>CM046451.1:74898382-75375912 GCA_025506515.1 Flaveria trinervia | reverse complement strand
GCCTATGGTATCCCAAGAATTTTGACTTCAATCTGTATGCCCATACACATAGTGATTATGGTGGTTGCAACATGACTGCAAAGTATACATTTGGGGGATGTCATGTTCTTGGTGGAAGGGTTGTCTCATGGCAATGCAAGAAACAATCATGTGTCTCTGCATCAACTGCTGAAGCTGAATACATTGCTACTGCAAGCTGCTGTGCTCAAGTACTTTGGATTCAAAATCAGATGCTGGACTATGGATTAAACTTCAAGGAGACTCCCATTCACATAGACAACAACAGTGCTATCTTAGTCATAGAGAACCCTGTGCAGCACTCAAGGACAAAGCACATCAATATCAAGTATCATTTAATAAGAGATAACTATGAAAAGGGATTAATTAAACTAGTCAAGGTTCACACAGATGAACAATATGCTGATATGTTTACAAAGTCTTTTGATGAACAGAGATTTAAATATCTTATATCAGCTATTGGGATGATCAACCTTGAGTAGATCTTTGTTAAAACTAATTCTTATTATTTCTTTAAAATTTTATGTTTGTCCTAGGTTGTCTAGTTCATCACTTTCATAAGCTCATGTTTTCTTTGGATGAAAATTTCTTTTTGAAGATTTTCCTTAGATTTTTGAAAATTTCTTTTTGAAGATTTTCCTTAGATTTTTGAAACTTTCTGATACTTCGGAAGTTATGTTTTTAACTTCGGAAGTAAATCATGCCTTTAAATTAAATAACTGTCTAAGAAGTTTACCTTCGGAAGAGTTTTCAAAATTTATCTTCCGAAGCTTAAATATTTGTGTCAGACACTTACTCATTTTAAGGACCACTTACTTCCGAAGCAAAATTAACTCTCGGAAGCTTTGTTAGTTTATACACAAAGCACTCAAGCTTTAATTTTTCTTCCGAGGCAAAATTTTCAAATCTCTCAGGAACCGACATCCGGATTTCAAAGTGGGACCGACATCCGGATTTCAAAGTTTATCCTCTTTCATTAAACTTTATCTGAAATCCTTTTCACATATAAACCCAATGGTTTCCCCCCTCTTTCTGTCATTTGTTCTTCCTCCAAACCTAAAAACCCAAATTCTCTCTAAAATTTCTTTCTTTCTTCTTCCTTCGTCCTAAGCTACTTCAAAATGGCCAACCTTGCTCACAGAAATGATCCCAACTTTACCATGCAGCTACACAGACAACACAATCAAGTGGCTATGTAATGCTCTAAGAAAGATCCTCATTTCTCAGAGGTTTTTCGTTTCTTGTCTCTATCAAACTACTTCACCTCCCTCACCATTGATCCTCCACTCTATGAGGATCAGTTGCTTGAATTCTGGAAGACCTGCCAAGAGTCATTATGGATGGGGAGAAGGCACTGTCTGCCAGAGTGTACGGGAGAACAATCCTCATCACTCCAGCCATCATCAACCGACATCTTCAGCTGGATGATAAAGAAGGTGAGGTGTTCTTCCTAAAGGAAGCTGTTAATCATTCCTTTGAGCAGATGGGGTATGAGGGAGATTTCTCTGTAATGACCTTCAAGAAAGGGAAGGTCTCATCCCAATGGAGATTCCTGCTCCATGTGGTCATCCACAATTTATCAAACAAGCATGGTGGATGGGACCAGATTCCTGAAGATCTCTCCTTCATAGTCCATGGAATGGTTCAAGGGGTCAAGTTTAGGTACTCTCAGTTTGTTTATACACATTTGCTTGCTAATTTAGACTCCTTAGAATATTACATGTTTCCTAGATATGTCCAGTACATTCCTAACTGTTAACTGGGCTCACAGTTAAGGAAAACAGGTAACATTCTTAAACTGGGATAGATGAAGCCCGACATCTTTAAAATATCGAGAAAGTCCACTGTTGGATTCTCTAGGGTAGAAACAGCCTTAGTCCCAAAAATGTTTGAGCTCATTGCTCAAGGTGACAACCTAGCAACACAAGCTAGTGTTGAACCCATACCTGTTACTTCCCAACCACCCACACAGTCTCAAATCTCCATCACCTAGCAAAGAAAATACAAACGAACCCCTTCTCAAACTATTCAGTCTGTGGAGGTCCCCATATACTCACCCATACAGGAAGAAGTGGACACTGGAGCTCCCATTTCTCCTGAGGAGCAGACCACTCTCATCTCTTCAAGAATCAGTGCTGAGGTTCCTCATGCCCAGCCTGATGAGCTCATTAGCCCTACTGCCTTAAGCCATCACTCTGAGTCTCAACACTCAAGTGATCAACCTTCAGGGGACAGTTACCATCCCCAGCCTATAGATCTAAACCAACCCATTCCCAACCATGAATTATATACTGATGAAGATATAGGTTTCAATGAGTATAATGAATCTCTCTTTTTTCCCTCTACTCAAAGAGAGATGAGTACTACTGAGTCTCCTATATCTATCCCATATCAGTCACCTACAACTAAGGTGGACACTCCTGAACCTGTTCAGGATGTCCATATGGAAGAGGCTCTCACTTCTGAAAGTGATTACATCATTAAGACCTCAACCATGGCATCTCAGCCCACTGACATCTCAACTGAGACTGCCAGTGAGCAGAGGAAATCTAGTAGCCAAGAACTTAGAACTGGTCATGAGAGAAAGGACTCTGGTCCGATCTTCTCCACCCCCAGTGATTCTTCTCATGAAGATGAGGGATATCTAAGACTAAAAGTGCAAAAACTATCCAAAACATACACCTATTTAGTCTCAAAGGTCAGTCACCTTGAATCTCAGGTGACTACCTTACAACACAGGATCAATGATCAGCAACTTGAGATTTCATATCTTAAGGAAAAACTAGTTGGGAGACCCTTAAGGAGAGCTCAACCACGAATACAAGAACATGTGGATGTGATTGATCTATCTTCTAGCTCACCTATGCAAGTGGGTGATGCTACCAAAAAGGGGGAGAAAGTCATTACAGCCATAGAACCTAGGAGTTCCTCCCAGAGAATGGACATTGAGGACTCACCATCCTTACTTGCAACTATGCATTCTCTACAACCTCCTCTAGTTCACATTGATGTGGACTACACAAACTCCTTCATACAGAGTCTATTTGAGGATGGGATACCAAGGGCTATGTCATCTTCACCATCCTTCAATCACATTATTAGGTGGAGGTATGACAACAACAGGAAGGCCCTCATCATCATAAGAGTTCAAGGACGGCAAGAAGTCTTTAATTTTCAGAACTTGGACTATTATGAAGGTCTGGATCTAGTCAACATGCCACTTGTCAACCCAATCCAATCAAGACAAGCTGACAGACCGGCTAAAAGACTCCAAAACAGGATCATTGCAGAGTTCAGCCTAAGAAGGAGACTAAGGCAATCAGGCAATATCATTGGTCAACTGGATGTTGAGGCAGACCCTAAGATTAGCTTCATAGAGGAAACCTTGACTGAAGGCCTAGTGACAGAACCTGAGAGCCCTATCTCATCATCTCCAACTGCTGCAGAGATCCATATTTCTTCTGAGATACCTACTGGTGAAGGTGCTTCTCAACCTCTCTTTGGCCTGAGCTCTGATGCTGCAACGAGCAATGAAGGCCAAAGCTCTCTCCACCCTGAATCACAAAGGTCTGAGAGTGACAAAGGGAAAAGAAAGATGACATCTAAGGAGATTGAGAAGGAGGAGGAGAGAGGAAAAGGAGGCTAAGGGGAGAAAGTTCCTCTACTGAGTCTCCAAGACTCATGGAGTGTGCAATCAGGGCTGCCCCCAGACCAGATACTCAGAATGATGAGTTAAGGGCAGTGAGGATCAACTATCTACAGACTAGGAACTATGACATAGATAATATCATTTCTCTCCCCTTGGATGAATTGAATGAGCTGGTTGATCTGGAAAGGTCAAGAGAGAAGAAGGATGCAGAAGATGCAGAACTCCTAGTACAAGTCAAAGAAGAGAGAAGAAGAAAAAGACTGCACAAAGGTATGCCTACCCTATCACCAGTTCAAGAAAGTCCTGAACAAGAGGATGTGGTTCAACAAGAACCTCAGGTAGATAAGGAAGAAGACAAAATCAAGATGATTAACTACCTGAGTGCCACAGGCCTCTATCAGGTAGATGCACTCCTTCCCTTACCTTATGACGATATTGAGTTTGAGTATTTAAAACAACTTGAGCTTGAGTTAGTTAAGGAAAGAAAGACAACAAAGAAGAAGTTGAGGGAAGAAGCTGCAAAGTCAATAGCCATCATCCAAAAGAGCATGAAGAAGTCTGCTGATAGGCAGAGGATGATGAGCTTCTTGAAGCTGTATGGATTCTCCGGAAGGAGACTTGGACCCATGTGTCTCTCCACTATGGATGAGCATATCAGGGTAATCAAGCAGAAGATTAAAAGTGGAGAGCTCACTGACTTACACTCCACTCCAAGTCAGGCCCCACCTAAAGTGGAGGTTAAGGTTGAACAAACAGACACAACACAACCCGAACCTCCTACTAATGCTTAGCAAGTTTCATCTTCTGATCCACAGCAAGGTCAACCTCCCTCTCCATCTGAACCTGAGAGAGAGGAAGTCCCAACTGAGAAAGACAGTGAAGATCAATCTGGTGTTGCAGGCCAGTCTTCTCGGTTAAAATTTGGAAAGAGAAGGAAAATGATGGCTTTTAAACCAAAGTCTAAGAAGAAGAAGAAGCCTGCATCCCCTTCTGAACCTCAGGATGAATCAGATTAGCCTGAGGATGTGCAGGCAGAGGAAGCTCAATCAACTCCAACTTCAGTAGCTCCTCTAGCATCAGGAAGACCCATCTTCTCTTGGACATACACCACAAATCCAAAAAGGTGGCATGTTATTAGAGATCAAGGCATTGAAGACATCTATACATGGCAAGATATGTTTCAGTTGCCTCTGCATGATCTCTTTGACATGAGAAGACACTTTGACAGCTTGAAGGATCCTCATCATCTTATGAAGAAGGAATGGTGATCATCCTAATGAGGACTGTTAATATCTTAAGTTTTCTAAATGTTTTGGTAGCATCAGCCTAGGGGGAGTTTGTAGAGATTTATGAAGAGGTTGACGCAACCTAAACATCTTTAGTCTTTCCTTCATGCTACACAAGTGCATTAAAGTGGAATGCTTTGGAAGTTTCACATGTGCAACAGAAATACTCTAAGTATGAAATCTTCCGAAGCCAAGACCAACATCTTCCGAAGCCAAAGATGAAGTCTTCCGAAGCCTCAGAGACAAAGTCTTCCGAAGCTTCAAGTTCATGAAGACAGATTTCTTCCGAAGACTTTTAGTAACATGCTTTATCTGATGTAATGTTCCATAAAGCTAGACACCTTTCTGCTACAACTCTGCAAGTCACCAACTAACATGGTTTGGTGAAAAGGTCCCTGCTTTTGGTAACTGTACATTGAGGTCTTGAGTCTGTAACTTTCTACTTTATGTACTTTATCCTTTTTGTAATAGATAAGGATGTGAGCTATGGCATGTCATAGTCACAGGTCAAAAGGCAATCTGCCTTTTGACTCTACAATTGATTTTTTGTGTGTCTAGTCAATTGTATCCGGCTGGCTCTCAAAGTATAGCCGGTTGTAGGATGTTGTATAAGTATCTCATGTTGTTGTATCTTTCGAATATGCTTGGTAACACTTGTAATAGAACATAGAGAAGACAATATACTGCATTCTTGAAAACCAAACATTCGTGTTCTTTGTCATCTGTCTCATATATTACTTGTGTTCTTAGTATCACCACTTGGTTAATCCAGTTTATTGTTTGCTCTAAGTTTAGTTTATCTCCTCTTTGTGTTGTTGTGTTGTAACTCTACACCCTTCAACGATCCTGCAGCCAATGTAAAGGATGTGGATATGCCAACACCACAACTACCCAATGTACCCTTGTGTGTGACTTTCCAGATGTATTCCCAAATGACTTATCAGGAGTGCCACCTCACCGTGAGATCGAGTTTCAGATTGACTTGATACTAGGTGCCCAACCGGTTGCTAAGGCACCGTATCGTTTGGCACTAACAGAGATGAAAGAGTTGATGGAGCAGTTGGAAGAGCTGCTTGATAAGGGGTTCATTAGACTGAGTATATCCCCTTGGGGTGCTCCGGTCCTGTTTGTAAAGAACAAGGACGGTAGTATGAGGATGTGTATTGACTACCGTGAGCTGAATAAGTTGACAGTGAAGAACCGCTACCTCTTACCGAGAATTGATTATTTGTTTGATCAGCTCTAGGGTGCCAGTTAGTTTTCAAGGATAGATCTTCGATCTGGTTACCATCACTTGAAGGTGAAGGAGCAAGATATCCCCAAAACAGCTTTTCGCATGCGCTATGGTCACTATGATTTCTTGTCATGTCTTTTGGTTTGACCAACGCGCCAGCTGCTTTTATGGATTTGATGAACCGTGTGTGTCGACCGATGCTGGATAAATCAGTGATTGTGTTGATCCATGATATCTTGATTTATTCGAAGAGCGAGATTGAGCATGCTGGTCATATTCGGGAGGTTCTGGAGACGCTGAGAAGGGAGAAGTTGTTTGCCAAATTCTCCAAGTGTGCATTCAGGTTGCGTGAAGTTCAGTTCTTGGGTCATGTGGTGAATCCCGACGGGATGGTGGACCCGGCAAAAGTGGAGGCGGTTATGCAATGGAAGTCACGAAACACGCCATCCGAGATTCGTAGTTTCTTGGGTTTGGCGGACTACTATAGAAGATTTATCCAAGGCTTCTATTAGATTGCTTCTCCACTAACTAAGTTAACCCGAAAAGATGTGAAGTTCATATGGCGTCAAGCTTAAGAGAAGGCATTCGAAGAATTGAAGGCAAGGTTGAGTCAAGCTCATGTTCTGTCATTACCCGATGGATGTGAAGATCTGGTGGTTTATTCTGATGCTTCCTACTCGGTTTTGGGGTGTGCGTTAATGCAAAGAGGGAAGGTTATAGCCTATGCGTCCTCATAGTTGAAGGTTCATGAGGTCAACTACCCTACTCATGACTTGGAGCTAGCAGCCGTGGTCTTTGCAATAAAGATTTGGAGGCACTATCTTTACGGGACAAAGAGCACTATTTTCACTGATCACAAGAGCTTGAAGTACTTCTTTGAGCAGAAGGACTTGAACATGAGACAAAGAAGATGGTTGGAGCTTATATAAGACTATGATTGTGAGATCCACTACCATCCGGGCAAAGCCAATGTGGTGGCGGATGCCCTTAGCCAAAAGGAGAGGCCCGAACCGATTCAGGTGAAAGCGTATCAGCTGATCATGACCTCTGATGTGATGAATCAAGTCAAAGAGTTTCAAGATGAGGCACTGAAAGAAGATCATCTTAACTCTGAAAGGATGAGAGGTCTGGTTGGGGAATTTGGGTGAAAACACACTTGGTGTTAAAACCCGATTCGAACGGGTGTGGATTCCTAGTTTTGGGGATCTGTGGGTGAAGATAATGGATGAGACTCACAAGACTCCATACTCCATTCATCCAAGTGCCATGAAAATGTACCAAGACATGAACTAGGATTATTGGTGGCCGGGTATGAAGCGTGATGTGTTGGGGTATGTGAGTAAATGCCTTACTTGTTTGCAAGTGAAGGCCAAGCATCAAAAACCGTATGGGAAGATTCAACCTTTGAATATACCGGAATGGAAGTGGGAACAGAAATAAAACCCAAGTCTAGGGGTAAAAAGTGTCCAAAAGGACAAAATGTTTGAAAAGTGGGTGTAAAAGGTGGTATGGCCGCCCACATGTCACATACACCACTGATTTTCGGGTTTTAGAGAGAGAGAGTAGCTGGGAGCAGCCAATTCTCGGCTTTGAAGAAGAACAGGAAGAAAGAATTCGAATTCAAGGTAAGAATTCATGCTTTTATGGTGTTTTTAAGTGGTCATATCCTCGGGTTTATGCTTATGTGTGTTTGTATGTGTTCGGGTATGTTTTTAGTGGGTTTCTAAGGAGTTGAATTCAATTTGCAAACGAGTTTGGAGGAAGCCATACTCAAAAGCTACAAAGCTGAGTTCTAGGACCCCTCCTTTACTAGTTTTTAACTAATTTTGGGGCTGGAAAAGCATGAATGTATGTTTTTATATAGCTGGGTTTCGGACCCGTGTGCATGAATGTGTGTATGATGATGTTATGTTGTGATGTGTGACTATGTTCATGCTTGATGATGTATGATTGTGTTCTAAGGCTTAGAGGGCAAGATTTAAGGTTAGAACCTGATGAATGGTGCATGGAAATTGAATATGATGTTTTAGACCCACTTGATAAGTCTTTAAATCTGCCTAAGTGTTTGAAAGTAAATGCGGATGAAAAGGGTTAATACGGATGAAAATTAACCAATGGGTAAGTCAATGTGGAAGAAGTAAGTCAATGCGGATGAGCATTAACTAAGTATAGAAATGCGGATGAGTAATGTAAGTCAATGCGGATGAAGTGAGTCAATGCGGATAAGCATTGACTAAGTATAAGAAATGCAGATGAGCAATGTGAGTCAATGCGGATGAACTATAGCAAATGCGGATGAACTGTAGGAAACGCAGATGACTATAGGAAATGCGGATGAACACTTAGAAAATTCTGACTTTTGGGAGAAAAAAGGAGTAATGTAGGCTTTGACCTAGGAGATTCCCAGGGGTTATGAAAGTTGACTTTTGAGGTTAAAGATGGTATGTTGGGCATGTAAAGTATTGTGATTGATGGTTATGCATGATGATGATGATGTTGCATGGTTATGCATGATGTATGTTATGTATGTATGATGCCCTGCATGATGATGTCTAAATGATATGTTAATGTTCCTTATGATGATGTATGTATATCTTTCCCATGAGTCTACGTGTTATGATAAGAATAAACAAAGTATATGTAACGTAAAGTGAAAGATAATGAAAGAGGAACATGAAGCATGAGTGCATGCATTAACAGGTAATGAAAGTAATGATAGCCTTGTAGGCATGGCATGCACATCGAGGTCTTTCCTTGTGATTGACCATTTTCCTTGAACTATTGCTGCATACCTTAGGTACTGTGACCACGAGGTGCGATGCACCGTTATAGAAGGTCTATGAGAGGCCTAGGTCCAGAACCATGAATAGAAAGGTATTGCTTATGGCAATGGTACATGTACATTCATACCTTAGGTACTATGACCACGAGGTGCGATGCACCGTTATAGAAGGTCTAAGAGAGGCCTAGGTCCAGAACCATGAACAGAAAGGTATTGTATAGTAAACCTAAACTTTCCCTAGGTACTGTGACCACAAGGTGCGATGCACCGTTATAGAAGGTCTATGATGGGCCTAGGTATGAACAGAAGGGTAGGGTTTATGGATGACAGGAAAGATAAGTAAAGAATGAGGCATGAAAGATTAAAGAAGATAATGAATATATTATATGTATGTACGTACGATGTATGATCACTAACGAATGTAAAGTATAGTATGATTTTGAAAGAAAGCAAAGATGGTTTTACGAAAGAAAAGTATGTTTTATTGTAAAACTAGAACTCACTTAGCAACGTTAACTTTTATGCATTTTTCCAGTTGGTAAGTGAGCATTGCTGAGGATGGCACGAGGCAGCTGCTCAACTCTTTTGGATGGCATCCATTTATATATAAAGCTTTTGTGATGTAATATAACAATGTAATTTTGTAACCAACAAACGATGCATTATTTTGCAAAAGTTTTTATGATGAAATGAAATGCGATTTTTGAATGTTTCCGCTGTGAATGTTTATGTAAAATAACTATAAATGTATGTTTTATGTGCAATGGTTGACCAGCTGTAAGCGTCCCTGAAACGAGTGTGTACATGTAAACAATTACCCGTTTGATTAACAATTGAGGATGCACCCTTTGATGAACGAATCGTGACCGAGAGATGAGAGGACGATGGTTAAATGTTAATGATAACTCAATTTATCGTACAGGAAGCTTCCACGATAGTCGATGATTGAAAGACCTCTGTAAATTTCAAGATTTGAAGTCCGAAATATGGTGTTCAGTAGGTGCAGGTCGCGATGTAAGGTGACGATGGAATTTGATGATTTGGTTTGTTTCAGGTGCAATTGAGTGTTGGTTTGATTAGCGATAGTTAGACGTTTGATCTTGTTGAATAATTGAGTTGTTATTGATGTTTATGGCTCGAACGGCTAGTGGATTAAAAATGGTTCAGTTATGCATTCGATTAGCTTTGTAACCGTTGTTTAAACGTGATTAATGTGTGCATTAAGTTCGAATCATACTCTCGAAACGATCTAGAACGGTTTTGTGATTGAAACGGTTAATTTCGGTTGTTTGGGGCTCACTGGAGTGTTTGGTCGGCGGTGGCCGGAGAGACCGCCGGAATTACGGGGTTAAAGGGGGGGGGGGTTCTTTGGGTTTTAATAATTTACACAATTGCCCCGTGTAGCTTGTTTTGTTATCATTTTATGCTAAAACTTGCATTTAAAGTTTTAAAATGATAGTTTAACCCCCTAGCTTAATTGTTTTAAATTTTAGTTATTCTTACAACTTCTTTTATTATTATTTTTAACATCATAAGTAAATGTTGTAATTACTTGTATAATTACAAGTATTAGTCTTATTTTTAGGATTATTATTATTATTATTATTATTATTATTATTATTATAATTATTATTATTATTATTATTAATCTATTAGTAATGTTATAATATTCAATTCAATAGATTAATTATTAACTTTTAAATAAAAGAAATAATTAATGGAATCAAAGAATCAAGCATAAATAATCCCTAGGTTTCATATTAGGCAAACATGGTCCTTAAAAGAATTTAAGAAGTTAACTTTAAATAACCCAAAAATTACAAGATGTTACAAATCAATTTTAGGGTGATTTGTATGGTCTCGTGTTTGGTTTTATAACGGTTTAAACTCTACGTGTATTGTTTCATTTACGAATTTTAAGTGTCATTTTGGTTATTCTTCTGCTTGGATTTGATTAAATTAGTTCAAGAGTGTATAAAGAAAGGAAAATAAATAGGAATGCATGTTATTATGGGAAGTAAAAACAATTCATGCTAGAACTATTGCTATTTAATGTTTTTGAGTATGTACTTTGTTCTCCATGTATTATTTAAGATTTCAAGACAACTTGGTTGCACAAACCTATACTTGCATAATTTGAGTAAAATACAAGTTAATATAAAAAATTTTGATCTTGGACCATGGTTTGATTTCTTATTCATTGTTCACAAATTTGGTTTCATTAACAAAGTTTGATTACCATCGTTCAATAATGGAAATTTGAATTTGGATTGTTATTGAGTGAATACAAACTGTTTCTTGTTCTTTTGAAATATTATCGTTGCATCATTCTAAACATGAAACATGATGATCAAGAGTTAGTATTGGAATCCATTATATTGGATTTTGTACGCTAGAGTATTTAAAGATGGTGGTAGAGCGTTTTGAATGAGTTTAGTAAGGAGTGGATCGATTTTAAGGGTGAATTGTACAGTCTCGTGTTTGGTTTAATAACGATTTAAACTCTACGTGTATTGTTTCATTTCAAATTTTAAGCATCATTCGGTTATCTTTATCCTTGGATTTGAATAAATTAGTTCAAGAGGGTGTTAAGAAACGAAAATACATAGGAATGCATGTTATTACGGGATGTAAAAACAATCCGTGCTAGAAGTATTGCTATATAACATTCTTGTGCATGTACTTTGGTTGCACAAACCTATACTCGCATAATTTGAGTGAAATACTAGTTAATCTAAAAATTTTGATTTGGAAACAAGTTTGATTTCTTATTTATTGTTCACACATTTGGTTCAATTAATAAAGTTTGATTACCGTCATTCCATAATGGTAATTTGAATTTGGATTGTTATTGAGTGAATACAAATTGTTTCTTGTTCTTTTGCAATTTTTATCGTTGCCTAATTCTAAACATGAAACATGATGATCAAGATTTTGTATTTGGATTCGTTATACTGGATTGTGTACGCTAGAGTTTGAAGATCAAGGTAGAGCATTTTGAATGAATTTATTAACGAGTGGATCAATTTTAAGGGTGAATTGTATGGTCTTGTGTTTAGTTTAATAACTGTTTAAACTATACATGTATGATTTCATTTCAAATTTTAAGCGTAATTTCAGTTACCCTTATCCTTGGATTTGATTAAATTAGTTCAAGTGTGTGTTAAGAAACGAAAATACAAAGGAATGCATGTTGTTACGGGAAGTAAAAATTGTAACACCCGGTTATTCTTTTAAAAGAAAGATAAGAAATGAAGAATAAAAGTACGAAATGCAATTCAACCCAAGTTGAGGGGTTAAAGGTGTCAAAAGAACAAAAAGAATAAAGTTGGTACAAAAGCAACATGGCCGCCCACACCATGTTACTTTTCACCTTTTCATTCGGTTCTAGAGAGAGTGAGAGCAGAAATTTCCAGGTTGAAGAAGAAGAAAAAGAAGAGGCTGAATTCAAGGTGTTTGAACTCATTTGCATAAGGGTTAGAAGGAAGATACACCCAAAGTTGCACCAGGTGAGTTTCTAGACCCTGGTTTTACTTGTTTTAAAACTCTCTTTAGGGCTAAAAATGTATTTAAACGATTTTACAATGTTTATGTATGTATACCCGTATGTATTATGCATGTTTGATGATGTTCCTTAGGCGTTATTATGTTGTTCATGCTTAGAATAACCTTGGTAAGCTTAGAACAAATAGGCTTGATGTTTGGGTTCAAAAATATCCTAGAAACATGTTGAGCAGAAGGTTCATGTGCCTAAATAGGGCTCATGCGCCTAAATAGGGCTCATGCGCCTGAAAATGCCTTAGAAATGTTTAAGTGTAACTCATGCACCTGAACAGTGGTTCATGCGCCTAGAATTTGTAATCGGACAACTAAGTGTTGGCCATGCGCCTAAACAGTATTCCCATGCACCCAACAGCCAATTGCCTTAGTATGCTCAACCGCCCAAACCCCATGCTCATAAGTGTCCATGCGTCCGAACAGATCATACGCTCAAATAGTTCATGCGCCTGAATAGTTCATGCGCCTAAGTGTTAAAACGGTTGTGTTGGCTGATGCGCCTGCATAGTGATGAAACACCCAAACAGGGCTCATGCGCCCAAATAGTATTATTACGCCTAAACACTTAGAATTTATTACAAAATTTTTGGGAGTCTGTGCTATTAAGGTTTTGACTGAGGTTTGACTAGGGCTTATTAATGCTTAGTTTCATGCATGACTATGATTGTTTTATAATTGTTCCATATTATTATTATTACTATTAGTGTATGACTTTACGTGGTGTGTTTATTATCGTAACATAAAGTATTACTAATAATAAAGTGAAAGAGCAATAAAAAAGAGAAGTGAAACTTAAACAAAATGTTAATAAGTCATGCAAGCTTATAGGAGGTGCACGATTATGTTGTCATTAGCTCAACTGTGATGCGGGTTAGCTACCCGATTATGCACACGGGGCCAGTTAATTGAGATTGGCGGACCTTTCTAGCGTACCCTAGATGACTGGGCCGGCCTTGTATACAGTAATCAGAGCCCATTGAGGGACCAAAGGGCCCGACACCAGTTTCCCCCACGCATATATAGTTTAGGGTATTACTCATTGGTCCACATAGACAGCGAAAGATAAAGATAAAAGAGTACAGAATAAACAAGGCATACAATAAAGAGAAGAAGCATTTATCTGGTTGTGTAGTTAATGCGTTCTCACGTATAAAGAGATGAAATTTCATAAAAAGAGTATTTTCATATGTATACCTTACAGAAAGCATTTTATTACTTTTAAAACTAGAACTCACTCAGCAACGTTGACTTTTATACATTTTCAGTTGGCAGGTAAACATTGTTGAGGATGGCATGAGGGTGAAGCTACTCAGCAGGGAAAGACTGACATCCATTCATACTTGTTATGCTGTTGTTTTGTAATGCAATTAACAATTCTTTTGTATTCGGTTAAACAATAGTTTGTTGCTCAACAACAGTGTTTTTAATGAATGAATGACTTTTGTTAAAATAATTCCGCTGCTTAAGCTTGTAAATTTATAATGTTTAATGTATTTAATGTTGTGAATGACCAACTATGAGCTCTCCAAGAACGGGGCCTTACAAGTTGATATCAGAGCCAAAGTTTAAAAGAATTGGATTAAATATTTTTTTAACCTAAACTTAAACTAAAAATGGGACAACTGGAGGGATGTCAGCCAAGGTAGCTACATGCCATGAGGTATTTTCTTTAACGTTAATCGGCATTACGTGCGCATGTTATGTGATTTATGTGCTCTTAGTAGATTTAGATACTGATTAAGTCAGGATAGGGAATGCTTGGGGTATGAAGAGTAAAGTAAGTGGCTAATCACAACTGGCCACTGTAATTAGGGACTTACTATACTTAACATAAACTAAGCTACTCCCTTGAATGACCGCGTTAGTGTTTGAATCTTATAGTGTGTTAGAGGATGTCTAGACAGAAATCTTCCAAGACTCCTAGAGGCAGAGGCCATCCACGTATGACTAGGAGTAGTGCTAAGGCTCCTCAGACGACCCATGAGAACCCTGAGGTTCATGGCCGGGGCGAAGAGAATGAGAATGCTAGCTTGAATGCCTCAGCTAGGGAGGCGATTGCTGATGAAGTACACCAAGTCATGCAGACAGTCTTACTGTCTGTGGTGACTGAAGTCATCAGGGCTGTGGAAAGCGAGGAGAGGAAGGAGAAAGAGACTAGAAAGGGATCAACGGGCAAGGGAAGCAAAGGGGAGGAGGAACAACAGGAGCCTGAGACTGTGTTGTCCCATGAGGAGGATGATGTAGTGGGGGTAGCAACCGGAGGGTGCAGTTATGGGGCATTCCAAAGGTGTAAGCCCCCGACCTTCGATGGCAGTCTTGGAGATCAGTGAGTGCCGCGAGACCAGAAGGTGAAGTTCGCAACTCACTCTTTCATTGATTCAGCGTTGTGTTGGTGGGACAATATTGTCCAAGCTGAGGGTTCCAGAGCCATCGGGAAAATGCAATGGAAGGAGTTTAAGCAGTTGGTGATCGAGGAATCCTGTCCTCATAGGGAACTCGATAAAATCGAAAGGGAGTTCTTGCAACTTGAAGCGGGAACCGTGACCCACCAGCAGTACACCACTAAATTCAACGAGATGGCGAGGCTGGTGCCGGATCAGGTGATGCCGGTGTTTAGGAAGATCAAGAGGTACATCCAGGGACTGCTGGCTGACATTCGCAGGCACCTGATTGCTTCTTAGCCAGGTACCTTTCGATCGGTGGTGGATTTGGCGGGTAGATTGTATGATGAGCGAGAGGAAACTATGGTGGAGGTGAAGAAGATGAGTGGGGATGGTAAGAACTGGAATGGAAAGATTTGGACGTGGTGGTTTCACTCCAAACAACAAGCAGATGAAGGTGGATGACCGTGGGGTGTCGTCAAGATCAGGGCTGAAAAAGTATGATAGATGTGGAAGGGAGCATACCGGTGAGTGCAGGATGGGAATGAATGTATGCTTCAGGTGTGGCAAGTCTAGCCACATCGCTAGAGACTGTAGGGCGCTGAAGTGCTATAACTGTGAGAGGGAGGGCCACGCGACCAAGGACTATAAAAAGCCGAGCGCGGAGAGCTCTGGAGCGAAGAAGAAGCCGAGGAAGGAAGGCAGAGGGCAAGTGCTAGAGCTTACACCATGACCTGGGAGGAAGCCAGAGCTGATCCTGATGTCATGTCAGGTATGTTTCTAGTAAACCAAAGGTGTGCCTCTGTATTGTTTGATTCTGGTGCAAGTAGGAGTTTTATTTCCACTACTTTTTGTGCTAAGTTGCCTATTATTAATAGAAATGTCAGTGAACCATTTGATGTAGAAACCGCTATTGCTAAGTCCACTAGAATTACTGATGTGATAGAGGACTGTGCTATAGAACTAGAAGGTCATAGGTTTGCTGCTAGGTTACATGTGATGCCCCTAGGTGGATTTGATATAGTATTAGGGGTGGACTGGTTAGCAACCTATGAAGCCAACATCGTATGTCGCAAGAAGATGATTCGATTAGTTGCGCCCGATGGGAGTTTGGTTACGATTTATGGAGATCGTGTTACTACGATGCCGAAGGTGATTTCGATGGCGGTGGCGGGGAAGTGCATGAAATGTGGGTGTAGTTCCTACTTGTCATACGTAAAAGATGTGGATGCTTCGGTACCATTGGTGTGTGACTCTCCAGACGTATTCCCGGAAGACTTACCTAGCGTGCCACCGGATCGCGAGATTTAGTTCCAAATTGATTTGATACCCGGTGCTCAACCCATTGCCAAAGCACCATATCGTTTAGCTCCGACTGAGATGATGGAACTCATGAGCCAATTGCAGGAGTTAATGAATAAGGGATTCATTTGACCGAGTATCTCTTCGTGGGGTGCTCCGGTATTGTTTTTAAAGAAAAAGGACAGAAGTATGCGAATGTGCATTAACTATCGAGAGCGGAACAAGTTGACGGTGAAGAATCGGTACCCGTTACCCAGGATTGATGACTTGTTCGACCAGCTCCAAGGTGCCAGTTGGTTCTCGAGGATAGATCTACGATCTGGCTACCATCAATTGAAGGTGAAGGAACAAGAAATTCGTAATACAGCCTTCCGTATGCGTTATGGACACTACGAGTTCCTTGTTATGTCTTTTGGTCTAACTAACACGCCAGCAGCCTTTATGGATTTGATGAATCGAGTGTGTCGGCCGATGTTGGATAGATCAGTGATTGTGTTCATTGATGATATCCTGATCTACTCAAAGAGTGAAGGAAAGCATGCCGGTCACATTTGGGAGGTGTTGGAAACACTAAGAAGGGAGAAGTTGTATGCCAAATTCTCCAAGTGTGCGTTCTCGTTGCGCGAAGTTCAATTCTTGGGTCATGTGGTGAATCCTGACGGAATCATGGTTGACCCGGCAAAGGTGGAGGCGGTTATGCAATGGAAGTCACCAAAGACGCCATCCGAGATTCGTAGTTTCTTGGGTTTGGTGGGCTACTACAGAGGATTCATCCAAGACTTTTCCAAGATCTCTTCTCCACTAACCAAGTTGACCCGAAAGGATGTAAAGTTTATATGGGTTCAGCTCAAGAGAAGGCGTTCGATGAACTAAAGGCGAGGTTGACTCAAGCTCCTGTTCTGTCATTACCCGATGGAAGTGAAGATCTGGTGGTTTATTCTGATGCTTTATACTCAGGGTTAGGGTGCGTGTTAATGTAGAGAGGAAAGGTTATAGCCTATGCATCCTGACAGTTGAAGGTTCATGAGGTCAATTACCCTACTCATGACCTGGAGCTAGCAGCCGTGGTCTTTGCACTAAAGATTTGGAGGCACTATCTCTACGAGACGAAGTGCGCCATATTCACCAACCACAAAAGCCTGAAGTATTTCTTTGAGCAAAAGATCTGAATATGAGGCAGAGACGATGGTTGGAGCTTATAAAGGATTATGATTGTGAGATCCACTATTATCCGGGCAAAGCCAACGTGGTGGCTGATGCCCTTAGCCGAAAGGAGAGGCTCGAGCCAATTCGGGTGAAAGCTTATCAACTAGTCATGACCTCTGATGTGATGAAGTATGTTAAAGAGTTTCAAGATGAGGCACTGAAAGAAGATCATCTTAACACGGAAAGAATGAGAGGTCTGGTTGGGGAATTGGGTGAAAACACACTTGGTGTTAAAACCTAACATGGATGGGTGTGGATTCCTTGTTTTGGGGATCTACGTGTGAAGATTATAGATGAAGCTCACAAGACTCGATACTCCATTCATCCTGGTGCCACGAAAGTGTATCAAGATATGAATAAAGATTATTGGTGGCCGGGTATGAAGGCTGAACATCAGAAGCCGTGTGGGAAGATTCAACCTTTGGATATACGAGAATGGAAGTGGGAGCACATCACCATGGATTTCCCTATGAAGCTGACGTGTACTCCGAAAGGGTACGATGCCATATGGGTGATTTTTGACCGTCTGACGAAGAGTGCTCACTTTCTACCAATCCGCGTGACATATTCATCTGAGAGGTTGGCTGACCTATTTATGAGGGAAATTGTAACTCATCATGGTGTGCCGGTGTCTATTGTGTCTCATCGTGACACCCGGTTTACATCTAAATTCTGGAAGAAATTCCACGACGCCATGGGGACGAGGTTACATATTAGCATGGCTTATCATCCTCTAAGTGATGGTTAGTTAGAAAGGACCATTCATATACTGGAAGACATGCGTCGGGCATGTGTGATTGATTTTGGGGGAAGTTGGGTTGACCACCTACCGTTAGCCGAATTCTCCTACAACAACAGCTATCATGCCAGCATTGGTATGCCACCCTATGAGATGCTATATGGTAGGAGATACAGAACACCCGTTTGTTGGGGTGATATTGGTCAGAAGGAATTGAGGAGCGTCGAGGTAATCGAGGCTACGACTGAGAAGCTTGAGAAGATTAAAGCCTTCATGAAGGCATCCAAAGAAAGACAGAGGTCGTATGCTGATAAACGATGCAGACTGATTGAGTTCCAGGTGGGTGACCGGGTTATGTTGAAGGTCTCACCTTGGAAGAGTATTATCTGATTCAGGAAGTGGGGCAAGTTGAGACCAAGGTACATAGGCCCTTTCCGAATCATTGCTCGAGTAGGAGAGGTGGCATATAGATTGGAGTTACCAGATGAGTTAAGTGAAATTCACCCGACATTCCATGTATCTCATCCGAGAAAGTGTTTAGCTGATGAAGACATGATTATTCCACTGGAGGATATCAAAGTAGACGAAAGGCTCAATTATATGGAGCAACCAGTGGCAATCATCAATAGAAAAGAGAAGAGGCTGAGAAATAAAGTGGTTCCTCTTGTGCGTGTACAGTGGAAGCACAGGAAGGGATCCGAGTCAACGTGGGAGACTAAGGAAGAAATGAGACAGCATTTCCCACGTTTGTTCGAAGAATACTAGGTTTCGGGGACGAAACCTATTTAAGGGGGGTGGACTTTTAACACCTAGTTATTCTTTCAAAAGAAAGATAAGAAATGAAGAATAGAAGTAGGAAATGCAATTTAACCCAAGTTGAGGGGTTAAAGGTGTCAAAAGGACAAAAAAGTAAAAGTTGGTACAAAAGCAACATGGCGGCCCACACCATGTTACTTTTCACCTTTTCATTCGGTTCTAGAGAGAGTGAGAGCAGAAACTTTTGGGTTGAAGAAGAAGAAAAAGAAGAGGCTGAATTCTAGGTGTTTGAACTCATGCGCCAGAACAGTGGTTCATGCGCCTAGAATTTGTATTCGGACGACTAAGTGTTGGCCATACACCTAAGAGTGGGCCATGCGCCTAAACAATGTTCCCATGCGCCCAACAGCCAACTGCCTAAGTGTGCCCAACCGCCCAAACCCTATGTGCCTAAGTGTTCATTCGTCCGATTGGCCACGCGCCTAAGTGTCCATGCGTCCGAATGGATCATACGCCCGAATAGTTCATGTGTCTGAATAGTTCATGCGCCTAAGTGTTAAAACGGTTGTGTTGGCCGATGCGCCTGCATAATGATGAAACACCCAAACAGAGCTCGTGCAGCCAAATAGTATTGGTACGCCTAAACACTTAGAATTTATTATGAAATTTTTGGGATCTGTGCTATTAAGTTTTTGATCGAGGTTTGACTAGGGCTTATTAATGCTTAGTTTCATGCATGACTATGATAGTTTTATGATTGTTCCATATTATTATTATTACTATTAGTGTATGACTTTACGTGGTGTGTTTATTATCGTAACGTAAAGTATTACAAATAATAAAGAGAAAAAGCAATAAAGAAGAGAAGTGAAACTTAAATAAAATGTTAACAAGTCTTGCAAGCTTATAGGAGGTGCATGACCATGTTGTCATTAGCTCAACTATGATACGGGTTAGCTACCCTATTATGCACACAGGGCCAGTTAATTGAGATTGGCGGACCTTTGTAGCGTACCCTAGGTGACTGGGCCGGCCTTGTATACAGTAATCAGAGCCCATTGATGGACCAAAGGGACCGGCACCAGTTTCCCCCGCGCATATAGTTTAGGGTATTGCTCATTGGTCCATCTAGACAATGAAAGATAAAGATAAAAAAGTACAGAATAAACAAGGCATACAGTAAAGAGAAGAAGCATTTATCTGGTTGTGTAGTTAATGCGTGCTAACGTATAAAGAGATGAAATTTCATAAAGAGAGTATTTTCATATGTATACCTTACACAAAGCATTTTATTACTTCTAAAACTAGAACTCACTCAGCAATGCTGACTTTTATACATTTTCAGTTAGCAGGTAAACATTGCCGAGGATGGCACGAGGGTGAAGCGACTCGACAGGAAAAGACTGACATCTTTCATACTTGTTATTGTTGTTGTTTTGTAATGCAATTAAACAATTCTTTTGTATTCCGTTAAATAATAGTGTATTGCTCAACAACAGTGTTTTTATGAAATGAATGGCTTTTGTTAAAATAATTTCGCTGTTTAAGCTTGTAAATTTATAATGTTTAATGTATTTAATGCTGTGAATGACCAACTGTGAGGTCTGCAGGAATGGGGCCTTACAAAAACAATCCATGCTAGAAGTATTGCTATTTAACGTTCTTGTGTATGTACTTTGTTCTCCATGCATTATGTTAAGCTTTCGAGAGAACTAGGTTGCCCAAACCTATACTCCCATAGATTGAGTAAAATACAAGTTAATCTAAAAATTTTTGATCTTGGACCTTTGCTAGATTTCTTATTCATTGTTCACATATTTTGTTTCATCAATATAGTTTAATTACCATCATTCCAAATTGTAATTTGAATTTGGATTCTTATTGAGTGATTACAAACTATTCTCGTTCTTTTGGAATATTTTTTGTTGCCTTGATACTAAACATGAAACATGAGGATTAAGAGTTAGTATTTGGATTCGTTACACTGGATTTTGTACGCAATAATGTTTGAAGATGGTGGTAGAGCGTTTTGAATGACTTTAGTAAAGAGTGGATCAATTTTAAGGGTGAATTGTATGGTCTCGTGTTTGGTTTAATAACGGTTTAAACTGCACGTGTATTGTTTCATTTAGAAATACTAGTGTCATTTCGGTTATCCTTATCCTTGGATTTGATTAAATTAGTTCAAGAGTGTGCTAAGAAACGAAAATATATAGGAATGCATGTTATTACAAGATGTATAAATAATCCGTGCTAGAACTATTGCTATTTAATATTCATGTGTATGTACTTTGTTCTCCATGTATTATGTTAAGATTTCAAGACAACTTGGTTGCATAAACCTATACTCGCATAATTTGAGTAAAATACAAGTTAATCTAAAAAAATTTGATCTTGGACCATGGTTTGATTTCTTATTCATTGTTCACACATTTGGTTTCATTAATAAAGTTCGATTACCATTGTTCGATAATGGTCATTTGAATTTGGATTGTTATTGAGTGAATACAAACTGTTTCTTGTTCTTTTGAAATATTTATCGTTGCGTCATTCTAAACATGAAACATGATGATCAAGAGTTAGTATTTGGATTCGTTATACTGCATTTTGTACGCAAAAGTGTTTACAGATGGTGGTAGAGCATTTTGAATGAGTTTAGTAAGGAGTGGATCGATTTTAAGGGTGAATTGTATGGTCTCGTATTTGGTTTAATAACGGTTTAAACTCTACATGTATTTTCATTTCAAATATTAAGCATCATTTCGACTATCCTTATCCTTGGATTTGAATAAATTAGTTCAAGTGGTTTTTTAAAACGAAAATACATAGGAATGCACGTTGTTACGGGAAGTAAAAACAATCCGTGCTAGAAGTATTGCTATTTGACATTCTTGTGTATGTACTTTGGTTGCACAAACCTATACTCACATAATTTGAGTGAAATTCTAGTTAATCTAAAATTTTTGATCTTGTAACATGGTTTGATTTCTTTTTTATTGTTCACACATTTGGTTTCATCAATAAAGTTTGATTACCATCATTCCATAATGGAAATTTGAATTTGTATTGTTATTGAGTGAATAAAAACTGTTTCTTCTTCTTTTGCAACGTTTATCGTTGCCTCACTGGATTTTGTATGCTAGTGTGTTTGAAGATCGAGGTAGAGCATTTTGAATGAATTTAGTAAAGAGTGGATTGATTTTAAGGGTGAATTGTATGGTCTCGTGTTTGGTTTAATAATGGTTTACACTCTCCGTGTATTGTCTCATTTCAAATTTAAGCGTCATTTCGGTTGTCCTTATCCTTGGATTAATTAAATTAGTTCAAGAGGGTGTTAAGAAACGAATATACAAAGGAATGCACGTTGTTAAGGGAAGTAAACACAATCCATGATAGAATTGTTGCTATTTAACATTCTTGTATATGTACTTTGTTCTCCATGCATTATGTTAAGCTTTTGAGACAACTAGGTTGCGCAAACCTAAAGTCGCATAATTTGAGTGAAATACAAGTTAATCTAAAAATTGTTGATCTTGGACCTTTGCTAGATTTCTTATTCATTGTTCACACATTTGGTTTCATCAATAAAGTTTGATTATCGTTGTTCCATAATGTAATTTGAATTTGGATTCTTATTGAGTGAATACAAACTGTTTCTCGTTCTTTAGGAATATTTACCGTTGCCTCGATGCTAAACATGAACATGAGGATCAAGACTTAGTATATGGATTCGTTATAGTAGATTTTGTATGCTAGAATGTTTGAAGATAGTGGTAGAGCGTTTTGAAGGAGTTTGGTAGAGAGTGGATCGATTTTATAGGTGAATTGTATGGTCTCGTGTTTGGTTTTATAACAGTTTAAACTGTAAGTGTATTGTTTCATTTACAAATATTAAGTGTCATTTTGGTTATATGCTTGGATTTGATTAAATTAGCTCAAGAGTGTGTTAAGAAACGATTATACATAGGAATGCACGCTGTTATGGGATGTAAAACTAATCCATGCTAGAACTATTGCTATTTAACATTCTTGTGTATGTACTTTGTTCTCCATGTATTATATTATGATTTCCAGAAACTTGGTTGCACAAACCTGTACTCGCATAATTTGAGTAAAATACAAGTTAATCTATAATTTTTTTATCTTGGACCATGGTTTCATTTCTTATTCAATGTTCACACATTTGGTTTCATTAACAAAGTTTGATTACCGTCATTCCATAATGGTAATTTGAATTTGGATTATTATTGAGTGAATACATACTTTTTCTCATTCTTTTGCAACATTTATTGTTGCCTTGATTCTAAACCTGAAACATGAGGAACAAGAATTTGTATTTGGATTCGTTATACAGGATTTTGTATGCTAGAGTGTTTGAAGATGGTGGTAGAGCATTTTGAATGAGTTTGTTAAGGAGTGGATCTATTTTAAGAGTGAATTGTATGGTCTCGTGTTTGGTTTAATAATGGTTTAAACTATACATGTATTGTTTCATTTACGAATATTAAGTCTCATTTCGGTTATCTTTATGCTTGGATTTGATTAAATTAGTTCAAGATTGTCTTAAGAAACAAAAATACTTAGAAATGCACATTGCTATGAGCTGTAAATATAATCCATGCTATAACTATTGCTATTTAACGTTCTTGTGTATGTGCTTTGTTCTCCATGTATTATGTTAAGATTTCGAGACAACTTGGTTGCACAAACCTACACACGCATAATTTGAGTGAAATACAAGTTAATCTAAAAAATTTTAATATTGAACCCTGGTTTGATTTCTTATTCATTGTTCACACATTTGGTTTCATTAACAAAGTTTTATTATCATCGTTCCAAAATGGATATTTTAATTCGGATTGTTATTGAGTGAATACAAACTTTTTCTTGTTCTTTTGCAACATTTATCGTTGCCTCGATTCAAAACAGAAACATGAGGATCAAAAGTTAGTATTTGCATTCGTTATATTGGATTTTTTATGCTAGAGTGTTTGAAGATGGTGGTGGAGCATTTAGAATGAGTTTAGTAAGGAGTGGATCAATTTTAAGGGTGAATTGTATTGTCTCGTGCGTGGTTTTATAACGGTTTAAACTCTACATGTATTGTTTCATTGAAGAATTTTAAGTGTCATTTCGGTTATCCTTATGTTGAGTTTGGATTAAATTAGTTCAAGAGGGTGTTAAGAAATGAATATACATAGGAATGCACGTTCTTAGGGGAAGTAAAAACAATCCGTTCTAGAAGTATTGCTATTTAACATTCTTGTGTATGTACTTTGTTCTCCATGCATTATGTTTAACTTTTGAGACAACTAGGTTGCACAAATCTATGCTCGCATAATTTGAGTAAAATACAAGTTAATCTAAAAATTTTTGATCTTGGACCTTTGCTAGATTTCTTATTCATTGTTCACACATTTGGTTTTATCAATAAAGTTTAATTACCATCGTTCCATAATGTAATTTATATTTGGATTCTTATTGAGTGAATACAAACTGTTTCTCGTTCTTTTGGAACATTTATCATTGCCTCGATACTAAACATGAAACTCGAGGATCAAGAGTTATTATTTGGATTCGTTACACTGGATTTTGTATGCTAGAATGTTTGAAGATGGTGGTAGAGCGTTTTGAAGGAGTTTGGTAAAGATTGGATAGATCTTAAGGGTGATTTATATGGTCTCATGTTTGGTTTAATAACAGTTTAAACTGTACGTGTATTGTTACATTTACGAATATTAAAGGTCATTTCGGTTATCCTTATGCTTGGATTTGATTAAACTAGTTCAAGAGTGTGTTAAGAAATAAAGATACATAGGAATGCACGTTGTTACGAGATATATAAATAATCTGTGCCAGAACTATTGCTATTTAAAGTTCTTGTGTATATACTTTGTTCTCCATGTATTATGTTAAGATTTCGAGACTACTTGGTTGCACAAACCTATTCACGCATAACCTGAGTGAAATACAAGTTAATATGAATTTTTTTAATCTTGGACCATGGTTTGATTTCTTATTCATTGTTCACACATTTGGTTTAATTAATAAAGGTTGATTACCGTCGTTCCATAATGGTAATTTGAATTTGGATTGTTATTGAGTGAATACCAACTGTTTCTTGTTCTTTTGCAACATTTATTGTTGCCTTGATTCTAAACATGAAACATGAGGATTAAGAATTATTATTTGGGTTTGTTATAATGGATTTTGTACGATAAAGTGTTTGAAGATGGTGGTAGAGTATTTTGAACGAGTTTGGTAAGGAGTGGATCTATTTTAAGGTGAATTGTATGGTCTCGTGTTTGGTTTAATAACAGTTCAAACTCTACGTATATTGTTTCATTTACTAATTTTAAGTGTCATTTTGGTAATACTTATGCTTGGATTTGATTAAATTAGTTCAAGAGTGTGTTAAGAAATGAAAATACATAGGAATGCACGTTGTTACGGGATGTAAAAACAATTCGTGCTAGAACTTTTTCTATTTAACGTTTTTGTGTATGCACTTTGTGCTCCACGTATTATGCTAAAATTTCAATACAACTTGGTTGCACAAACCTATACACGCATAATTTGAGTGAAATACAAGTTATTCGAAAAATTTTTAATGTGGACCATGGTTTATTTCTTATTCATTGTTCACACATTTGGTTTTATTAATAAAGTTTGATTACAATCATTCCAAAATGGATATTTTAATTCGGATTGGTATTGAGTGAATACAAACTTTTTCTTGTTCTTTTGCAACATTTATCGTTGCCTCGATTCTAAACAAGAAACATGATGATCAAAAGTTAGTATTTGGATTTGTTATATTGGATTTTGTATGGTAGAGTGTTTGAAGATGGTGGTGGAGCGTTTTGAATGAGTTTAGTAAGGAATGGATCAATTTTAAGGGTGAATTGTATTGTCTCGTGCTTGGTTTTATATCGGTTTAAACTCTACATGTATTGTTTCATTTAAGAATTTTAAGTGTTATTTCGGTTATCCTTATGTTGGGTTTGGATTAAATTAGTTCAAGAGGGTGTTAAGAAACGAATATACATAGGAATTCACGTTGTTAGGGGAAGTAATAACAATTTGTGCTAGAAGTATTGCTATTTAACATTCTTGTGTATGTAGTTTGTTCTCCATGCATTATGTTGAGCATTCGAGAAAAATAGGTTGCACAATGTTGGACCAAAAGAACCAATGAGCCAAGATCAGAAAACCTCTAAGTCCCACATGGTATCACAACAACTGCTGAAAGCTTCATCAGCAGTTTGACAAGTGCTGAAGACTTCAACAGCTGAAGATCAAGTGCTGAAGACTTCAACACCTGAAAAACTAAAGTGCTGAAGTACAACAGCTGAAGAACACAAGTACTGAAGCTGAACAGCTGAAGAACACAAGTACTGAAGCTGAACAGCTGAAGAACACAAGTACTGAAGCTGAACAGCTGAAGAATACAAGTGCTGAAGCTGAAGGACCAAAGTACTGAAGTATAACAGCTGAAGAGTTTACAAGTGCTGAAGATCAACAACTGATGTACAAAGTCTGAAGACAAAGACTGAAGACATCAGCTGATGATATCTACTGAAGTCATCAGCTGATGAAACATCTGAAGGTCAAATTCTGAAGATCAAGTACTGAAGCCTCAGTAGTTTGTCACAACTGCTGAAGAGTACTTCTTCAGTAGTTGTGATATTAGTAGTTTTATATTTCAAGTTTCAGTAGTTTTGTAAAACGACTGAAGAGCTTGTTCTTCAGTCGTTATAGTTTCAGTAGTTTTATATTTCAGTAGTTATAACAACTGATAACACTTAGAACTTTTTGTAAGAAGATGTCAGCTGTTTTGACATCTTCAGTAGTTGTGCTTCAGTTGTAATAAATCTATTAGATCTCACTATCAAGTGACATCAGCAGACGTCACATCTCTTATATAAGAGGTGTCGACCTAATCATAATTGTGACATTCTGTTACCACGAAAGCGAATATTTAATGAAATATATTTGCAGATATTCTATCTCTCTATAACCGTCTTTTTTCTTCATTGAATATTGTTTTGTTCTTGTGAATCGACTAATTCATTGTTTGAATTCCGCTGCAATACTCTTCAATCAATCAAACATAGATCACTGATCCTAACACACAAACCTATACTCACATAATTTGAGTAAAACACAAGTTAATCTAAAATTTTTTGATCTTGGACCTTTGCTAGATTTCTTATTCATCGTTCACACATTTGGTTTCATCAATAAAGTTAGATTACCGTCGTTCCATAGTGTAATTTGAATTTGGATTCTTATTGGGTGAATACAAACTGTTTCTCGTTCTTTTGGAACATTTATCGTTGCCTCGATACTAAACATGAAACATGAGGATCAAGAGTTAGTATTTGGATTCGTTATACTAGATTTTGTACGCTAGAATGTTTGAAGATGGTGGTAGAGCATTTTGAATGAGTTTGGTAAAGAATGAATCGATTTTAAGGGTGAATTGTATGGTCTCGTGTTTGGTTTAATAACGGTTTAAACTATACGTGTATTGTTTCATTTATGAATATTAAGTGTCATTTCGGTTATCCTTATACCTGGATTTGATTAAATTAGTTGAAGAGTGTGTTAAGAAATGAAAATACATAGGAATGCACGTTGTTACGGGATGTAAAAATAATCCGTGCTAGAACTATTGCTATTTAAGGTTCTTGTGTATGTACTTTGTTCTCCATGTATTATGTTAAGATTTCGAGACAACTTGGTTGCAAAAACCTTTACACGTATAATCTGAGTAAAATACAAGTTTATCTAATTTTTTTAATCTTGGACCATGGTTTATTTTCTTATTCATTATTCACACATTTGGTTTCATTAACAAAGTTTGATTATTGTCTTTCCATAATGCTAATTTGAATTTGGATTGTTATTGGGTGAATATGAACTGTTTCTTGTTCTTTTGCAACATTTATGTTGCCTTGATTCTAAACATGAAACAAGAGGATCAAGAATTATTATTTGGATTTGTTATAATGGAATTTGTAGATAGATTGTTTGAAGATGGTGGTAGAGCATTTTGAATGAGTTTGGTAAGGAGTGGATCTATATTAAGGGTGAATGGTATGGTTTCGTGTTTGGTCTAATAACGGTTTAAACTCTACGTATGTTGTTTCATTTAGTAAGTTTTAGTGTCTCTTCGGTTATCCTTATACATAGGAATGCACGTTGTTACAGGATGTAAAAACAATTCGTGCTAGAACTTTTGCTATTTAACGTTTTTGTGTATATACTTTGTTCTCCATGAATTATGCTAAAATTTCAAGACAACTTGGTTGCACAAACCTATACATGCATAATTTGAGTGAAATACAAGTTAATATAAATTATTTTAATCTTGGATCATGGTTTGATATCTTATTCATTGTTCACACTTTTGGTTTCACTAATAAAGTTTGATTACCTTCGTTCCATAATGGTAATTTGAATTTCGACTGTTATTGACTGAATACGAACTTTTTATTGTTCTCTTGCAGCATTTATCATTGCCTCGATTCTATACAAGAAACATGAGGATCAAGAGTTAGTATTTGGATTCGTTATATTTGATTTTGTCTACTAGAGTGTTTGAAGATGGTGGTAGAGCGTTTTGAATGAGTTTAGTAAGGAGTCGATCGATTTTAAGGGTGAATTGTATGGTCTCGTGCTTGGTTTTATAACGATTTAAACTCTATGTGTATTGTCTCATTTATGAATTTTTAGTGTCATTTTCAGTTTTCCTTAAGCTTAGATTTGATTAAACTAGTTGAAGAGGGTGTTAAGAAACGAATATACGTAGGAATGCACATTGTTACGGGAAGTAAAAACAATCCATGCTAGATGTATTACTATTTAACATTCTTGTATATGGACTTTGTTCTCCATGCATTATGTGAAAACTTTCAAGACAACTAGGTTGCACAAACCTATACTCAGATAATTTGAGTAAACTACAAGTTAATCTAAATATTTTTGATCTTGAACGTTTGCTTGATTTCTTACTCATTGTTCACACATATGGTTTCATCAATAAAGTTTGATTACCGTCGTTCCTTAATGTAATTTAAATTCAGATTCTTGTTGAGTGAATACAAACTGTTTCTTGTTCTTTTGGAACATTATCGTTGCCTGGATACTAAACATGAAACTTGAGGATCAAGAGTTAGTATTTGGATTCGTTACACTAGATTTTGTATGCTAGAATGTTTGAAGATGGTGGTAGAGCGTTTTGAAGGAGTTTGGTAAAGAATGGATAGATTTTAAGGTGAATTATATGGTCGTGTGTTTGGTTTAATAACGGTTTAAACTGTGTGTGTATTGTTTCATTTACGAATATTAAAGGTCATTTCGGTTATCCTTATGCTTGGATTTGATTAAATTAGTTCAAGAGTGTGTTAAGAAATGAAGATACATAGGAAAGCACATTGTTATGAGATATATAAATAATATGTGCTAGAACTATTGCTATTTAAAGTTCTTGTGTATGTACTTTGTTCTCCATGTATTATGTTAAGATTTCTAGACTACTTGGTTGCACAAACCTATACACGCATAACCTGAGTGAAATACAAGTTAATCTGAATTTTTTTTATCTTGGACCATGGTTTGATTTCTTATTCATTGTTCACACATTTGGTTTGATTAACAAAGTTTGATTACCGTCGTTCCATAATGCTAATTTGAATTTGGATTGTTATTGAGTGAATACGAATTGTTTCTTGTTCTTTTGCAACATTTATTGTTGCCTTGATTCTAAACATGAAACATGAGGATCAAGAATTATTATTTGGATTTGTTATAATGGATTTTGTACGATAGAGTGTTTGAAGATGCTGGTCGAGTATTTTGAACGAGTTTGGTAAGGAGTGGATCTATTTTAAGGGTGAATTGTATGGTGTAACACCCGTTATTTATTAGTTTAAAGTCGACGAAGGAAGAAAAAGAAATAAAGTCCAAAGTCGAGGGACCAAACTCACCAACGAAAGAAAGTCGGGTGAGTGGGAGTATATAAGGGAGTGGGCAGCCCTTACCCTCTCCCCACACACTCACAAATCAGCCAAAGAAAAGAGGAGAAGGGAGAAGCGAAGAAAAGAGGAACACTATTGGTTGGGTTGGTTCGAGTAGTCAAAATCATCGTGTAGCAAGCCAAACTGAAGCCCTTGTCGTTGTGCTCATTTGTGTGAGTTCTAGGACCCCTCTTTTATTTGTTTTCAAACGATTTTAGGACTTGAAAACATCTGAAATCAGGTTTTTCGTGTGGGTGTATGTTGACCCGTTTGTGTATGTGTATGTCTGTGTATGATGTGTTTGAGTCTTGATTGTGAGCTTGTGTGTGCTTGAATGGTGTTGCGGTATGCATCCCTAAGGTTTAGGATGGTCGATTTGGGCTTAAAATGGGTTTAGATGGGTTTGGAGGCCGAAAACCCTCGGCTGCAGTCGGGATGAACTGCATTCTGCATCAGCTAGGGCTAGGCGACCGACTGGAGGCCGAATGGAGGTTGTACGGCCGAATAGGGTGCGATGGGGGTCCAATAGCAGGATTGGGACCATTCGCATGATTGAAGGTCCATTCGCACGATTGAAAGGCCAGTCGCATGGAGGACATGCGGTAGAAGGTCCAGTCGCATAAGTGCTCATCTGCATTAATCCCATTCGCATGAGGTTCATCCGTATTGTCCATTCGCATGACTGGGTGTTCATTCGCATGGGTATTCATCCGTATTAGTTCATTCGCATAGTGATCAGTCGCATGGAGGCCATGCGACTGAGGGGTGCTAATACGCCTGAATAGGGCTGTGCACCCGAGGAAAGTATAGTTTGACTTCTGACTTTCGGGGGAAAGTGCAGATGTACGTGTTGACATAAAGGTTTGCGTAAGAGCACGTAAGATAATTGTTATGGCCTTAGAGAGCAGGTAGGGCATAATGATGATGATGTTGCATGTACATGCATATTATGTATGTATGATGTTGCTCTGAATGACGTGATGTCTGTGCATGTTATGTTCCTTATTATGATGTATGTTTATCTTTCCTGTGGCTTTACGTGTTATGATAATGAATGAAGGAAGTATTATGTAACGTAAAGTGAAAGATAACGAAAGAGGAACATGATGATGAATGCATGCATTAATGAATGAACAAAAGAAGTCTTGCAAGCATTGGAATCAGGGTCCTTCTTTGTGATCGACCAAACGTGTAGTGCCTCTACCGCTTACCTCTAGTACTGTGGCATACGCTCAGTTGTTCTTTTATTGACTTCGGCCCAGTAGCTAAATTTTTCGGGGTGTAGCATATGGTATTGGTACGAGAGATATCCGATGTGCAAGTAAAGTTATATCAAACGAATGAATGTATGAACGAAAGAATGACAAAGATAACAATGATGTTATCTGTATGTACGTATGATGTATGAGCACATACACTTGTACTGAAAGATTTTAATGAAACTAAAGTATGTTTATTATAAAAACTAAAACTCACTCAGCAACGTTGAGTTTTTATATGTTTTCCAGTTGGTAGGTAGTGGTTGCTGAGGATGGCACTGCGAGGCTACTCAGCTCTTTTGGGATGGCATCCAATTATAATGCTTTTGTGATGTAATGGAAACATGTATTTTGTAACCGGATAATGCTGTATTATTTGGCAAAAGTGCTTATAATGAAATGAGATGTCATTTTTGAATGTTTCCGCTGCAATATTTTCTTATAATTATATGTTTTATGTGCGATAAATGACGAGCTGTAAGAGTCCCGAAGACGGGGCCTTACAAGTTGATATCAGAGCCAAAGTTTAAGTGAAATGGGTAAATTTTCAATATAAACCTTTACTTAAACTGAGAATGGGACGGAAAGGAAATGGGATGGCAATCAGAGTAGCTGCGTGCCATCAGGTATTTTCGTAAAGTTAACCGGTTTTTTGTGCGCATGGTATGTGTTATGTGTTGTATGTGGATTTAAATACTGATGTAGTCAGGAAAGGTAATATTTAGGTGCGAATAGTAAAGTAAGTGACTAATCACAACTGGCCACTGTAATTAGGGACTTACTATACTTGCCATAAACTGAGCTATTCCCTTCAATGACCGTGTTGGTGTTTGAATCTTTCAATGTGTGTGTGATGGCCAGAGGTAGATCTTCGAAAGCTTCAAGGGGTGGAGGTCACGGTGCTGAACCGAGACCCAAGAAAGGGAGACCCAGAGTTGAGAAGGTGGTTCATGAAGAACCAGAGACCCCTCATCCGGAGGGTGGCGACGAGAGCGCCAACCTAAGAGCCTCAGTAAAGGAGGCTGTGGTGGAAGAAGTCCATCAGGTCATGCAGACGATCCTACTGTCTGTGGTGACCGAAGTGATTAAGGCAGTAAGAGAAGGGGAAAGAAAGGAGAGAAACAGGTCCTCGGGAGGACGGGAACAACCAGAGCCAGAAACGGTTCTCTCGGATGATGAGAATATGAGGAAGAAGAAGAGCCTGTGCCAGAGACAACACGAGGCTATAACTATGGGGTGTTTATGAGATGTAAGCCCCCTACTTTCGACGGTAATGGCAATGCTGCCGTTGCTCACCGATGGGTGAGAGAGATGGAGGCCGTTCTCGACATCAGCGAGTGTCGGGAAGATCAGAAGGTGAAGTTTGCCACTCATTCATTTGTGGACTCGGCACTATGCTGGTGGGACAACATTGTCCAAGCAGAGGGTAATCGGGCAATCGGAGAATGAGATGGCCCGAGTTGAAAAAGATGGTGATTGAGGAGTTCTATCCTCACAGGGAAATGGATAAGTTGGAAAGGGAATTTCTGCAGTTGGAGGCTGGAACCATGACACACCAGCAGTACACAACAAAGTTTAATGAGATGGCATGATTGGTGCCAGATCAGGTGACGCCTCTATCTCGGAAGATCAAGAGGAACATTCAGGGCTTACCGGTGGATGTCGCAGGCATATGATCGCCGCCCGACCAAGCACGTTTAGGTCGGCGGTTGATTTGGCAGGGAGACTGTATGACGAGCAGGAGGTGGTGGTGACTGAAGCGAATAAGAAGGGTGGTGGTGATCGGAACTGGAATGGGAGGAGGTTTGGTCGGGGTGATGTCTCGACGGGTAACAAAAAGGCACGGGTGGATGACCGCCGCGTGGCCACATCGGGAGCGGGATCGAGGAGGTGTGGCAAGTGTGGGAAGGAGCATGCGGGAGAATGTAGGCTGGGTTTGAACGTGTGCTTCAAGTGTGGGAAGACAGGGCATATGGCAAAGGATTGCCTCGCAGGCAAATGGTTTAATTGTGGGGAAAATGGTCATATGAGCAGAGATTGTAAGAAGTCGAGGGCTGAGGGTTCTGGGGTGAAGAAGACGGGAAGTGAAGGACCAAGGGCGAGCGTCAGGGCATTCACTATGACACAGGAGGAAGCTAGGACGGACCCTGATGTTATGTCCGGTACGTTTCTAGTGAACCAAACTTTAGCTTCTGTGTTATTTGATTCGGGTGCCAGTAAAAGTTTTATTTCTGCTGCTTTTTGTGCTAAGCTGCCTGTAATTAGTAGACATATTGATGTGCCCTTTGATGTAGAAACTACCATAGGTAAGTCTACCAGGATTTCTGAGATGATAGAGAACTGTGAAGTGGAATTAGAAGGTCATAAGTTTCCAGTTACACCGTTCGTGATGACCTTGGGTGGTTTCGATTTGGTTCTTGGGATGGATTGGTTGGCGGACTCCGAGGCAAACATTGTGTGTTGTAAGAAGATGATTCGGTTGACAGCGCCTAACGGGAATTTGGTAACGGTTTACGGGGATCATGTCACGACGATTCCAAGGTGATTTGGATGGCGGTGGCGGGAAAGTGTATGAGGTGTGGATGTAGTGCCTACTTGGCCTACGTAAAGGATGTGGATACGCCAACACCCCAACTATCTGATGTACCCGTTGTGTGTGACTTTCCAGACGTATTCCCAGAAGACTTATGAGAAGTGCCACCTGACCATGAGATTGAGTTCCAAATTGACTTGATACCAGGTGCCCAACCCGTTGCCAAGGCACCGTATCGATTGGCTCCGACAGAGATGAAAGAGTTGATGGAGCAGTTGCAAGAACTGCTTGACAAGGGGTTTATTAGACCGGGTATCTCTCCTTGGGGTGCTCCGATCCTCTTTGTGAAGAAGAAAGACAGTAGTATGAGGATGTGTATTGACTACCGTGAAATGAATAAATTGACGGTGAAGAACCGCTACCCCTTACCGAGAATAGATGATTTGTTCGGTCAGCTTCAGGGTGCCAGTTGGTTTTCAAGGATAGATCTTCGATCTGGCTATCATCAGTTGAAGGTGAAGGAACGAGATATCCCTAAAACAGCTTTCCGCACGCGTTATGGTCATTACGAGTTTCGTGTCATGTCTTTTGGTTTGACCAATGCGCCAGCTGCTTTTATGGATTTGATGAACCGTGTGTGTCGGCTGATGCTCGATAAATCAGTGATTGTGTTTATTGATGATATCCTGATTTATTCGAGGAGCGAGATTGAGCATGCCGGTCACATTCGGGAGGTTGTAGAGAGCCTGAGGAGGGAGAAGTTGTATGATAAATTCTCCAGGTGCGCATTCTCGTTGCGCGAAGTTTAGTTCTTAGGTCATGTGGTGAATCCCGATGGGATTATGGTGGACCTGGCGAAAGTGGAGGCGGTTATGCAATGGAAGTCACCAAAGATGCCATCCGAGATTCGTAGTTTCTTGGGTTTGGCGGGCTACTATAGAAGATTTATCCAAGACTTCTCTAAGATTGCTTCTCCACTGACTAAGTTGACCCGAAAGGATGTAAAGTTTATACGGGGTCAGGCTCAGGAGAAGGCATTCGAAGAATTGAAGACAAGATTGACTCATGCTCCTGTCCTGTCATTACCCGAAGGAAGCAAGATCTGGTGGTCTATTTTGATGCTTCCTACTCAGGGTTGGGGTGTGTGTTAATGTAGAGAGGGAAGGCTATAGCATATGCATCCCGAAAGTTGAAAGTTCATGAGGTCAATTATCCTACTCATGACTTGGAGCTAGCAGTCCTGGTCTTTGCACTAAAGATTTGGAGGCACTATCTTTATGGGACAAAGTGCATCATTTTCACTGACCACAAGAGTCTGAAGTACTTCTTCGAGCAGAAGGATCTGAACATGAGGCAGAGACGGTGGTTGGAACTTATAAAGGATTATGATTGCGAGATCCACTACCATCCGGGCAAGGCCAATGTGGTGGCTGATGCCCTTAGCCAAAAAGAGAGGCCTGAGTCGATTCGGGTGAAAGCGTACCAACTGATCATGACCTCTGATGTAATGAAGCAGGTGAAAGAGTTTCAAGATGAGGCACTGAAAGAAGATCATCTTAACTCTGAAAGAATGAGAGGTCTGGTTGGGGAATTGGGTGAAAACACACTCAGTGTTAGAACCAGATTCAGTCGTGTGTGGATTCCTCGTTTTGGGGATCTACGGGTGAAGATAATGGATGAAGCTCACAAGACTCGATACTCCATTCATCCTGGTGCCACAAAATGTACCATGATATGAAGAAAGATTATTGGTGGCCGGGTATGAAGCGTGACGTGGTGGAGTATGTGAGTAAGTGCTTTACTTGCTTACAAGTGAAGGTAGAGCATCAAAAGCCGTATGGGAAGATCCAACCTTTGGATATACCGGAATGGAACTGGGAGCACATCACCATGGACTTCATTACGAAGCTGCCGCGTACTCCGAAGGGGTATGATGCCATATGGGTGATAGTTGATCGTCTGACGTAGAGTGCTCACTTTCTACCGATCCGCGAGATGTATTCATCTGAGAGGTTGGCTGATCTGTTCATCAAGGAAATTGTAACTCGTCATGGTGTTCCGGTGTCTGTTGTGTCGGATCGCGACACCCAGTTTACATCTAAATTCTGGAAGAAATTCCATGACGCTATGGGGACGAGGTTACATATTAGCACGGCTTATCATCCCCAAACTGATGGTCAGTCAGAAAGGACCATTCAGACATTGGAAGACATGCTTTGGGCATGTGTGATTGATTTTGGGGGAAGTTGGGATGACCACTTACCGTTAGCTGAATTCTCGTACAACAATAGCTATCATGCTAGCATTGGCATGCCACCATACGAAATGCTATACGGTAGGCGATGCAGAACACCCGTTTGTTGGGGTGATATTGGTCATAAGGAATTGGGGAGCGTTGTGGTAATCGAGGCTACGACTGAGAAGCTTGAGAAGATTAAAGCCTTTATGAAGGCAGCGAAAGATAGACAGAAGTCATATGCTGATAAAAGACGCAGGCCGATTGAGTTCTAGGTGGGTGACCGGGTTATGTTGAAGATCTCACCTTGGAAGGGTATCATCCGATTCAGGAAGCGGGGTAAGTTGAGCCCAAGGTATATAGGCCCTTTCCGAATCATCGCTCGAGTAGGAGAGGTGGCCTATAGACTGGAGTTACTGGATGAGTTAAGTGGAATTCTCCCGACATTCCATGTATCTCATCTAAGGAAGTGCTTAGCTAATGAAGGCATGATTGTCCCACTAGAGGATATCGAAGTAGACGAAAGGCTCAATTACGTGGAGCAACCAGTGGCGATCATCGATAGAAAAGAGAAAAGACTGAGAAATAAAGTGGTTCCTCTTGTGCGCGTACAGTGGAAGCACAAGAAGGGATCCGAGTCAACGTGGGAGACTGAGGAGGAAATGAGACAGCTCTATCCACGTTTATTCGAAGAATAATAGGTTTCGGGGACGAAACCTATTTAAGGGGGGTGGACTTGTAACACCCAGTTATTTATTATTTTAAAGCCGACGAAGGAAGAAAAAGAAATAAAGTCCAAAGTCAAGGGACCAAACTCGCCAACGAAAGAGGGCAGCCCTTACCCTCTCCCCACACACTCACAAATCAGCCAAAGAAAAAAGGAGAAGAGAGAAAGGAAGAAAAGAGGAAAACTGTTCGTTCGGGTTGGTTCGAGTAGTCAAAATCATCGTGTAGCAAGCCAAACCAAAGCCCTTGTCGTTGTGGCCGTTTGTGTGAGTTCTAGGACCTCTCTTTTATTTGTTTTCAAACGATTTTGGGGCTGGAAAAACATATGTGTGTGTATGATGTGTTTGAGTCTTGATTGTGAGCTTGTGTGTGCTTGAATGGTGTTGCGGTATGCATCCCTAAGGTTTAGGATGGTTGATTTGGGCTTAAAATGGGTTTAGATGGGTTCGGAGGCCGAAAACCCTCGGCTGCAGTCGGGATGAACTGCATTCTGCCTCAGCTAGAGCTAGGCGACCGACTAGAGGCCGAATGGAGGCCATACGGCCGAATAGGGTGCGATTGGGGTCCATTCGCAGGATTGGGACCATTCGCACGATAGAAGGTCCATTCGCACTACTGAAAGGCCAGTCGCATGGAGGACATGCGGTAGAAGGTCCAGTCGCATAAGTGCTCATCTGCATTAATCCCATTCGCATGAGGTTCATCCGTATTGTCCATTCGCATGGGTATTCATCTGCATTAGTTCATTCGGATAGTGATCAGTCGCATGGAGGCCATGCTTCCATGCGACTGAGGGGTGTCCATACGCCTGAATAGGGCTGTGCACCCGAGGAAAGTATAGTTTGACTTCTGACTCTTGGGGGAAAGTGTAGATGTAAGTGTTGACATAAAGGTTCCCGTAAGAGCACGTAAGATAATTGTTATGGCCTTAGAGAGCAGGTAGGGCATAATGATGATGATGTTGCATGTATATGCATATTATGTATGTATGATGTTGCTCTGTATGACGTGATGTCTGTGCATGTTATGTTCCTTATTATGATCTATGTTTATCTTTCCTGTGGCTTTACGTGTTATGATAATGAATGAACGAAGAATTATGTAACGTATAGTGATAGATAACGAAAGAGGAACATGATGATGAATGCATGCATTAATGAATGAATGAAAGAGGAACATGATGATGAATGCATGCATTAATGAATGAATAAAAGAAGTCTTGCAAGCATTGGATATTCAGGGTCCTTCTTTGTGATCGACCAAACGTATAGTGCCTCTACCGCTTTCCTATAGTACTGTGGCATACGCTCAACTGTTCATTTATTAACTTCGGCCCAGTAGCTAATTTGTTCGGGGTGTAGCATATGGTATTGGTATGAGAGATATCCGATGTGCAAGTAAAGTTATATCAAACGAATGAAAGTATGAACGAAAGAATGACAAAGATAATAATGATGTTATCTGTATGTACGTATGATGTATGACCACATACACTTGTAATGAAAGATTTTAATGAAACTAAAGTATGTTTATTATAAAAACTAGAACTCACTCAGCAACGCTGAGTTTTTATATGTTTTCCAGTTGGCAGGTAGTGGTTGCTGAGGATGGCACTGCGATGCTACTCAGCTCTTTTGGGATGGCATCCAATTATAATGCTTTTGTGATGTAATGCAAACATGTATTTTGTAACCGGATATGTTGTATTGATTGGCAAAAGTGCTTATAATGAAATGAGATGTCATTTTTGAATATTTCCGCTGCAATATTTTCTTAAGACAAATGTAATTATATGTTTTATGTGCGATAAATGACCAGCTGTAAGCGTCCCGGAGACGGGGCCTTACATATGGTCTCGTGTTTGGTTTAATAACAGTTCAAACTCTACGTATATCGTTTCATTTACTAATTTTAAGTGTCATTTCGGTTATACTTATGCTTCGATTTGATTAAATTAGTTCAAGAGTGTGTTAAGAAATGAAAATACGTAGGAATGCACGTTGTTACGGGATGTAAAAACAATTCGTGCTAGAAATTTTGCTATTTAACATTTTTGTGTATGCACTTTGTTCTCCGCGTATTATGCTAAAATTTCAAGACAACTTGGTTGCACAAACCTATACACGCATAATTTGAGTGAAATACAAGTTATTCTAAAGTTTTTTAATCTGGACCATGGTTTATTTCTTATTCATTGTTCACACATTTGGTTTCATTAATAAAGTTTGATTACCGTCGTTCCAAAATGGATATTTTAATTCACATTGTTATTGAGTGAATACAACTTTTTCTTGTTCTTTTGCAACATTTATCGTTGCCTTGATTCTAAACAAGAAACATGAGGATCAAAAGTTAGTATTTGGATTCGTTATATTGGATTTTGTATGCTAGAGTGTTTGAAGATGGCGGTGGAGCGTTTTGAATGAGTTTAGTAAGGAGTGGATCAATTTTAAGGGTGAATTGTATTGTCTCGTGCTTGGTTTTATAACGGTTTAAACTCTACGTGTATTGTTTCATTTAAGAATTTTAAGTGTCATTTCGGTTATCCTTATGTTGGGTTTGGATTAAATTAGTTCAAGAGGGTGTTAAGAAACTAATATACATAGGAATGCACGTTGTTAGGGGAAGTAAAAACAATCCGTGCTAGAAGTATTGCTATTTAACATTCTTGTGTATGTACTTTGTTCTCCATGCATTATGTTAAACTTTCGAGACAACTAGGTTGCACAAATCTAAGCTCGCATAATTTGAGTAAAATACAAGTTAATCTAAAATTTTTTGAACTTGGACCTTTGCTAGATTTCTTATTCATTGTTCACACATTTGCTTTCATGAATAAAGTTTGATTACCGTTGTTCCATAACGTAATTTGAATTTGGATTCTTATTGAGTGAATACAAACTGTTTCTCGTTCTTTTGGAACATTATCGTTGCCTCGATACTAAACATGAAACTTAAGGATCAAGAGTTAGTATTTTGATTCGTTATACTGGATTTTGTATGCTAGAATGTTTGAAGATGGTGGTAGAGCGTTTTGAATGAGGTTGGTAAAGAGTGTATAGATTTTAAGGGTGAATTGTATGGTCGTGTGTTTGGTTTAATAACGGTTTAAAGTGTACGTGTATTGTTTCATTAACGAATAGTAAGTGTCATTTCGGTTATCCTTATGCTTGGATTTGATTAAATTAGTTCAAGAGTGTGTTAAGAAACGAGGATACATAGGAATGCACGTTGTTACGGGATGTAAAACTAATCTGTGCTAGAACTATTGCTATTTAACGTTCTTGTGTATGTACTTTGTTCTCCATGTATTTTGTTAAGATTTCGAGACAACTTGGTTGCACAAACCTATACACACATAATCTGAGAGAAATACAAGCTAATCTAAATTTTTTAATCTTGGACCATGGTTTGATTTCTTATTCATTGTTCACACATTTGGTTTCATTAACAAAGTTTGATTACCTTCGTTCCATAATGCTAATCTGAATTTTGATTGTTATTGAGTGAATACGAACTTTTTCTTGTTCTTTTGCAACATTTTTTGTTGCCTTGATTCTAAACTGAAACATGAGGATCAAAAGTTAGTATTTGGGTTTGTTATATTGGATTTTGTATGCTAGAGTGTTTGAAGATGGTGGTAGAGCATTTTGAATGAGTTTGGTAAGGAGTTGATCTATTTTAATGGTGAATTGTATGTAAAAACAATTTGTGCTAGAACTTTTGCTATTTAACGTTTTTATCTATGTAATTTGTTCTCCGTGTATTATGCTAAAAGTTCAAGGCAACTTGGTTGCTCAAACCTATACACGCATAATTTGAGTGAAATACAAGTTAATCTAAATTTTTTTAATCTTGGACCATGGTTTATTTCTTATTCCTTGTTCACACATTTGGTTTCATTAATAAAGTTTGATTACCGTCGTTCCAAAATGGATATATTAATTTGGATTTTTATTGAGTGAATACGAACTTTTTCTTGTTATTTTGCAACATTTATCGTTGCCTCGATTCTAAACAAGAAACATGAGGATCAAAAGTTAGTATTTGGATTCGTTATATTGGATTTTGTATGCTAGAGTGTTTGAAGATGGTGGTAGAGCATTTTGAATGAGTTTAGTAATGACTGGATCGATTTTAAGGGTGAATTGTATTGTCTGGTGCTTGGTTTTATAACGGTTTAAACTCTACGTGTATTGTTTCAATTACGAATTTTAAGTGTCATTTCGTTTATCCTTATGTTGAGTTTTGATTAAATTAGTTCAAGAGGGTGTTAAGAAACGAATATACATAGGAATGCACGTTATTAGGAGAAATAAAAACAATCCGTGCTAGAAGTATTGATATTTAAAATTCTTGTGTATGTACTTTGTTCTCCATGCATTATGTTAAGCTTTAGAGACAACTTCGTTGCACAAATCTATGCACGCATAATTTGAGTAAAATACAAGTTAATCTAAATTTTTTTGATCTTGGACCTTGCTAGATTTCTTATTCATTGTTAACATATTTGGTTTCATTAATAAAGTTTGATTACCGTCGTTCCATAATGTAATTTAAATTCGGATTCTTATTGGGTGAATACAAACTGTTTCTCGTTCTATTGGAACATTTATCGTTGCCTCAATACTAAACATGAATCATGAGGATCAAGAGTTAGTATTTGGATTCGTTATATTAGATTTTGTACGCTAGAATGTTTGAAGATGGTGGTAGAGCGTTTTGAATGAGTTTGGTAAAGAGTGAATCGATTTTAAGGGTGAATTGTATGGTCTCGTGTTTGGTTTAATAACAGTTTAAACTATACGTGTATTGTTTCATTTATGAATATTTAGTGTCATTTCGGTTATCCTTATGCTTGGATTTGATTAAATTAGTTCAAGAGTGTGTTAAGAAATGAAGATACCTAGGAATGCATGTTGTTACGGGATGTAAAAACAATTCGTGCTAGAACTTTTGCTATTTAACATTTTTGTGTATGTACTTTATGCTCCATGTATTATGCTAAAATTTCAAGACAACTTGGTTGCACAAACCTATACACGCATAATTTGAGTGAAATACAAGTTAATCTATAAATTTTTAATCTTGGACCATGGTTTATATCTTATTCATTGTTCACACATTTGGTTTCGTTAATAAAGTTCGATTATCGTCGTTCCAAAATGGATATTTTAATTTGGATTGTTATTGAGTGAATACAAACTTTTTTTTGTTCTTTTGCCACATTTATCGTCGCCTCAATTCTAAACAAGAAACATGAGGATCAAAAGTTAGTATTTGGATTCGTTATATTGGATTTTGTATGCTATAGTGTTTGAAGATGGTGGTAGAGTGTTTTGAATGAGTTTAGTAAGGAGTGGATTGATTTTAAGGGTGAATTGTATTGTCTCGTGCTTGGTATTATAACAGTTTAAACTCTACGTTTATTGTTTTATTTACGAATTTCAAGTATCATTTTGGTTATCCTTATGTTGGGTTTTGATTAAATTAGTTCAAGAGGTGTTAAGAAACGAATATACATAGGAATGCACGTTGGTAGGGGAAGTAAAAAAATCCATGCTAGAAGTATTGCTATTTAACATTCTTGTGTTTGTACTTTGTTCTCCATGCATTATTTTAAGCTTTTGAGACAACTAGGTTGCACAAATCTATACTCGTATAATTTGAGTAAAATACAAGTTAATCTAAAAATTTTTGATCTTGGACCTTTGCTAGATTTCTTATTCATTGTTCACACATTTGGTTTCATCAATAAAGTTTTGTAACACCCGGTTATTCTATTAAAGTAAATAAAAGAAGGAAACATCAATAAACCCAAGTTGAGGGGTTAAAAATGTAAAAGGGGACAAAAGTACAAATAGTTACTGTAAAGGTGGGCATGGCCGCCCACCCTCTCTTCACATCACCTTTTCATTCGGTTCTAGAGAGAGTGAGAGCAGAAAACTTTCAGGTTTAAGAGGAAGAAGAAGAAGGTTGAATTTAAGGTAAGAATTTGAAGTTTCTAAGTGTTCATGATGCGTTTTGTCTCGGTTATATGCTTATGTTTTTGTGTGTGTGTTCGTGTGTGTGTTTGGTGGGTTTCTAGGTGTTAGAGCTTATTCACATACGAGTTAGAAGGAAGATACACCCAAAGTTGCACCAGGTGAGTTTCTAGACCCTGGTTTCTACTTGTTTTAAACTCTTTGGGGCTGAAAATGTATTTAAACGATTTTACAATGTTTATGTGTGTATACCCGTATGTATTATGCATGTTTGATGATGATCCTTAGGTGTTATTATGTTCTTCATGCTTAGAATGACCTTGGTAAGCTTAGAACAAATAGTCTTGATGTTTGGGTTTGAAAATATCCTAGAAACATGTTGAGCAGAAGGTTCATGCGCCTAAATAAGGCTCATGCGCTGGAAATGCCTTAGAAATGTTTTAAGTGTAACTCATGCACCTAAACAGTGGTTCATGCGCCTAGAATTTGTAATCGGTCGACTAAGTGTCGGGCCATGTGCCCTGATAGTGTTCATCCGTCCGAATGGCCATGCTCTCCGATAGTGTCCATGCGTCCGAATGGACCGTACGCCCGAATAGTTCATGCGCCTGTATGGTTCATGCGCCTAAGTGTTAAGCGGTTAAGTGTTGGTTGATACGCTTACATAGTGATGAAGCGCCCAAACAGGGTTCATGCGCCCAAATAGTATTGGTGTGCCAAAACACTTAGAATTTATTACGAAATTTTTGGGAGTCTGTGTTATTAGGGTTTTGACCAAGGTTTGACTAGGGTTATTAATGCTTAGTTTTATGCATGATGATGATTGTTTTATGATTGTTCCATATTATTATTATTACTATTAGTGTATGACTTTACGTGGTGTGTTTATTATCGTAACGTAAAGTATTACTAATAATAATAAAGCAAAAGAGCAATGAAGAAGAGAAGTGGAACTTAAATAAAATGTTAACAAGTCTTGCAAGCTTATAGGAGGTGCACGACCATGTTGTCGTTAGCTCAACTGTGATGCGGGTTAGCTACCTATGATGCACACAGGGCCAGTCAATTGAGATTGGCGGACCTGTGCAGTGTACCCTAGGTGACTGGGCCAGCCTTGTATACAGTAATCAGAGCCCATTGAGGGACCAGAGAGCCCATCACCAATTTCCCCCACGCATATAGTTTAGGGTATTGCTCATTGGTCCTTATAGACAGTGAAAGATAAAGATAAAAGAGTACAGAATAAACAAGGCATACAGTAAAGATAAAAGGCATTATCTGGTTGTATAGTTAATGTGTGCTCACGTATAAAGAGATGAAATTTCACAGAAAGAGTATTTTCATATGTATACCTTACAGATAGCATTTTATTACTTTTAAAACTAGAACTCACTGAGCAACGCTAACTTTTATACATCTTTAGTTGGCAGGTAAACATTGCTGAGGATAGCACGAGGGTGAAGCTACTCGGCAGGAAAAGACTGACATCCAATCATACTTGTTATTGCTGTTGTTTTGTAATACAAATAAAACAATTCTTTTGTATTCGGTTAAACAATAGTATATTGCTCAACAACATGTTTTTAATGAAATGAATGGCTTTTGTTAAAATAATTCCGTCGCTTAAGCTTGTAAATTTATAATGTTTAATGTATTTAATGTTGTGAATGTCCAACTGTGAGGTCTCTGGGAACGGGGCCTTACAAGTTTGATTACCGTCATTCCATAATATAATTTGAATTTGGATTCTTATTGAGTGAATAAAAACTGTTTCTCGTTCTTTTGGAACATTTATCATTGCCTCAATACTAAACATGAAACATGAGGATCAAGAATTAGTATTTGGATTCGTTATACTAGATTTTGTATGCTAGAACATTTGAAGATGGTGGCAAAGGGTTTTGAATGAGTTTGGTAAAGAGCGGATCGATTTTAAGGGTGAATTGTATGGTCTCGTGTTTGGTTTAATAACGATTTAAACTGTACGTGTATTGATTCATTTAAGAATATTAAGTGTCATTTCGGTTATCCTTATGCTTGGATTTGATTAAATTAGATCAAGAGTGTGCTAAGAAATGAAAATACGTAGGAATGCACGTTGTTACGGGATGTAAAAATAATCCATGCTAGAACTATTGCTATTTAACGTTCTTGTGTATGTACTTTGTTCTCCATGTATTATGTTAAGATTGTTAGGTTTGTTGGACCAAATCAAACTAGTTTAACCATTTGAACTTGAAACGCAGCGGATTAACACCAAATATTATCATTTGTAATCTGAAAATATGGTTCATTTCATAACAACAACAAACCCAAGAACATAAGGATCTTATATATGTGTTTGAACTAGCTATCACCAATAAATAACAACCCAAAAAGCAATACATACTACCTTCCAGAGGCTGCTGAAAAACAAGATATAGATGAGGAGAATGATGTTCTTGAACAGCCAAAACACCAAGAAGAGGTGTCCTCAAGCTTCCATACCCACAAGCATCAAGCATACACCATTCTTACTAGGATTTGAGCACCAAATCGGATCAAGAAAGCTATTGGAACCTTGTTCCAGCCGTGAACAATCAACAAAGCTGCTAGAGCTTTGTTCCAGCCATGATATCTTTCTTCCAAAAGAAGAGTGATGTTCTTGTGACCCTTTTGCATATGAGAGAGTGAGAGAGATCTGAATGGAGAGTATGTATATTCAAGCAAAGAAAAAAGATGCAAAACATAAGGCCAAAAGAAACCCTAAAAGGACGGCCGAACCTTTTGCACTTTTGGGGTTTTCCCCCCAAAACCTTTTAATCTTTGTTAAACAAATGTTTTCAATAAGTTATGTAATTACCCCTTTAATTATATAACTTATACATACACTCCTATTATTTGATGTTATTTAACCAATTTAAACAACACTACAAATAATATTCATGAACAAAATATCCATATAGGTTGTTCAATCTCATATGCAACTTATTTAGAAAACCCATTTTTCTAAATTGGTGTATTTATTTAATTGTATGATCATATCATCAATTAAATAATATTTGGTGTTTGCTAAGCTTGTTATTGGGTATGACCCGACTTGGATCATAACGTACTAACCACATCAATGTTCTATGTGTCTTTGGCATAAAGAATCCAACAATCTCCCACTTGCACAAGATTCATAGAAGATTGATGCAAGCAGCAAATACCGCCTAACAACGGTTTACTACCCTTAATACGCATGACTGAAAGCCATTCAATAACATCATCCCCTTCAAGTATCCAACTTGAAATGATTTAGGTGAATCAATCATTTATCCTTTTGTTTCGGATGTCATGTTAAATCCAAGGACATAGAATGATCATTCCTTGTTGATTTAACTTAATCAGGCCTTAGACATCTTCCTCTCAACGAATAAGAGGAATAAATTCCATCTTGACTACATATGTTTTTCACAATCACCTCGTGTCACACCTGAACATAGCCTTATGTACAGCCCATTATTTCAGAGCAGTGGAGAACTAGCTCAAAGTATAACATTTGGTGAATATAAAAACCCAATATGTATCTCAGGTCGGAGGATACCAAACGATATTCACCTTTACTCAAATTTACTTATGATCAATCTAGAAGATTCAATGTAGTAAAATTGCGATGCGGGTCAGTCCAATATTTGTATCCCACAAATATCTATGAACCTTGGCAGCAACCAATTGCTCTATATTCCTTATGAATTTCCACCAATCCATGCTCATAATAGTCTTATGTTCATATTTGTTCCCACAAACATGACCGACTACAGACATTTAGAATAACAAACATATTCATGGATGTATACATGCTAAAATGAATATAACTCAAAATATCACAAGTATATAAGAGTTAAATATTACATTGTTTCAAACTTTTAATACTAAACAGATCAATTCCAGTCACTAGAATATCAAAGTCCTAAGGCACAAGTATGACTTTCATGCTTTGCCCTCTCAAGAAGCTTCGTGAGTGGATCCGCAATGTATTGATCGGTGTGAACTTTACGAATACATATTTTTCCCTTTTCAACTTCATCCCTTATGTAGTTGTATTTCTGCTCAATGTGCCTAGCCTTTTGAAGAGGACAGGGTACCTTGATTCATGTAATCGTACCCTCGTGATCATAAAAGGATTTCTAGGAGTCTTGAATGGTAGAGACCACCCTAGGTAGGCGATAAATTCTTTATCCATGCAGCTTCCTGAGCTACTAATGATGCGGCTATGTATTCGGATTTTGTAGTGGACAATGCTACTCCATTCATAATGAAGACATACCCCGATTGAGAATCATCTCGAACGGTTTGGAACTTGCATCCGTGTAACCCTTTACAACAAGTTCCTCTCCATCAGATCCATATATTAGAAACATTTCCATAGTCCTTCTAAGGTACTTCAATATACTTTTAATAGTCATCCAATGGCTATTATCTGGATTCTGCTAATATCTGTTCGTCATGATTAACACGCATGACACGTCCGATCTAGTGCATATCATCACATGATGGATCATATAGCTTATGCATATGGGATGTCTTTCATTCGATCTTGCTCATCCTTTGAGCTTGGACATTGAGATGTACTCAATATTGTCCCTCTTTGAATAGGTACCATACCTTTCTCAGAGTTTTTCCATCTTGAACCTTTTCAAGATTTTGTCAATATATGCATTTTGGTTTAAACCTATCAACCGCGTCGATCTATCCCTATAGATCTTTATTCCAAAATATAGGCGGCTTCACCGAGATTTTATGGTAAAATAACTTCCAAGCTAGGTTTTGACACTTTCCATGGTTGGAATATCATTCCAAAAGGTAGTATGTCATTAACATACAATACTAAGAATGTTATTATGCTCCCACTAGCCTTCTTATACACACAAGCCTCATCAGCGTTCTTGATGAAACCAAATTTTGATCTCTTCATCAAAACATTGATTCCAACTTCTCGATGCTTGATTCAATCCATAGATTGACTTCTTTAACTTGCATACTTTTAGGATGTTATGGATCGACAAAACCATCTGACTGAACCATATGGATAGTCTCTTCGAGATGTCTATTAAGAAAAGCGGTTTTGACATCCATTTGCCAAATCTCATAGTCATAATATGCAGCTATGGCAAATAATATCCTAATTGACTTTAGCATTGCCACAGGCGAGAAAATCTCATCATAATCAACCCCTTGATTTTGAGTGAAACCTTTTGCTACAAGTCTTGCTTTGTAAGTATCCAAGTTTCTATGTATATCTATTTTCTTCTTGAAACCCACTTGCATCCAACCGGTTTGGAGTTAAGTGGAGGGTCAACCAATTCCAAAATCTGATTGTCATACATGGATTGCATCTCAACGTTCATGGCATCCAGCCATTTGTCATAATCCGAATTGGACATTGCTTCATGGTATGTAGTTTGCTCATTGGAGTCAACCATGTAGCATCCATTCATGAAAAATCCATATCTTTCACGTGGAATGCTAACTCTACCAGATCTGCGAACGTTTTATGTGTATTGACCAGCCTTTTGATCATCATCAACAACCTCTTGTTGATAGCTAGTGTCAACCAAGTGTGTATAGGCTTGTGGATCTTGATCTTCATCAAATTCCACTATTCTATACATTATTCCTTCCATAAGGAATTTAGTTTCCAAGAACTCAGCCTTTCGAGCAATAATTATTCTTGCTCTATTGGATCAAAGAAGCAGTATCCTATACAATCTTTGGGATATCCAAAAAATATACACTTAGTGAATCGACTATCTTGGTCATGGCCATATTCATAATACGACCCACGGAGAGCATTGCAAAACCCCAAATGATAGAGGTAGTGAGCTTATACCCATCATAGATCGAACCATATCCAATAGGGTTTGATTTCTCCTCTTAGACACACATTATGTTGTGGTGTTCCATGTGGAGTAAGTTGTGAGATGATCCCACAACTTCTTAGATGGCACTGAAAAGCATCACCAAGGTATTCACCTCCTCTATCTGAACGAAGAACTTTGATAGTTTAATTGAGTTGATTTTGTACTTCTTTCTTGAAGATTTTGAACATTTCAAAACCTCCATATATATGTGTCATCATGTACACATAACCATAGCGACTATAATCATCGGTAAAGGTAATGAAGTATCTTTCACCATTTCTAGTCATTGTCTTAAAAGGGCCACATACATCCGAATGTATGATTCCCAATAAGTCTTTTGCCCTCTCATTAGTGCCACTAAAGGGCGACTTGGTCATCTAGCTTGAAAACAAGATTCACACTTATCGAATGAAACATTTTCATTTGCTTTTCAAAAGACCATTCTTTTGACGTGTTTGAATCCGATTCTTGTTTATGTGACGAAGACGACAATGCCAAAGATAAGAATCACTTAAACCCATTTTAAGTTTCTTGGTGCTTGTTTGGTATAGTGAACTATTATAGGATGAATCATTATGAACCAATTCATAGATTCCATTAAAAGGCATAGCCTTGAAATAAGATATATCGTCCATACAAACATAAATACCATTGTTAACAAACTTTAATTCATAACCACATTGTTTTAAAAGGGAAATCAAAATTATGTTCATAAGAACAACTTCCAAACCCTTTGAAAGTTTCAAAATATTGTCTCCTTGGGCTTTGACATCAACTTTTGCTCCGTTGCCCATGTAGAGACTTGCGTTTCCCCTTTTGAATTGCTTATTTCTTTTGAACCCCTACAACAAATTGCAAAAAGAGTTCAACATCCGGTATCCAATACCCATGTGTTCGAAGAAATAACATTTCAACCAATGTGAATTATGAAAGTTGTACCTGAGGTTTGCCCAGCATCCCCCTTGTTTCTCAACTCTTTGAGATAGGTTGGACAATTCCTTTTCCAATGTCCTATCTCTCCACACTCAAAGCATGGATCGTTCTCCGTTACCTTAGGCTTCTTAAGCTTAGGCTTTGGAGGTTCTGCTTTAGCCTTTCCTTTCATGTACCCCTTTCCTTTGGCAACATTTGCCTTGGGATCAGGGAATGGCCTTTCTTATTGCCTCCCTCATTGATCGAGAGAACAGGTAGAACCTTTCTACCTATCCCTGCCTCGGCTGTTTTGAGCATTGTGTGAAGCTCACCAATACTCTTGTCCCACCCGTTCATATTGTAATTCATTATGAACGTCTCAAACCTTTTAGTTATGCCATTAAGGATGAAATCCATGGTTAGCTCTTTTGAGACGGGACAATTAATCCTCTCGAGGCGATTAACGTGGCATTTCATCTTAAGAACATAAGATGATACCGATTGGGTTTCTTCCATATGACACATATGAAGTGCTCGAACTGTTTCGAAGCGTTCTACCCTAGCTTGTTAAAGGAACATTTCCTTCAACTGGGTAATTATGTCATATGCCCCATGTTGCTCCAAATCCTTTTGGAGTCCAAGAATCATAGTTCCCAACATGAGGCAGGAAACTAGCATGGAATCCTCAGTTTATTGAAGCCAATCGTCATAGGCCTCAACATCCTCAGAGTCGGGTTGGTCAGGAATAGGATCGTCAACGACATAGGCCTTTTTCTCTTACTTGAGAACAATTCTAAATTTTTGATACAATTCCATAAAGTTATTATGGTTAAGACGATCCCTTTCTAAGATGGTTCTCAGTGATAGGGTAGGGACAGTCGGGGTGGTAGCATTATGGTTTGTGGCCATTTCTACCAAATTACAAAGTTCTTATTAGTATTTCTGAAAATTGTATTTTAATTATTAATACCCTTTACACGTCTCATAGACAATTAATAATTAAAATCTAGAATCCAACGTTACATTTAAATGATGGTTAGGTGACCTTTATCCCATTATTTAAATTAACAAGGTAGTCAACATTTGACAATTGCAACCTATTGCAACTTCTAGCTTTATGGGATCGGTTAAACATCTTATGTTTAGTCGGCATGTAAAATACCATCAACACCATTGTACGCCATGCTTCGGTGACCCTATGCACATGGTTTCCAATTCAAGTCGTCCTACTTACACACACGTGTGAGTTTACACATACAAGTGGTTAGGTGACCTTTATCCCACAAATATGTTAAGCTCACCTCAAACACACAAGTTCCCTAAAAGTGGTTAGGTGACCTTTATCCCACAAGTAGTTCTCAAGTGATTCGAGTGTGGTGTAAAAGGATGGTGTTTAACTTGTTTCCAAAGGGATTTAAGTTTCCATTAATTCTAGTTATGAAAACTCTATGTACCTTGTATTCGCATGCTTTCAAATACATCATACCCTATGGTTCTCTATTAATAAAACCTCTTTTATTTTGAAATCATTAATCCTTTTAATAACCTTTTATTAGTCACTTAATGATTATGAACCAAAAAATTCAGCTTGTTGTGATAATTTATTTAGGTTGTTAAGCATATCCATATATCAAACAATCAACATAAAATGAATAATCAAACAAGCAAATATCAAACAACCACATGTGCATAACCATAGCCACTATGTTGACAACACTTGTTTGCCATCACAAGTGTTGTCATTTGGTCTTTCCTAAGGGTTGAACACAACACAAAGACGAGATCTCCAAAGACCCCCACTTGAACTTGCATCCAAATGCTTCAAGTCCTTTTCTTGTGTCTTCCTTTTGTGTTTCCATCTTGTGCATCTTCTTTTACAAACTCATATCCTAATACAAATTTTCTAATAAAAGAAAACATACTTAATCTATCTATTACATCACAAATGAATGAATAAATACATTACATCCAAATACTAAACACAAAAGAATAATATTACAACCCATAAGAATGAATACAATCAACACAAAACATCCATTCAAAACCAAAACTAGACAAGGTCAAGGCTAGGTTATGCACCAATATGAATCATCATATACAACATTCAAGAACCAAATAAACCCCCATATGACCCTAAATTTTCAGCCAACATAAACCATGAATTTAGGGTCTTTTGTCCAAACAAAAACATAATCAACTACTTGATATCTTACTTTCGTGGTTTAATCACTAGCATGTTAGATATAACCTTGAAAGGTTGGGGATTTATTATCACCACCACAAAACAGCCCCAATATGGTTGTTAAAGCCTCATAAAACCAATTTTACAAGAACACATGAAACTAGTCATCCACATATCCGGCTCTAGATGCCAATGTTGGGTTTGTTGGACCAAATCAAACTAGTTTAACCGTTTAAACTTGAAAACGCAGCGGATTAACACCAAATATTATCATTTGTAATCTGAAAATATGGTTCATTTCATAACAACAACAAACCCAAGAACATAAGGATCTTATATATGTGTTTGAACTAGCTATCACCAATAAATAACAACCCAAAAAGCAATACATACTACCTTCCAAAGGCTGCTGAAAAAACAAGATATAGATGAGGAGAATGATGTTCTTGAACAGCCAAAACACCAAGAAGAGGTGTCCTAAAGCTTCCATACCCACAAGCATCAAGCATACATCATTCTTGCTAGGATACGAGGCTGAATCGGTGGTGCGCGAGAGAGACGATGTCTCGGCAGGATCACGGCGACGGAAGGTGCTAGGGTTGACCAAAACAAGATTTTATATATATAATAATTATTTACACTTAGGACCCTATACTTTAAATTAATTAATCCCTCAAGTTTAGTTAAATTACAATTTAAACCCTGGACTTAGTTATAATAATAATATTATTATTATTAATAATATTAACAATATTTACAAAAATAAACATAAAGATAAAATAAATTTTATATTATTAGGGTCATTAAATATTAAGGTTGGCACGAAAAGGAGATACGACGAGATTCGGTTCGAAGATATATTAATTACGCAAAAATAATAAATGCGCGAAAAAGAATTAACGGATTTCGAGTCAATTGACGGACCTGTTGGTGACGGATGTCACAACAAACATTTTCTTCATGGGTTTGTCCTCTTGTTGTTACCCTTGTGTCAACATCTCCAATGATGTTTGTGGTGGGGTGAGACTTGTGGATCCTTAGTTCAGGGATCACAACAAATTATTGTGATAAATTAGAAAAATATAGAATTTTCATTGATGCTTCTCCCACCACATCAGCACACTTATCAAGAGAATCTTGATCCAAGACATCATTGATGTTTTCATCTATGGTGTGGTTATGAGCATCAAGAAATTCTTGATCACTATCACCTCCTTTGTTGTCTCTACATTTGAAGCTTCTTTATCTGTTTGCTGAGCCTCTGAGATCGAATTTGAAGGCATCTCAGATGTATCAACTGAATTTGTCATTGTTGTGCTGATAGAAACCTCATTTATAGAAGTAGTTACGACTAGAATTGAAGATGTGTAGCTTGAAGGTCTTCTTAGCTCAAATCTTGGATGAGGATCACCTGGTGATAAGATATGTGTATATCCTGAAACATTCTCACAAGATTTGTTAAAATAGTTGGTAACCAAATCAATATCAAATAACCAATCAGGACTAGAACCAACTACACAGGGTGTGTGTTCATTGAAAGTCACATTGGCTGACTCTTCAACAATTCTAGTTATGAGATTGTATACTTTATATGCCTTAGCTCGAGAATAGTGTCCAATGAAGTGTCCATCATCTGATTTCTCAGCAAATTTGGCAATTTGATCTTTGGTATTCAAGATGGTCCAAGGACATCCAAATGACCTGGGAAAACCAATGAAGGTTTCCTCTTGTGCCGAAGTTCATATGGAGTCTTGCCATGAGTCTTCACCAATAAAATTCTATTTTGCACATAGCAGGTCGTGTTGACTGCCTCTGCCCAGAAGGTGATAGGCAATTTAGAGTCAGATAGCATGGTTCTTGCAGCTTCAATTTTCTCCTCTCAGCAACACCATTTTGCTATGGACTCCTGCGAGCACTGTATTGTCTTGTAATACCCTTTTCATCACAAAATGAATCAAGGATTTGATTCTTAAATTCAGTTCCCTTATCACATCTTATGGTTTTGACCTTGTGATCACATTGATTCTCAATCTTTAAGATGAAATTCTTTAGAATCTCAGGGTCTTATCCTTAGTTCTAAGGAAAAAGACCCAAGTGAATCTTGTAAAGTCATCTATGATCACCAAACAATAAGTGGTCCTTCTTAAACTCATTACACTAGTAGGGCCGAAGAGATTCATGTGTAACAAGTGTATGGGTGTAGTAATGGAGTTTCTTTCCTTAGGCTTATGAGATACCTTATGTTGCTTCCCTTTGAGGCAGGCAACACAATGATCATCACTTGTAAACTCTTTCTTTGGCATTCCATTTATCAAATTATTCTTAATTAGTTTATTCATGTTATTAAAAGTTTACATGGAACATTCTTTTATGCCATAGGAAAGACTCATCACTAATAGCTTTAGATAGAAAGCATGTGACTTCTCCAGAGGGAGATGTCTCCTATAAATCCATCTTGTACATATTCCCATTCCTGGGTGCTCTAAGAAAATATGTTCATGAGGAATAACCACCCCAGGCTTGAGAATAATGCACTCATGCTCAGTAAATTAGGATACGCTCAAAAGATTATACCCAATCTCCTTGAGAAAGTTTACCTTCTCAATGCTGAGCTTACCATTTGTGACTTTGCCCCTTCCTGAAATGGAACCATCTTCGTCTCCTTCAAAAGCAACTAGCCCTCCATAAATTCTTTCAAAGTTCTGGAGTAGTGACCTATTACATGTCATATGCCTGAAACAACCGCTATCAATGATCCAGACATTCTTGTTTGTGTTGAGTTGTCCCAGCACAAAGAAAATGACTAGTTACATTTGGAAACCCATGCCTTACTGGTCTTGGGCTCATCAAACGAGATAGAAGGTAATGTAATAGTAATGGATCCTAAAGTTGCTTTGAGGACCTTGTGCTGTTGGTGACGGAGAACTTTCAGTCACTTGGTCTTTCTTTGACTTCCATGTCACCTTTGGAAGTTTGGACTTTACCTTTAACACTTCAGAAGCTTTTAAGACTTTGGAAGATTTGATGACTAGACCTTCAGAAGATTCTGCAAACATTGCAGCAGACTTCAGTGCTTTGGAAGAATTCCTTTCTTCCGTGACCAAATTTTATTCCGAAGGCAATTTTCGACTTGCCTTCTTTTCATTTTGGGGCTTCCGAAGGAAACAAATTTTCCGTCCGAAGCTGAAATGTTCTTGGATCTCTTGGATGTCTCTTTCTTAGTCATGTGAAGAGTACTTCTTGGATGGTATGGACAATCCTTAGCAAGATGAGAAATACTTTCACACATAACACATTCCATCTTTTTCTTCCTAAGGGCCTTCTTCTGAGAACAATGCTAACTTTGGTCAGATTCCTTCTCCACTTTCATCTTTCCAGATGCAGAGACAGTCCTTTTGGGCTGAGAATTGTTCTTGGAGTTTGATGGTCCAAGCTGTGTAGTAGTGGTACACAACAAATCAGCCATCTTCTTGGTGCTGAGATTATTTGAACATGAACAATAACTCTTTGTAGAGGAGTTTAGGTTGATGTTTTCAGTCTTAACCACTTCAAACCGTACAGAGATAAAAACTTGTTTCATGTTAGTGTCAAAAGTGGCCTTGATCTTTTCAGCCTTCCTAGCTTTTCTCTTGCTCTTTCTCATCAAGTTCTTTCTCATAGACTTGGTCATCACAATCATCTTGCTCTCCTTAGAAGGATAGTGTCCCTTTTTAGAAACCTCCTCTTCACTCTTCTTAGAGGAATTCTTCACCATCACTTCATTATCCTCTTTACTCAAGGGTTCTACAAGAGGAAGCTCATCTTTAGTTTTCTCTAAGTCCTCTATGTTTAGTTTATAGTCATTTGCAGCCTTTCTAAAATCAGCTTTTAAGATATTTAAGTACTCAAGATCAGATCTTATTTTTTAGTTGTAAGACCTATATATGTTGATTTTAGCAATACATTCAGGAGTACAGAGATGTTCCAATACCTTGGCTTCATCATGGTCAGTCATTAGTTCTTGGTTTGGAGATGCATCTTCCACCTAAAAGCTCCAGTTAATGCCTCCTTCTTGAATAGCAACTGCAGCTTGCTACTTTGGCTTGTCATTCTGGGTGGCTTTGTTAGTGTAGTTTGGTGAGGATTGTGCTTGGCCACCATTTGTTCTTGGTGCTTTGCACTCCCTGGCAAAGTGGCCCATCAAGTTACAATTGTAACACTTGACATTGATTTCATCCAGTCCAAACTTTCCCCTTGTCGCATTGCAGGGGAATTTCTTTCTAGTCCGCTTGTAGAACTTCTTGCCTCTGTGAGTGAGAAGAGCCATCTGCTGAACTATCTCCATGTACTCCAGATCATCTGGATGGATACAGTCCAGGTCATTAAGGGTGAAGAGAAAGTTTCCACAACTTTCATCAAAAGACATAAAGGCTTGAGAAGAACTTGTCTCTTGGAATAGGCTTCGTTTAGTATAGTTCTCCATTGGTTTCTCAGAGAAGGTGATGAAAGGACCCTTTTGTGAGTTATTAGGGTAGCATATGAGATGATGTTGGGGTTGTATGCTATCCCTTTTAGCCACATGAAGGGCTGAACAGATTTGATTAATGGAGTTGCTAGATGAACCTTGCATGTTCATCTCCATCTAGTATCCACTGAGAATCCCATACAACTCTGTCAAGGTGAGAGCCTTTAGTTTCTCAGTTCTCTTGATAACCACACAGTAGTGTGTCCATTTCCTAGGAAGAGAGGACATGAACTTCCTTACAATATCTCTGTTTTCAAGAGATACTCCACCATCCACTAGGGTATCATCAATCTCAACATACCTCAAGTATTGTTGAGTCATGGTTTCACCTGTTTTAAAGGTGAAATTTTCAAAATTCTTTTTCAGGAGATCCTTCTTGTTCTCCTTGGATTCAAAGGAACCCTCATACATTAGTTTCAATGCATCCCACAACTGCTTAGATGTCTTGCATTTCTTGAAACCTCTGTATACAAAGTTTGGAAGAGCAGTCTGAAGGGTTGTCATGGCCTTCTGATCAATCTCTACTCTCTTTCTATCTTCATCTGAGAAGTCAGCCATAGCCTTGGGGATCATACCACCTCCAGTTGCAAAACAGGTGCTTCGTATGTACGGTCCATTTCAACAAACTCCCACATTCTTGAGTCTAGAGACTTGATAAAGCTTTCTATTCTTTCGCACCTAGTGTCAAAGTCATCAAGAGTGATCAGTGGGGACTTTGTCATGGTTCCAGTTTACATATCAGATTTGGAAATAGCTTCCATTTGAGATGTTAAGTTTTTTTTGTTTGTGAGGGATCTTATGATGGTGAGATCTTATATCAAGAGCCTGGAATGCTCTGATACCAATTGTAGGATGGTTGAAGGGTATGCACTTACAATGTAACAAAAATGAGGAGAGTTGCTTTGAACACTTAATAGATCAAATAAGGAACTGGATAACCTTTGAGTAAAGATGCTAAGAACACAAGTAAGTAAGAGACAAAACAATATAGCAAAACACTCAAGTGATTGGTTTTCAAGAATGTTGTATATTGCTTCTCAAGTTCTATTACAAATGTTACAAAAGCATATTAGAAAGTTATAAGTACTTGACATACATATAATAGATCCTACGGTTAGCCATACTTTGAAGGCCAGCTAGATACAATTGACAAGACAACTACAAAATCAAATGTAGAGTTAAAAGGCAGATTGCCTTTTGACGAGTGACTATGACAAGCCATAACTCACATTCTAATATATTACAAAAAGGATAAAGTACATAAAGTATAATGGTACAGACTCAAGACCACAATGTACAGTTACCAAAAGCATGAACCTTTCACCAACTTATGTAAAGTTGGTGTCTCATCAGCGTCACATCAGAAAGGGGTGCAACGTTATGTAAAAGGTACATGAGATAAATCATGTGTTCAAAAAGTCTTCCGAAGAAATCCGTCTTCTAGTGTTGGCTTTGGAAGACTTTGTCTTTGAAGCTTCGGAAGACTTCATATTTGGCTTCGAAAGATATTGGTCTTGGCTTTGAAAGCTTTCACACTTGGAATATTTTTCGATGCTCGTGCGAAACTTCCGAAGCATTCACTTGTGCATGCAGGAGAGACTTTGGATGTTTGCGTTGCATTAGCCTCATGTTAAACCTTACAAAGAGAAGTATACCTTTTATTGGGATCATGTAAATCTTACTTTACATGTGTGCATTCTTTTGTTATAAAATGGACCTGTTTATGAACTTATTGATTAAAGGTATGTTTGTCATCTTAAACTCACACCTGGTTAATATTTTAATGCATGTGATATTTATCATGTTTTGGTTGATTTGTTATTCAACATGTACCTCACACACAAAAGCATGGAATGATCAACCATCCTCATTTAATGCATGGTAGTAGCTTTCCATAACTTTCTTGACCAAGTTACTTAAGTTATGAAATTTTATTTTTACTGATCCTTATTGGGATTCCTTTACTTTGAACCTTTTCATGATGATCCACATTGGAATTCTTTTCACTTCACTTTGGAAGGCGATCCATGATTGGATACTTTTTCTCATTCACAAGGAATGTATTGTTATTATAGATTCATTCAATTTGGATGTGTTCCTCATTGGGAATCTTTTGGATCAATGCATCTGCACTATATGCTTGTTTCTTTAGGTCTTTGCTTAGCAAAACAATGATGAATTTGATGTAGGTGAAAGAGATTCAAAAATTATCATTACCTGGTGTGTTTAGGTTACTACACACACATAAACTTAGATAAGCTAATACATACCTGTACTTTGAGATGAGTGTTTCACCATTGAATAAGAATTTAATTCATCACAACATATATCTTCTCTTCCAAGTTGAGCCTACCATCATATCTGGTAAGTCATGACAGTCTTGTCTTGATTTGAATGATCGGGGGATTTGCTTAATTTTTTTGGAGATTTAATCTCATAATCAAAACTGCTTTCATCAGAGGGATTCACTGAAGACGCAACTTTCTTTTTCCATTTTGAAATTTCATGTATAAATTTTGTAAAGGGACAATGGCCTTGATTGGGCTTGATGGTTTAATGACAATCACTGTCTTGTCTGAACACTCCTTGATTTTAATTGGGTGACCTAATTTAATTTTCTCCTCATTTGTTTTAATAAAAACATTTGGTTTGTTTTAAGGATTTGTGACTTGTTTTACTATTGTTTTTGATTAAATAGTATTGGGTTTAGTTTGCTCTTCGAGTGTGACAAATTCAGGCATGACAATGTAGTTGTCATTGTAAGGTGGAGGACAAGAGTTATACCCAATCCCAAACATATCCATGGGATCTTTTTGTGACTCCCGCATCTCTTGCAGCTTGACTGAAGACAGTTGAAACTTTTAAAGTTTCACTTCAGTAAGTGTTTGTTTAGATTTCGATTGAGCTAACTTTTCAGTTAGTTGCTCATTCTCAGCTACAAGAGTGTACTACTCACCATGCAATTTTTCAATATCATAGATGAGAGATTTAGTTTTTATTTCAAAGACTTTTATTTCTCTTTTAAACATCTCTTACTTGACGTTCTTCTTTTACATTATCAGCCAGTTTATGATTGTGCTCTCGATAACCTTAAAGTTCAGTAATGCATTTATCAGTACAATGGTTGGATTTTACCTAAGATGGCATATGAGATGGACCATTATTGATGTGAGCCATAAGTGCATGATTTTGAAATTAAGGCTTCATTTCCTCTGCATATAGACTCTAATCACATACTCCATCTGGCCTAATAACAAGAACATTTGAAGATAAGGTTGTTGATCATGATACTACTGTTGTTGATTGTTGGAGTGGAAGCTTGTGCTTGGTTGTGAAGATGACTGACCTTGGGAATTCCTTTCAAAATTGTTGTTGTTTCTTCTGGGAGCATTACATTCTCTGGAGAAGTGGCCAGTCATGCCATAGTTGAAGCACTTTACCTTGGATTTGTCACATCCAAGTTTGGTGTTTTCATTAAGGTTAAGTTTTCTTCTTTTTCTGAAAAACTTCTTGGCTCTCATTGCAATCATAGCCATTTGTCACTGCAAATCCATTTTGTCCACATCATCTGGATCCATTTCTTCCAAATACTCCTGTATTAGATGAGCAAAAGTGAGTCTGCCTCCAAGATAAGCTTCAAAGCTAACAACAAGGCATTATAAGTAGCCTTTTGTTCTTCTGATCTTGGATCTTAAAAAGTATCTGAGGGCTTGTTAGTGAGAACCTTGTTGGTTCTGATGGTGTAGAAGGCTTGTTAGTTTGTGGAGGTGCAATGAAACCATTGTCTTCACTTGATCTCTTGGAAAGAAAATCATCATCCTTAGTGATGAAAGCATATTCTATAGAGTGGGTGACTATTGGAAATTTATAAGCTTCAATAAATCTGGGTCAACCAAGACATCTGCTTCTCTCATTAAGCTCAAGAGCTTTTATCTTGGCAATCATGATGTCCAATGTGGTACTCTCAAGATCAAGAATGTTTTTCAACATTGTAACATTTTGTTTCCAACATTCCGGAATACTATGAAGCATCTTCTTGTTCAATTCTTTGACCTTGTATGTCACCCCCATGATCTCTAAATCATTTACTAGCTGCACAAATCTATGCAACTGTTTAGAGAATGACTCCCCCTTGGAGTGATGAAAGGTTTCATATTGATTAAGAAGCTTGTCCTTGTTAATTTCAGCAACTTCAATACTGCCTTCACACATTATCAGCAATACATCCAAAATAGCTTTAGCAGTTCCATACTTTTCTAATCTTTTTAGCACATCCATTTTTATTGCTTAAGTAAATATAGAATAAGCTTTGAGATCAACTTTTATCTTTTTATAATCATCATCAAGTGTGAGATCCTCAATAGGAATTCTTGAGATTTTGTGTATTGCAGCTTGATCTACAGAAAGAGTCACTGGAATGTGAGGGCCTTTGCATAATGAAATCAAGTAGTCCGGATCTACACCTGTAATATAGTTCAAGAATCTAATTTTCCATTGCTTAAACTCATATTTGTGTTTAAGCATGCGTGGTTTTGGAGTATGACCAAGTTTAGAGAAACTATGTGAATCCATTTTAACTAATTGTTGTTTAACCTTGTTGAATAATGCTTAGTTTGATTGTTAAGTTTAACTTAATCCAAATAGTCCAAACAACCTTATGTATAACTAGATTTGAAGATGTTTATATGTTTATGTTGTAATGATTCTTTACGGGTTTGTTCTTGAAGATGAGTACAAATGAATAGTGACCGTTGAAGAGATTTACGTAGTTTACTAAGTAGAAGTAGTAGAGCACTCTATTAGCAACTCAATCACCAGATCAATCGAATTCTGTTTAGATCTAGCCAGATCTGAAAAAAAATCGAGAGCCAAAGCTCTGATACCAATTTACTAGGGTGTGAGATTGATATTCTTACTAGGATCGAATATGATGATTGAGTTAATGATTGTATGGCAGAATCAAATAATCAAAAAACATTTAATGCAAGAAATACTCATAAATGCACTTTGTATTAATGTAGGTGATAGGTTACAATGAATGGTGGGTTTTTTGTATTAAACAGTTACAATACACCTTGACAACATAAGACTAAACAAAATATTCTGATTTTCTATAAATGTCTATCAACAGTCACCTCACATACGAGGTTTTCTATTCTATTTATAGGCTGACAAGATGTCTTTTCCAAAATGACTAAACTACCCCTGACCTATACATCATAACTAGTCTAAGTCTTCATTAGCATTTCATTTGTTCATCCGCATTGACTAATGCGGATGTGTTGATCTTGATTAGAATTTCTTCATTGTCTTCAACATTAGTGTTTAGTTATCAGCATTGACAAATGCGGATGAACAAACACTTATGCGCATTTGTTGTCGGGCATTTGCATTAGTTAATATGGATGTACAGAACTTGTCAGCATTTCTTTCCAGCTATCTGCATTTGTTAATGTAGAAGATCAAACATTTATGCGCATTTGTTCTATGTCTTCCGCATATACAAATACTGTTAGCCGCACTTGTCTTCTTTGCAGATTCTTCATCCGTATTAATGTTTGGACTTGTGGAATTTCCCATAGAACAACCATCAACCCACCACTTAAATTGGCATGCATGATCCTTTCAGGGTCAAACACAACACATGCGAAAATTCACATCAGACCAACGAATGACCATAAAGCATGATGATGGTTGAAGATGATAACTATGTAGGAGGCCCAAGCAATTCAAATAAAAAAATCAAGTTGGAGAAGCAACTTCAATTAAAAAGAATCTAGCAACAACCAATTATCCCATGGATTCCACCAAAGGCCACCTTACCAACAATCAACAAAAGAAACCACCATATCAAGTGTAAAGCAGTAGTAACAATGGGTATTATACGTTTTGAAGAAATGTAAGTTTTACAGTAATTATTAAAGATGAAGAATTGAAGAACAAAAGCAACAAAATTGTTAGTCTATGGTTTATTTTGTAAATATTTTAAATGCTAGAATAGTATAAATAGAAACATATATCATTATTGTAGGGAATGAATTATTCACCACCAAATGTGTGTGAATTAGTTCCATCACTAACAACATAATATAATCATCCTTCATGGATGATGATTTCATCATCAAATCAATAAAAAACAAGCATTAAACACTTTTGTGTTCATCATTATTAAATTTTAGCATCTAATTATCAAAATTTGTTCTTATCAATTTGAACCCTAATATCCAAGCTCAACGATCCTACTCAAATCAGAAACACATGGTAACCAAGATCGTAGAGCATCGTCAATGAAAGAATTATTGTTGCAATTGTTGATAACCACACAAGCCACATATAAATACATATGGAAATCTAATTGAAGAAACAAGGAGAGGTTCCAAAGAAATGAAGAAGATATAAAAAGCAACAAAGCATCATTACAAACCATGGAACACCTAGGTGAGCTAGCATGTCAACTATCATAGAGACCCCAAGGAGCTTTTCCTAGCAACATTATGACAAACCCTCATGCATATATGAAAGTCATCTCTATAAGGAGTGACAAAACCACTCATGGTGATGCACCTACATTGCAACCAATCCTTGATGAGAAAGAAACCAAAACATAATATGGCAAGTTACTAGGGTTTTTCAAGCAACTCCACATAAACCTAACATTGCTAGAAGCCTTAGCATACATGCCAAATTATGCTATGTTCTTGGAGGGTTTGTTTTCAAATAATAAGAAACTAGAAGAGTTATTACACATAGTTTTGAATAAGGAACACTCTGCATTTCTTCAAATCAAACAACCTCAATAGATTACTGATCTAGGGAGCTTTACCATAGCCTGCCAAATAGCAAATTTGTTTGTTAGTTGACTATGTGATAACATTAACCTTATGCCTTACGCGGTTTTTGAAAAGTTAAACCTAGATGAATGATCACGTGTTAATAATTTGGTGTTTAGTTGATATAAATGCCTGATTATATATCATCATTATGGTGGAATGAATTCAAGTTGTTTGTGTTTTTAATTATAGGTGTTTGGAGCTAAAGGATGCTTATTTCAAATCTACTTCCAAAGCTTCTAAACTATCTCACTCGAAAGGCAATTTTACTCTCGGAAGTAAGGCACTTACCTTTGGATGTAAATTTGGCTTCAGAAGAGAATTACCTATAGAAATGATTTATACTCGAAAGAAAACCTTAGTGTATAATGGAAATCTTTTGGGCCCCACTTTGTAAAAGGTAAGATTTTCTTAATGATGTTAGAATTTCTTAACTGGATTTAACCTTACTGCCCTTGTCACATCATACCCTAAACCATCTTTTCACCTTATCCATCCACCACTTTCACCCATTTAAATATTTCCAACTCGTTCACTTTAATCTTTTTACCGTTTCTACTACCAAAAGCTTCCTTCACCTTCACTTTACCTAATAAAAAGCTTTCTTCCTATTCTCAAAAACAATGGCTCTTAACCCTCATCACAATCAAGTTGCACTCCCAGATTCATCCAAGGATGCTAACTTCTCTAAAATCATCTTCTTTCTAACCCAATTAACCTACTTCACAGGCCTAACAGTCACCCCACCATGTATTCAATCGACATGGCTGAATTTCGGGGCAATGCATATATAATAACCCAACATGGCGTTACGATGATTAGGTGGAGCATTTATGAGCAACAGCTGATCATATCTGAAGAGCTCATTAGGGAGCATATCGAGTTCCATGATGAAGGTTCTCCTATGGACTTCCCCAAGACAGCTGTTGATGAAACATATTCCTCAATAGGATATGGTGGTGATGTCAGCAGGTCCACAATGTAAAAGTTCAACTTCTCTTACTAGTGGATGTTCCTGCTGCATATTGTCCTTCACGGTTTATCAAACAAGTTATAGGGATAGAATCAAATACCATACGAACTAGGATGCCTTGTTTATGGGTTGGTAAGAGGCATCAGATTCAACTATTCTAGATTTGTGCTGACCAATTTGATGGCCAACCTTCAAAGGGAAACATTCTACATGTATCCCCGGTTTATCGAGCACTTCATCAACTGTGACCTGGACTAGAACAAGCTTGTTTGTACAGCTACTCTGCCAGTCCCTCACATGAGGCCGACCATCTTTAAAATTCTTAAGAAGATGCCCACCAACTTCACCGAAAGACAAACTTCTCTTCTTCTAGGTATGATTCAGCGCATAGGTCGTTGTGACATCCATGTAAACCCCACAGGTGATGAACCCACACCACCAACCACCCTCATACTGCCAAATATACCTTCATACCCTATCAAAATCACATACAAGAGGCACCCCAAATGAACCCTTGTTCAATTTACTCTGATTGAACAAGTCCCCTCTGTTAAAACCAAAAAGGCTAGAGTGGAAACATGGGCTCCCATTCAGTCTCAGGTCTTAATCTCCTTCACTTTTGACCTTAATATGGGTATTAAATCCCCTCAGTCTCAATAAATGAGCCCAAAACCCAAGCTGAAAAACCTTTATGATAAGTCTCTTTACTATCCTGAACAACCAAAAAGCTCCAGGTCATTAGGCTTAAGCTCTATATCATTTATTAACGTGTTTATAGTAACTGATAAAGAGATTATGTCTCTTTATGGAAATGAAGTTGATCCAATTCACCCTCTCAAGGATTAATAGAGCCTAGAAAGACCTCTTATCTCTAGCCCCTATCAGCTAGCCTTAACTGAGGTGAGTCCCACTAATGTGGATGCAACTCATGTAGATTCAACTGCCACTACTGAAGGAGCCTCATTAGGTCCTCAGGACAGTGGTAACATCTCTGAGACTGAATCTACGGAAACCATGCCCTTTGATGACTCTGAAAGAGACATCAGTAGGCAAGGGAAACCATGGTTCCAAGAAACCACGTATCGTGGTGAGGCTGAACATACTAGGTATGTTACCTCATCTCCCTATGATTCTTCAAAAGAATTTGAGGGAAGTCTGAAACTCACCATTCAAGACCTACTTTCTAAAGTCTCAAATCTTGAATCTAAGGTTAAGACTTTAGAGGATAGGTCTGCCACTCAGCAACTTCAGATTAACAATCTTAAGGCCAAACTAGATGAGAAACAGATTGAGAGATCTGTTAGGCATGTACCCATTCAGGTCTTATTGACCTCTTCCTCCAGCTCATCTAGCACTCAAGATGATGCCACCAAAAAGGGAGAGTGTTCAAAGACAAACATAGTGGGAACCACAGAGTAAAGCTCTTTCTACTTTGACTTCTAGATGCCCTGCTCATCAAGCAACAATTTTCCCGAGCCTCCACTAATTTTTCTGCAAATAGAACCAACTATGCTCATCTAAACATGTTCTTTTCTATGTTCCTGATAGTATCTTTTATTGATCAGCCAAGTCTATATATGGTTGGGATGTACTATGGAGCTGAAGAGCTTCAGAGGCTGAGTGCACCTTCTACCACTATCCAAGAAGTTGGTCAGCCTATGGTGTATGTTGAACCTAAGATTGATTTTGAAGCGGAAACAACGACCGATTGACTGGGTTTGATATGATATTCTCTGTAGATGTGAATCAACAACAACTGAATATGATGATTGAGTCAATGATTGTAAGGCAGAATCAAATAATAAAGGAACATTTAATGCAAGAAATTCTCATAAATGTTGTTTGTATTAATAAAGGTAATGGGTTATAATGAATTCTAGGGTTTTTTCTTTAAACAATATCAAGACACCTTGTAAACATAAGACTAAACAAAAGATTCTAATTGTCTAGAACATGTATCAACAGTCTCCTCACATACGAGGTTTTATATTCTATTTATAGGCTAATAAGATGCCATTTACAAAATGACTAAACTACCCCTAACCTATACATTGGAGAACTAGTCTAAGTACAAAAGTCTTCATGAACATTTCTTTTGATCATCTGCATTGACTAATACGGATGTGTTGATCTTGATCAACATTTCTTTTGATCTTCAGCATTAGTGTTTGGTCATCCGAACTAATAAATGTCAATGAACTAACACTTATGCGCATTTTTTGCCAGACATCCGCATTAGTAAATGCATATGTACAAATACTTGTCAGCATTTCTTTCGGCTATCCATATTTGTTAATGCGAAAGAACAAAAACTTGTCAGCATTTGTCCTATGTTATCCATATATACAAGTGCGGTTAGCCGACACTTGTGTTTTATTCTTCATTGTAGATTCTTCATCCGCATTGGTTCTTGGACTTGTGGGATTTCCAATAGAACAACCATCAACACATCAATTGAATTGGGATGTATGATCCTCTAAGGGTCTAACAATACTCCCCTATTCAACATATGATCTTCAAGGGTTTGATGGTGGTTGAGGTTGGGAAGATTTTGCTGGGTCTTGCAGAGGAATAAGAGGTTCTACCTGAGATGGATCTAGAATGGCCATTATCATGTTAACAAAGTCATTGACATCTGACATCTTCTCTCTGTTTAGCACATGGATCTTCATCTGGCTCATTGTGTAGATGGCTTTTATGGGCAGTTTCTTTAGAGAAATGGGTTCCCATATTGACATTATGGACAACCCATCTCTATGAATCAACAGAGCTCCATCCACATCCCCCTCTAGCTTTACAATATTCCCTAATTGCAAAGGAGTCTTCTTCTTCTTCTTCCTCTGATCCCTCCTGACATTGATTCTATCAAATGGCATCTTTAGAATCTTTATACATTTTAGAAAGAAATGCATATCTTCTTCTCCCATTTTATTCTTTATCTCTCTCAAATGCCTTGTGTATATGTAGTGGATATAGGATTCATCTAACAATCTCACCTCATATGCACTAAACAACCTGATTTCAGCTCCTTATTTTCCTCCATATCTTTGTTCAATCACCAACTCATATGTCTTTTCATCGCAATAGACATTTGAGATTGGTTTGGAGGAATGAGTTCCAACTACCATCTTTCTTTTTAGAGATTTAGTAGGCTTTGCCTTTAGTTCATTGAATACCACATCTTCAGTTGGTTTTGTTCTTTTCTTCTCTAAGGGGTTGACAAAGGATCTATGTTTCCTTATGCACATAGCTTTGAGAGATTTGAAGTTCTCTATTCTTTTAAACATCCTCAGAATATCTTCAAACTCATAACCCCTCAACATACCCTTGTGATTAATCAACTCTAAATTGGCTAGTTCTTTCAGATCATAGATTTCCAGGGAGTTCACGAGAGAGAGTACTATGTGAAAAATTGAACTACACCTGAAATCCTCTAAGCAATTATCTTCTAATCAGTTTTGCCTTTTGGAGTAGACACACCTTTAATCATCTTAGCAGGGGTGAGGTCTTCTAAAAGCTTCACTTGAGAGGGCTCAGCAAACCACTCTGGATTCTTGTGTAGGGGGTGCGAGAGAGTCATGATCTCTGTGAGTGAGCTGGATGTCTTGTGCATACACTCTTGTTCTAGACTTTTTGCTTATAGTCTCTTCTTCAAGATTCTAAAGCCTTTCCTTCTTCTTATTAATCATCCTAAGGATAGCTGCCCTTGGGTAATTTGTCTTCATTTTGCCCAAATTTCTTTTAGTAAATCCTTGGTTCGACATATACTCCTTCATTTCCTTGTCAGTCATACTGTAGGGATCATGATATGTTGGTTGAGGAGTGGAAATCTGCTATGCCTTAGAGGATGATTTGACCACTGGAGCTTTAGAAGAAAGAGTCTTTTGATGCTGAGTCTCATAAGTAGGGTACAACAGTTTGTTTAAGTTTTCTTCTTCTGCCTTCAATCCCTCATATGTCAATCATAATACCTCATCAGGGTCATACCCATGGTTGACAAAATAACATTGCTTTAACCATCAGGTCATTCTTTTGCGCATTCTCTACCATCTCTTGTACTGATGCCTCCTCCTTCATATGGGTTTTATAAGCTATTGGTTCATCAACCACATAGCCACTCTCTATCTCCTTCTTCTAGATTAACGAGTTCAACCTTCTTTTTCAATTGGGCTTCAGCTTTTTCATTCTCTTCTAAGTACTCAGCAATTGCTGCAAGGCTTCTTGGTTATCTTTTTGCTTTTTCTTGATTGGTTCTTCTTCTGCCATTGGTCTATTCCCCTTTGCCTTCTCAGTTAAATATTTCCTTCTTCTGCTATAGGTTTGCATTCCTGAACCAGAAGAGGTTTCAGCCATTTCAGCTTCTTGAGGCAACTTTTCAGCCTCTAATTCTTTTGTTTCATTAGTAACAACTACTGATTCTTCTCTCTTTTGTTACTCATCACATAATCTTCTAATAAGCTCTTTTTGTTCATCTAACAATGATACAACAGACACTATTTGCAAACTCAATTCCTTCTTAATTGGGATAGGAGATTGAGGAATGACCACTATTGGTTCAACATTTTGACTCTGATGAGTAATGAATTCTCAAAAATCATCACCTATAATGAATTCTTGTGCAGTGAAGAAGTCAAGGGCTTTAATCATATCACTAAATTCAGCTTCTGCAGAGTGAACTTCTTCTGGTTTGCTTGTATAGATCACCGTCTCCATGCTACATTCATCATGTTTGATTCGCTAGTTTCTGCCCCTTTCTCAGTCTCAGAGAATTTCATCTTTTTTGTAGGAGGGAGGTTATCACCACTTTCCCTTGATGAACTTTTAGTACTATCATCTTTATCACTTTCCCTTTTTCTTTTCTCTTCTCTTTTCTCTCCTTTGTCAACTTTCTCCATTTCGGCTTCTCTTTTGATGGTAACAAGGAGCTCTAACTCAGACACTCTCTTGTTTAGAGTTTGTATCTGCTTCTGCAAGTCTCTGATAATATCAGATTGTTCTTCAGTTATTCCTTTTTGTTCTTCCATAGCTGTAGTTTGGATGGCTAAAGTCTCAACATGACTACATTTTTATCCCTTGAATGTTGGAGAGCTGCCTTTAAACTTTCAATCTCTTTTTCTTTTTCTTTCTTCTCATTCTCATACCTTTCTTTCAAATATTTCAACTCCTTTTCTTTCTCATCCATTTCCAGAAATCTATCTTGAATCATACCAGATCTTCTATTTAGTAGTCTATCTTAGCTACTCTTTGCAGCAGATCTAAAATCGATTCATCTTTTTCATCAGGATTGTTTACTCCTGACTTAGCATAACATTCTGATGGAACAACCTCAGAAGCAACTTGCCTAACAGGCATCTATCTTGAATGATCCTCTTCATTAGATGATGACTTGGATTCCTCTAAAGAGCTGGCAGAATCACCATACTCATCAGGCTCAGTAGTAACAGGAGATGTTTGAACAAGTGATATGGGTGAGTGATGGGTTGGTGTGTTAGGACCGTGTACGGACAGAGCACTAACTGATTTACATGTATACAAACTCAAATAGTGCGGAATCCTATTTGATTGGTGATCCAATCAGGGAGAATGCACGTAGAATCGATCTTAGAATGAATCTAAACGTTAAGAACGATTGCAAAATGATTTAGTGCGATCTCTGAACTTGGAACAGGTTCTCTAAAATCTCTGGATGGCTAGGGTACGATTTAGTATGTAGGGATTCGAATAGTTTTGTTTTTCCATGAATTAAGTGCAACTAAGTCATACGATTGTTCCCTTCGCATGACTGAGGCATCAGTCCTGCAACTGAGTCAATATCATGATGCGACTGATCCACTCTCCTAGTTCAGTCGTGCGACTTGTTCATTAGCAAGAAGTTTTTCATGCGTATGGTCCATTAGCATGGGCCATTCGCATACAAACTTCACATGACTATGTTTACACATATTTCTCAACCATTCTTGACTATAAGCAACCACAAACCTATATAGTTAGCTCAACCATGCGTTATTACATAATAAGCAATGAAATATTCAACATAATAAGCATAACCAAATATTATATTTCATTGAGTACCCATTCTGTTACATAAATGTAAGACATGAAAGACATTTTACATTTGAGCTCCTAAACTAGGTACACATGTATCTACAAACTCCCCCTTAGACCTAGTTTACTCTATTGTCTAACATTCTTCGTCAGTTCTTCAAACTTCTTGTACTTCTACTCTCTTGTAGCTCCAGCATGTATCTCAAATGCGAAACCGAGCCTTATAACATTTTGAAACTGGAGGGCTTGTACAATGTTTTACGCGTCATAGAACAGTGGCCACTTGTATAAGGTGTAAACATCATTAGCCGACAAGTTAGTGAGCCACATTGGGTCAAACACCCTGATTGTTTCCATATTTCCATCTCTGTTTAAAACTATGACCACCTCACCTGTTCTCTAATCGTAGTACCAACATTTAAAGTGTGGAGTGAAGTCCTGAGGCATTTCCCTTAGATGGATTCTCGACATTGTGCGCGGAGGACTCCACTTCAGCATAATATTTGGCTTTCCTGTAACGACATCAACATCAGATCTTCTGATATACCTCGTTGGTTGTTGAGGTTTGAAGTTGACCCACCTGGTATGGTACTCTCTCTTTAAAGTTGCTTATAACTAGCCTGACATCTTTCGGGGGTCAGCATATAACAACTTCAATTTGGCCAGCTGGTTAAGCTCAAAACCCAATAGAGTCTTTAGCTCGTGTGGGAATCTGAAGTACTCGATTCCCTTCTCTCTCTTGATAGCATAAACATTTAGATCATCAAGATATGCCCACGCTATGATCTTTCCTGACACCTTCAGATGCTTCTTCACTTTGTAAAGCTTCGTGTAGGTAATAGGCTTTGGAGCACTGCGTTGGGCTCTGATCTCTACAAAACATGCCACCCATTCAGCCTTTTTGACGTTAACATCAGCGTCTGAGGCTTGGGCATGATCTTTCTTCTTCTCCGACTCCGGCTCTATCTTATCTAGTGTTTCAAATGTATCACTGACAAGAGTGTCACCCAGATTGGGGACTGCATTTCCCTTGTTGTCAGCATACTCTGGATAATGTTGTGTTGCGACATCTTCAATCTCAATCTCATCCACATGGTTAAGCTCATCGTCACTATCCATGTCAATAGTAGGAGCATCCTTCACAAGCTCATCTATATTCAGTCGGAATATCTCAGCCAGTTTCTCATCAGTAAGGTCGTGAATTATTTCTCCTTCTTCAGGAGTGTAACTCACAGACCTCTTGACGATCCCTTGCAGATCAAGTATCATTGTGAGTTAAGACTTGATTTGCTGAAGGGGAGCAACATCGTACTCATCTTGCTGAGATGAATGATCTGCTTGATTTAAACATATAAACACATCAACCATTAGTCAATAATCAAGATTGTAAAGAATTAAATAAATACAAAACATTATGTACATAAGTTTAATACATGATTCAGTTACACATGATTTAAAATTACATAAACATCTAATCATTACGTTTGTCCTGAATCATATGCTCTTCTATAGTCGGGGTTGATGTTGAGGCACCCTGATCTTGATTTTTCTTAGTCCGCCTCTTTGTTTCTTGTGTGGTACCCGATGCATATGCATCCCCACCTTCTTCATTATCTCCTGCATCCTCATCATCTCCTCCTTCAGTCTCATCCTCTACATCATCCTCTTCATCATTATCATCATCATCATTTTCATCACCCTCTCGTATCTTCAAAGGCTCATCCTTTGTGCCTTTGAGTTGAGCATGATGGTCCTTTTGGCATCCTCCAACTTCTCAATCTTCTTAGTGGATAGAACTTTATGCTCCTGTTGTTGGGGAATCTCTTGATTTTGAATAGCCATCTTCTAAGCTTGATCCTCTATTAGCTGGGCCTGCTGAGCGATCTGCTATGCTTGGGCAGCGTTCTTCTCCATAAGCTGTTTGATTTTAGCAGCTCTTTCCACGTCAATAGCCCATAGCTTCAATACCGTCCTGTTTAGTGCTGCCAGCTGATCCTTTACCCCAACAGAAGGTAGGGAAGATCCTATAGTGAATGGCTAGTGGGATGATGGTCCGGGCTGGTAGCTGGTGGTAGTGGTGGTGGCTGTGGTGAATATGGGTGGTGGTATATGTGTGGGTGGTGATGGGTAGGCTGTAGTGGTGGTGGAAGTAGTGTAGATAGGTAGTGGAGTGGTTGTGGTAGTGAGGGTGGGTGAGGTGGTAGTAGTGGTGGTGGTAGCTCTGGTAGTGGGTGAGTGAGTGGTGGTGGTGGATATGGTGGCAGTGGTGGTGGAGGTAGGAATGAGTGTGAACCTCCGTCTTTTCGGCTTCATCCCATGGGGCTGAGCCATCCTCTTTTTCCTCGAACCCCTCGAGGAAGATGCTCCCCTGTAATGCTGAGCTGGTCTGGGGTATAAGTAGGATCTTTAGTTGTCTCCCCAGACGAAGCTTGGCATCCTCCAACCGCCTCTATCCCATGTTCGGTGGAAACCACCCTGCTGCCCACCGTTCTGGTCAATGGCTAATCATCATTCTCCTCCTCATCAGGCCTGAAATATTGATGGAAACTAGCTATGTCAGCTTCTCCATGAGTAGGTGGTGGAGGTGTAACACCTGTAGTCGTGGCCCTAGATGGAGTGGGGCCTGTGTCTCCCCCATCGCCATTGTCATCATCCCCTGAGTTATTGGTGGGGAGTACAATCTGCTCTGTATCAGAGTCGCTGTCATCATGGCGCCACTTCCTCTGTGACGGCTCCACATAGTCTTCATGTGCACGATGCCCAAACAATCGTCTCACAGGGGGTTTCACCTGCTTCTCCCTATAAACCTTCATCTGGCCCAACGTGGTATCGTCCATCACCTCGAGCACCATAACGTCCTCCTTCTCCTTAGTTAACTGAGGGAGCTTCTGATCAATGATCATCTGCATGAAGCGAGGATACATACAGAATCCCTCCTTCCCCTTCGCCTCAATATTCTCCAGCAAGTAGGTGAAGATCATCCGGGAGAAACTAAACGGGTGGTTCAGCACCAACGCCACGTAGGCATTCTGAATCTGGTCCGCTAGCTCATCAAAGCCTTTTTTTGTGGAGGCAATGCACTTAAGCAACACATATGCCAAGTACTTGAATTGGGGGCACAGGTTGCTCTTGTTGAGCACACCTGCGGTGATGTCCCCCGAATACTTGGCTCGTAGAAAGCAGCCGTGCACTATCAGTGGGTGCAAGTGGGTCAGGCAGTCAGGATCATCTCTAAACTCTAATATCATCCTCAGATCCTCCTATGTGATCTCTATGGCATGACCGAAGATAGAGCTCCTAATACAGTAGGGATCTGCGGTCCTATCGACAACCATGCCTTCCAAGAAGGCCCGCTGAAGGGATCGGTATGTGTGCACGGTGTCAAAATAGGACGGAAGATTCTCGATCTCTGTAGAAAAGTAATAATGCGAGAGAAATCTGTAGCATTCCTGGAGGTGAGATCTAGATGAGCACAAATGTTGTGCTTAGTGCTCATGGGACAATGACTCGTCATGTGTCACACAATACAAATAAACGTTAGCGTGTGTCAATGTGTGACAAATTGGTTCATTTAACTTCAAATCTTTTTTTCTATCGTGCGAATGAACTATGCGACTAAGATTAAGTCATGAGATTGAGCTCTTTCGTACGACTGAGCATGCGACTGGGATCAGTCGTATGCAATCCCATGCGTTTACCCCAGTCGTGCAATTGAACTCATACGTATGGTGCACTTGTGCAATTGATCCATTCGCCCATTTCAGTCGTGCGACTGAAGTTCATGAGGGTGTCCATTCGCATGACAGACTTTCTCTTCCATTCAAATTCAATTTTTGAGCAAGATTTAGTGTTAGACATCATGGTTTGGATCATTATACTCTCAAATGTCCGGTAGAACACCTAACAACCTTTAATTTAACAGTGTACTTATTTAATTAGTTTCTTAGCCAAACTATGTTTTGGTTCCTATTAGTGTTCAATTAAGTTGATTTAGGGCCTGAATTGATGGACATTTGAGTGGATTGCACCGCTCTATACCTGTATAAGCACTAGAAATCATCAGTATAGACTAATAAGAGGTGTAGATTGATCAAATGAAAATTCGGCAGAGTGATGGTTGAGGCGTGGGATTTGGGAGTAATGAATGACAGCAATAGACTCCCCTTCCTTTTATACTAGGGTTTCCTTCAGTCATGCGACTGAGCCCAGTCACATACTTGAAGTGTGCGACTGAAGATCAGTCATGCGATTGTCATAGTCGGTCACCTTCAGTCGTGTGACTAGAAGTCAGTTGTGCGACTGAGTCATTTGGTCACCCTCATTCATGCGATTGGTTCATTCTCATGATCTAATCGCCTGGATTGACCCATGTTGATGGTCTAATCCCACGTCTGGGCCATACGTGTGGTTTAGTCGTGTGTTTGGACTCATACGTATGGTTCAATCCTACGGTTGGTCCATACTCATGATCCAGTCATGCGACTGACTCATACTTATGATTTTAACTTTATGACCATTTGACACTTTACCCTTGGTAAAACATCACGAGCATTCGATCATCTCAGACATGATCGTTTTTAACTTTGGAAGCCTTTGATCACCTCAAACATGATTCTTTTAACATTAAAACATTTTGTCACCTCAGGCGTGACCCATTTAACATTTGAAAACAAGTTTGGTCACCTCAGACGTGACCCTTTAAAGTGATTACATCCCAGATCCATTCCGATTCATAGCCTGACATTTACTTGCTAATTTTACTCAATACAACTAAAATTAAATAACTAAAAAATTAAAACAAACCTAAAACATTTTCTTGAATATTGTGGGAGCTTGAAATCATAAGATAGGTATCTATTAGGTTTTTTCGGAGTAGTGTAGCATCAAGTTACTTTGATCATAGCTGGGACAATTGAGTTGGAATCATACACGTTTCTCAAGTCATTTGGGACATGTTACTAAAATCTTTTTGATGCTAGATTCTTGTTTTCATCAAGAATCATTAGCAAGTTTAGGAAATCATACTAGAGCAACCACATGCACACAGTGATTTGAATTTTCAAGAATTGCAGCTCACGATGATTGTCCGTATACTTGTCCACTTAAATCCATACATAGATTTTTGACACCCATTGGTGATTATTTAAGGTTTAATTCTTTCAACTAGCATTTGAGTATCTCACACTTATATGGTAATCAACGTTCCTCAGGAGATTTTTGAGCGGTCTACGGGTATTTTGACAAGAAGAAACTATTCTAAGAGCTTTGAAAGAGACGCAAAGCCTCAGGTCAGTGCCACTGCACAGTAGAGAGGCATAAACAACAGTGAATTCTAGAATATTTAAGTTGTGCTTATCCTCAGTTCAGTGCCACCGCACAGCAGAGAGGCACACAACCTATCTTCTTGTTTGAGCAATTATTTTCTTTTAGCACACATCGCACCAACAACCTAGGTTATTAGTTTGATTGCATTTTGCTATTTTTATGTGCTTTGCTCATTTTTTGGTTATCTGCACACATTTGTGGCGTTTATTTTGCTCATCACCCCTTATTGGAACTTTGTTGATTGTGTTAAACATGGATAAGATGATAACCCACAACTAGTTGAACAACTTAGTTTGAACTTGGAATCACCAATAAGGTCTACTCATATATTGTGTTTAATCTACCGACACATCATGTAGTGGTCTAGCAACGTCTAGATCTACTTTCTCTGTGTTATCTTAGAAGTAGCTAGCTTTACTATCATTTTCCCTTTTATATTTCTTAGACTTCTCAGACTTATACTTCGAATTTTGCATCTTTAACAGTTAACTTATTTAGTACCAATTCTTTGTTCCCGTGTACTATCATTTTCCAAATACTTTGAATTAGTATCACAGATACGAACTTATTTCTTTTCACTATCACTGTCCTCCTCCCTCGTTTTTTTACTAACATAACCTATTCTCCCCCTAAAATTCTCAAACCAAAACTAGTTTTGCTTTTTAGGATTTTAATAGGCGAACAAATAAAACACTAAAATTAATTAAATAAAATAAAAAATAATATAGGAAAAATAGTCTCGACGCATCGAACTAAACACGTTCATCGTCTGGAATGATATCACTTTTATTTTTAACACCGTTGACCTCTAACAGATATAGAAAGCGTGGTTTATCAAAGGCTTTTGTGTAGAGATTAGTTTGTTGGAAATCCGTATTTATTTTAACAACGTCCATTAGATTTTTTTTAAAACAATCACGTATAATGTGATATTTAATGCCGATGTTTTTGGTCTTAGGACGCTGGACTGGATTTTTAGTTACGGCAATTGCAACAGAATTATCAACAAATATAGGAGTGTTAGAGAATTTCAAACCGTAGTCCTGCATCTGCTCTTGAATCCAGATGACTTGAGAACAGCAGCTTGCCGCAACAACATATTCAGCTTCACAAGTTGACAACGCAACTGATGTCTGCTTCTTACATTGCCACGTGACTAATCTTCTCCCAAAGAATTGACAACCTGCTGAGGTGGATTTGTAATTAATTTTGCAGCCACCATAATCTGAGTCACTGTACGCGGTAAGCTCAAAATCATCGTCATGAGGATACCTCAACCCAAGTGTTGGTGTACCCTTCAGATAACGAAATATCCCCTTGACCCCTATAAGATGGTTAACTTTTGGTTTCGCCTGATATCTTGAACAAGGACACATCACGTACATGATATCAAGTCTTGATACAGTGAGGTACATGAGGGATCCAATCATTCCTCGGTACATGCTGGCATCAACCATATCATCATTCTCATCGGGTGCTACATCATGGTTTGTAGCAAGTGGAGTCCCAGCTACAGAATCATTGTCCATGTCAAACCGATTGAGAATATCCCTTACATACTTGGCCTGATGTAGAAATATCCCCTTTGGTGTTTGATCCACCTATAACCCGAGAAAGAACTTCATCTCTCCCATGCACTCATTTCAAATTTTGCCTTCATTACTGCTTCAAATTCTTTACATAAGTCTTCGTTCTTGGAACCAAAGATTATGTCATCAACATAAATCTGAACAAGCAGTAGATCACAATCCTTTTCTTTGATGAACAGTGTACAGTCAATTACACCTCTGTGAAATCCGTGTTTCACAAGGTGAGTTGAGAGCTTTTCATACCATGATCTCGGGGCTTGGTGAAGCCTGTCGATAGCCTTATCGAGTTTGTAAACTCTGTCCCGATGATATGGGTCCTCAAATCCTTCAGGTTGACTTACATACACTGTTTCTTGGATTTCACCATGAAGAAATGCACTCTTTACATCCAGTTGATAAACATTAATCTTCATGTAAGAAGTATAGGCTAGGAAGATACGGATGGCTTCCATTCTCGCCATAGATGTAAATACTTCATTGTAATCAATTCCCTCGGCTTTTCAAAATTCTTGAACTACAAGTCAAGCCTTGTTCTTGATTATGACCCCGTGGTCATCTTTCTTGCATTTCAAGACCCATTTGGTGCCAATGACCTTAGCACCTGTAGGTCTATCCACCAGTGTCCATACACCTAACTTCTTGAACTAAAAAAGTTCTTCTTGCATGGCACTCACCCATGTCTTATCATTTAGGGCTTCACTGACGTATTTTGGCTCAAACTAAGACACAAAATAATGATATGCACCATGGTGATAATCAGCTGAATATTGTTGATTTCTTGTCTGAACTCCTGATCTGACATACCCATTGACATTGTCCAGAGGATGATAGACATTGAGGCGTGATCTTGGAGTGGTGGGAACAACTACCTTAGAATCAAGATTATGAACATTTGGTTTCGGATGTGAGGTAGTAGGAGTGTGAGGTTCCGAAGGCTTAGAGGCATCAATATCAGATGCTTATGGAGTTGCAGTAGTAGGAACCTATTCCTCCTGATCGTTCTGATTATCTCCACGGCTTCATGGTCAAAGGAGGGGTCACTTACCTCGAGTGCCCCCCTAAATGGTTAGGCGATTCACCCTGTGAACCTAAATGGTGTGTTTAAGACATCATACATCATTTCGGTTGCTAACTCATTGTTAGAAGTAGAGAGAGAAATATTGAAGGACTTGAAGAATCCATCATATTCGAAAAAGAATGCGGGTCCTTTTCCAGTAAGGGGGTGGTGTATCATTGAACATCCACGTTACACCACACTTCTACTTGACCTGTTGACTTGTTGTAAACTCTCTTATTCTGTATGTGTATCCTAGAAAGATTCCGTCTTCAGCCTTGTCGTTGAACTTGCCTTCATAAGTTTTCTTCAATAGGGTGCAAAGTGTGCCAAACGATTCGAGATACTCTAGATTTGGTTTACGTCATTGAAGTAACTCGTAACACGTCTTGCCATGACGTTTTACCACCAGAACTCGATTTAACATGTAGCATGCATTGGCAACTGCCTCGTTCCAAAATTGGATGCGTAGTTTCGAGTCTGCAAGCATTGTCCATGCAGTCTCTATCAAGCTGCAATTCTTTCTCTCAGCAGCGCCGTTCATCTGAGGAGTGTAGGCAGAAGTGAACTGGTGCACAATTCCCTTTTCTTTGCAGAATGCCTCCATCCATTGGTTCTTAATCTTGGTACCATTGTCTGAGCGTACTTGTCTTACCTTTAGCCTGTAGAGAGATTCCTATGTAGTTACTAACTCTTTGAATGACTCAAACGTTTCTGATTTGTATTTCAAAAACATCACCCAAGAGAATCTTGAGTAGTCATCCGTAACTACATAGTAGTACAAGTCGCCTGTGATGCTTCTTGTACTGACTCGACCAAACAGATCCATGTGAAGAAGCTCAAGAGGTAGTTCTATGGAATAAACTTTCTTTTCCTTATGAGACTTCTTCGTCTGTTTGCCTTTCTTGCGGGAAACACAAAAATCCGGGAATTCGAAGTTTTTAACGTTTACTCCTCGCACTAGATCATTCAGAATCAAGTGATTCATCTTTCGTGGATTATTGTGTCCCATTCTCCTATGCCGGGAGATATAATCCTTCTCAGTAGCCTTTGACAAGAAGCACTGAACTTGATGATCCATTGTGGAGGGCTTTGATAGATCCAAGACATAAGATCATTATATTTTGAAGCTGACATAAGATTTGATCCTCCGGGATCACATAGTCCATTTTTAGAACATAGCACTTCTTGTTGTTGAATACTACTTTAAAGCCTTTGTCACATATTTGGGATACAGAAAGTAAGTTGTTTTGAAGTTGTTGAACGTAGTTTACCTTATCAAACTTCACTTTCTGGTTCCCTACTTCCGCTTGAGCTGTGATGTAACTTCCTTTGTATCCAGCAAATGAAACATGACCTCATTTAATTTGTTTGACGTTTTACAGGAGTTCCCGGTTTCCAATCATGTGCCTTGATGCTCCGCTATCTACGATCCAAGTGTTAGTATCAACACTATAGCGAACACCCTGCACATTCAATGGAAATCATTAGTTGAGGTTAGGAACCCAAGCCTTAACTGGCTTGGGTGACCCAGAAGAATCACACTTCATAAATTCCACCCATTGGCCTTTTAAGGGTGTGGGAGGATTTGTTGTATTCTTGTTCTCTTTCTCAGATACAAGGATGGACTTCTCATTCCATAAACCAGTTTTATGTATGGCCTGTTTGTGATAAACTGACAACTGGCTAATGGGTTGGACTTTAGGTTCACTTACTCTTTTTGGTGGAGTCATTGAGCTTCTTTTGGATGAGCTCTATTTACTGTCAAAAAGTTCATATATTTTCCTTGGAGTCTGATAATAAGGACAGTAGACGTGACGTGTCCATACTTTCCACAGTTGTAGCAAGATCTACTTTCGACATGTTGGTGTAACTGTTTCTGTGGAGAAGTGTGTGACACACTTGTGATTTTATTTTGTTTGGGTTTTAACACTTATTGTTTAGAGGTTTTAACTTGTTTAACAACATTTGCTGCTTGAACCTTTTCAACATCTTTACCCTTTTGTTTATGTGTACTTAGACATTATGCACGTGTTTGGTTAACTTGTTTGGTCTTTTTGGTTGAGAAATAGACATGGTTGAACCAGACTTTACCTTAACCTTCTCAAAATTTTCATCCACATAAGCAATAGGCATTTTACCTTTTGTTTTTGAAGTGCCCTCCTTTTGTTTACTGCCAGATTCAATAGTTTGACATGTGGAATCTTGATCACTTACAAGAAGAGTGGACACCACATGATCCTTGATTGGGTTGTTATTTATTGGTTTGCTTTTGGCATTCAACAAGGTCTCATGTGGTGGTGGAACCACTTTATAACCCAATCCCTCCCTATTGTTGTGTTCTCTCACTAAGTGTTGGACAATGTGAGAAGAACTTGTCCAACTATGCAGTTTTTGTTTTAATGAATTTACTTCTACTTCCAAAACTAATTTTTGTTTCTTAGTTTCTTCTCCGTAGATTAAATAGAACTTGATGTCATTTGCTTGGTTAAAAGCCACAACTTTGGTTTCTCGTAGTTGTTTATTTAATAGTTCAATTTTTTCTTTGTAACTGTGCTCGTTTTGTTTTAAAACGTGATTTGCTTCTGTGCACATTTGCAAGTCCTTTACTAAGCTATCGTTGTGATCTAATAACCTAGAAAATTTTAAGTCTATGCTTTCCCTAAATTTATTACATTCAATGCATGCATGACTATTAAATAATTTGTCTTTGGTACTTACCTCAGAGGGTGCAGTTGAATCAGCCATCAAAGCAGAGTCTGACTTTTCCAGTGCTAGTGATTTAGAACATTTTGCACTTGTCCCTTCTTCACGCAGGTGATCGACCACATTTGCAGTTTCTTCAGTATTTGACATTGCGAGTTCCACTGTAATATCACCTTCGCTTGCTGAGTCGTCATCTAAATCCTCAACACTATCAATGTTGGATTATTCCGGAGACACAAACCGAAAGCTCCAATCTTGTCCTTCGTTATCCTTAGCAGTCAAGGCCTTAGGATCCTTGCTTGACGAAGTAGGACTACTTGTGGGTTTATCCTAACGATTGAAAGATGAGAATGGATTCCTATTTCTTGTCTTCTTGGGCTTCACACATTCATGTTTGAAGTGCCCCTTTTCCCCACAGTTGAAGCAGGTAACTTTGGTCTTGTCAAAACCAAAAGTTGTGTCCTTAGTGACAATCAAGTTCTGTCCGGTCTTCTTGACAAACTTCTTAGCTCTCCGGACAGCACTTGCTAAGGCCCATATGATGTCTATTCTCTCCAGCTCTATCTCGTCTACCTGCTCGTAGTCCTCATCTGCCAGATGGTAGATCCCAATTTTCCCAGCAACTAGTCTGTCATAGGAGTGAATGATAGCTGCTAAGAGATCCATATGCTGCTTTGCTACCTCTGCTATCACATTCCCGACATTCTCGGTCTTTAGTTTTGTAGCATTGGCTTTAGGTGCTATGTATTGGGTACAAGACGACCCTGACGTGTCAGATCCTGAAGTAGTAGCTTAAGATGGAGCAGTTGAACTCGACACAAATGCCGTTTGAAGTGGTGTTCCAGACATATTGACTTGTGGAGTTGAGTTGTACAGTGATGGATTCTCACCATATGAAGACTTTTGGGCCCTGTACTTCATCCTCAACTCTTCCTCTCTCAGCTTCAGAATGAAATCGTTGATATCTAACTTCGCCAGCATATCATTCTTTCTGAAGTTGGGTACAAAGGAAACCCACTTCTCTATCAACCCATCTGCAAAGTTCGACACCTTGTCTTCTATAGACGTTGTAACTCCATGAGTGTGCAGCTCACTCATCAAGTGGTAGAACCGATCGATGACGTCATCCAAGCTCTCCTTACCCATTGACGAGAAGTTGTCAAACTCGTTCTTCAATGCTTTAGCCTTTAGAGCTGTTAATGACGCATTTCCGTCATACCACTTTTCCAATGCATCCCACAGCTTCTTTGCTTGCTTGTTCTTAGAAAATTGATGGAAGATGTCCATAGGAATTGACTGAGTTAGCAATGCATATACTTTCTTCTCAGCATTGTACTTTACCTTTTGGCCATCAGTCATGTCGCCTAAGTTAAGTTTGACTCCATCTGCACCTACAGGCATGTTATTACCTGTCTCTATCGACTCCCACAAATTGGGATCTACTCCATTTAAGTAGATCTCGAATTTTGATTCCATTGTCGGTAATCATCTAATGTTATGAGCTTAGGGGGTTTATTGTGATTCCCCACTTCATTTTCCAGAAGAAATAGATTCTAGATCCTTGAATCCTTCCCTACGGTGAACGCTGAATATTGATCCTACACTACTATCGATTTTGAACTTTAGAACAAACTATTTTACTTGTGCAACTGAAGAATGCAATTGAACACTTCGTGCAATTGAAAAATGTAGTTGGCCCAGACGTGCGAAGAACAAATGCGGATGGACACTGCGAATAGGCAGTTCAGTCTTACGAATGGATGAACGACTGAGTCCAGTCATGCGTATGAGTGATACGGATGGATTCAGTTGTGCGATTAAGTCAATCGTACGACAGAAGCTGCTGAATTTTGAGAATTCAAAGGTTTAAGGTATTTTGATGCAAAAACACGAACTTCTCACGAACCCTAATCGGCATATGCCGGAAAACATTAACTTTTTGACCTGGAGACGTCTAAAACGTTGTTTGACACAAAAATATTGTGTTTTTAACTGAAAAACACGATTTTTATATCAAAATCGATTGAATCACACATAAATCAAGAGCCAAAGCTCGGATACCACTTGTTAGGGCCATGTACGGATGGAGTATTAACTGATTTACATGTATACCAACTCAAATAGTGCGGAATCCTATTTGATTGGCGATCTAATTAGTGAGAACGCACGTAGAATCTATCTTAGAATGAATCAAAATGTTAAGAACGATTGCAAAATGATTTAGTGCGATCTATGAACTTTGAACAGGTTCTCCAAAATCTCTGGATGGCTAGGGTACGATTTAGTATGTAGGGATTCGAATTGTTATGTTTTTCCATGAATTAAGTGGTATTTATAGGTTAGGGTTTCTCATATGTGCAAATGAACCATTAGTATGGTTCACTCGTGCGATTGATTCATACGATTGTTCCATTCGCACGAATGAGGCTTCAGTCGTGCGACTGAGTAAATCTCATGTCACAATCGTGCGACTGATCCAGTCTCCTAGTTCAGTCGTGCGACTGGTTCATTAGTATGAAGTTGTTCATGCGTATGGTTCATTAGCATGGGCGATTCACATACGAACTTCACATGACTAAGTTTAAACATATTTCTCAACCATTCTTGACTAAGAACTATGTAAACAACCACAAACCTATATAGTTAGTTCAAACATGCATTATTACATGATAAGGAATAAAATATTCCACATAATAAGCATAACCACACATTATATTTCATTTAGTACCCATTCTATTACATATATGTAAGACATGAAAGACATTTTACATTTGAGCTCCTAAACTAGGTACACATATATCTACATGGTGAAACATGAGGTGAGTGTATGGGAGATATATATGGAGAAACGATGGGTTGTGCTTGCGGTGATGGAATTGGTGTTCTTTGTGGTGATGGTATTGGTATGGGCATAAATGGTGAAGCCATATGAGCATCATGACAGAAGGTCCAGTGTGAAGATCACCCCCTACATCCACTTGGGGTGATAGTGAGCTCTGTCCTTCATCTCTCTCAACAGCTTGCTCAACACTAGTTTATTGATCATGAGCAACTTGTTCTTCTTCTTGATTAGGCTCATCAACAGGAGCCTCTTGTTCTTCTGCTTGTTCTTCTGGGTTAATTTACTGAGGCATCCATGGCATCAAGGGAAAGAAGGTTCCATTGTAAAGTTCCTATGATCTCTCTTCTTGATGTACTTGTAATACTGGCATTATAATGAGGACATCCAGCACAGGTCCTTGAGGTACAATATAGGAAAAGCTTCATTGATGAGTCATTGCAAGAACCTTGGATACATCAGGAACATATGTCTTATCCCTTCCTGAATGTTTGATACCAGACCGTTAAACACATGAGCAGACATGTTGAATGGCCTGTTAGTGCATCCAGTTTTCCTCTTTGATAACTTGAATGTCATTCCATCCAGTTTTCCTCTTCGATAGACAATGTTGGTAAAGATGAATCAAGAACCTCCATTGTAAGTCAACTAATCCTTTTACAATATGTTTGCCTTCATATCCTCACTCATACCCAATATTGGCAAAGAAAGAAGTAATATCATCATTATCAAGCTAAAAAGGAGTGTTGGCATCATCACCAAACTATAGACACTGTCTCATAGTTTGTTCAGTGATAGTCGGAGTATGATCATCAGTGATTCTTCTAGATAGAGTCCTGACACCAGCTATCTCTGTCATCTTAGCAGTTCTCCAAAAAGTCCTTATGAATCTGTCATAAATGATTGGTCTAAGTGTAATTTCATAAGCAACTCTGGTAGTTGATGAAAATATGATCATGTCTGTAAGACCTTCTGCCTTGGGTACATCAAGGTTAAGATAACCGCTGACATTATAGAGCTTGCTCCAAGGGAGATTTTCCATGTACCCTGCATTAGAGGCATATGAATTAGAAATATTGATAATAGTCAACAGATTGTAGAACATGCACCAAGTGAAAATTCTCATTTTGACTTTTTATGGTCAAACTTGAATGTTTATAGGTACTATTCCATAGGAATTATACCTATACCTAATGTTATTATGAATAAGCACTATTATTTTGTTATGATACTTGGAGTGATCATTTTTGTTGTTTTTTAACCTATTTTAGCTCTAAGAATCAAGATTTGTTTACATATTTTCAATCTTTTGTTATATCTATTCATGCGATGAACAATGTGGTGAAAATTCATGATGAAAATCACTTGTTTGTTGTTATCTTCTTAGTTAACTTGTTCATTGCAGTCAAAAATCATTATCATTTCTTAATCCAAGTTTGATTTGAATCACCATTTTTGACCTAGGGTTCTAAGTTCATTACAGGTTCAAAAGTCTTACATTTTAGGTCATAATTTTCAAAGATTATTACCTTTTGTTTGATACTACAGTTGTAGTGAATTGAAACAGACGGCAAATGAGGTAAGATGAAAGTAAAACACAGGTTTGATGATGGTGATGATGAATGATGAAGAACAAGGAAGTTCGCTCTTCGCACTATAAAGTCTCTCAAATTTGGAAAGTATTATATGACCTTTTGAATGGCTTTAAATAGTCAATTAATGTCTTTTACAAAAATTACAAGTTTCTGGACAAATGCGTTCAATTTTTTAAAATCACTGTAGCAAATACGGAAGACTAAAAACTTAATAGCGCTTGTTCACTGTAACAAATGCAATTGAACAAGGTAGTTAACATTTGTTATTGTTACAAATGCGGCTGAACAATTTAGTCAACATTTGTTCACTATAACCAATACGGTAGAGTAAAATTCTTTTATCCACATTTATTTCAACAAATGCGGCAGACATCGTCCGTATTCATTGATGTTTGCCATCATGATAGAAGAGATTAAGCATTTTGCTTATTCATTTTGATAGACATGAAAAGTGTTGATGTCAATCACATTCAATAAATGCGGTAGAACACTTTTGTCCGCATAGGTTTTTGTTAACACCAAACTTTTATGTATAATTCTTTGACACAAATGCGTTAGCGTTGTCTTGTCCGCATTAGTTCACTTTGTTTTGAAAGACATAAACCATTACCCACATTGGTTATATGCATGGGTTACCTTCACCCGTGTTAACCAATGCTCTTACCCGCATTAAATTTTGAACTTAGTCAAAACTTAAGGTTTCTGTAGAGAAATTATTGTTTTTTTATTTTTCTTTCTAGCTATGAAGAACTGTCTTTGATTGACTTGTGTCTGATGAAGTTGTTGGGGTTTTGTTAGGATCAGTGATCTATGTTTGATTGATTAGAGAGTATAGTAGCGGAATTCTAACAATGAATTAGCCAAATCACAAGAACAAAAGATATTCAATGTAAGAAAAAAACGGTTATAGATAGAGAGAATTCTGCAGATATATTTCATTCAATATTCGCTTTCATGGTAACGGAATGTCACAATTACAATTAGGTCGACACCTCTGATATAAGAGATGTGACGTCTGCTGATGTCACTTGATAGTGACATCTAACAAAATTATTCCAACTGAAACACAACTACTGAAGATGTCAAAACAGCTGACATCTTCTTACAAAAATACTAAGTGTTATCAGTTACTACAACTACTGAAAAACATAAAACTACTAACGAGCACAACAACTGAAGAAGTATTCTTCAGTTGTTGTGTCAAACTACTGAACAGATAAAACAAAACTACTGAAAGGTAAACCGTCACAACTACTGAAGAAGACCTCTTCAGATGTTGTGACAACGTCTGATACTTTGGTCTTCAGCACTTGTGTCTTCAGACATTGTCTTCAGCACTTGTGTCTTCAGACTTTGTCTTTAGCACTTGTGTCTTCAGACTTTGTCTTCAGCACTTGTGTCTTCAGACTTTGTCTTCAGCACTTGTGTCTTCAGACTTTGTCTTCAGCACTTGTGTCTTCAGACTTTGTCTTCAGCACTTGTGTCTTTAGACTTTGTCTTCAGCACTTGTGTCTTCAGACTTTGTCTTTAGCACTTGTTTCTTCAGACTTTGTAATCAGTTGTTGTCTTCAGCTGTTGTGGTCTTCAGTAGTTGTTGTGATGTCTATGGGACTTAAAGGTTTTTCTGATCCGGCTCATTGGTTCTTTTGGTCCAACAAACTCCCCCTGAACCAATGCAGCCAAAACCTTTAACTTTATTGAGGTCCCACTTATTGTTGGCAGAATGGTTGGTCTTTTTCCTTCTTGATCAGTTGAGAAGATGACCCATATAAGCACTGGCCTGGGAAGAAATCTCAGAGATCTGTTTGGCAAGGTATGAATGGGAACTCTGTTTTGGGGAACTGGACACAGAGTTGTTACCCCATTCATGAGATCTACTTCCCTATGATGAGTCTGTACGACTCTCGAACATAGGCCTCAAGGAGAACAACCTGTTCCTCTTTGGAGAGTTCTTTTACTCCTCCTTCAAAGAAGAACTCTGGACCATAGTACTCAGATAAGTACTTTACAGTCCTGCCATTCTTCAACTCCACAGTAGTTATCTCCCTATAGACAAATTCATCAGGATGAGTGCCCTCAAGAAGTAACTGGAGCTCATTCTTCTTAATGTCTTAAGCTTCTTATATAATAACCCCTTTTTGATCATCTGTTTTCTAGTAAGGCTTGAGGGGTCATTTTTGATTGATGAGCCTTCTTGAATTCATCGATTATTTCCCAGGGTGAGACTACAATGGCCAACATGATTGTAGAGTCTATTGTTTTTCTAACCTGGCCATTGTATCTATGTGGAATGGATCGTTTGTGGATTCTAGAACTCACCTTGGGTCTGGCCATACTCTCACTCTCTCCTTTTGATACTGAAATGTGTGTCTGAGAGTGTACAACCTCTGAGCATGCCCTTTCATGGCTTGTATAGATGATGACTGAGGAAATTCCTTGTCAACCATCTTCAGTAGTTGCTCATCGTGCTGCTTCTGCTGTTCTTCATCTTCTATTTTGACTCTAACCGTTTCCCTTTGTGAGTCAGGTGTGATCATGAGTTGACTCCTGGGTTCTGGTAGCCTTAGAACAGCAGAGAGTGGCAGACTATCATCTTCATCCTCTTCTTCTTCATCTTCTTCTATCCTCAGCACCCTTCTCCTCCTTCTAGGTGCATCACTGGATGATGGTTGGGTAGGTTTTTGTGGTAAAGGACTTGGTTTTGAAGGTTGAGGATGTTTGGATTTGGGTTTTGAGATTGGTTTGGAGATTTGAGGGGTAGGCTGTTTTTGAGTGGGTGATTGGGAAGGTTGTTCTAGCATTTTGGTTGTGAGTTTGGCTTTTGTGAGTCTTACCATTTCAAACCTTTTCCAGCCCCAGCCTAATCAAGTGCTTCAATGATTATCCCCTTATGAAATTGCTCAGACAAACAGATTCTGGTGGCTATAGCCAGAATGCTGTCTCTGGTCCATGAACGAATCTCCATCAGTGATCTTCCTAAGTATTTGGCTATGAATCGAATCATGATCTCCAATCTCTCTTTCTCTAGCACATTGTACCCAGCCCATCTGTTTTGAATTTCCTCTACTTCCAACCTCCTGATCTCACTGTCTAGTGTGGCTGGATCAAAGTCTTACTTGAAGAGTTGCTTAATGATTTTGTCCATGGATCGGCTGTGTGTTTCATCTGCATCTTTTACCAGCTCTTCCAAGGATTTTTCTTCAGCATTCGTTTGATCACCAGCACTTTTCTTTCTTTTGTAAGTGATCAGTTTTTGTTCCTTTTCCTTTTCCAACTCCTTGGTTTTCTCTTGTGCCTTCTCATCCTCAGTTCTTTTTTTTCTTTTCTTTCACTGCTGTACTCTCCCCCTTTTTGGATGCATTGGTGGCAGGGGTTTGTACCGCAGAAAGTTTCTATGCACAACATCATCAATGAGTGGTTGTAGACTTGAGGAGATCCTCTCATCAATGGCTTTATAAACAATGTCATAATGATGGGAGTGATGAGAGGTAGGGATTTTTGGAATACAGCAACCATCTGCTCAGGGGGGTTCTGTCCCGGAGAGATAGTGCCAAAAGCAGAGGCTGGAGGCTCAGTGAAGTGAGAGGGTAAAGTGTGAGAGGGTAAAGTGTTTGGGGGACCTTCAAATGAAGGTGCCATCTGTGGGTTGGTGGGGGCAGATGGACTTTCATCCTGAGACTTCTTGGCAAGCAGTTCTTGTAGTCTGCTTACCTCAGCCTCCAGGATGGTGTTGTGGGCTAAAACGTCATAGAAAAAGCCCAGGTCATCATCAGTAGATGCTGAATCACCTGACCTCCTGCTTGTAGCAGGATGAACATGCACCGGGTGTAGACCAGTTTTAGCATGTGCCCCTTTGTCTTGGAACTGGGGACTTCCAGCCTCAGGACTGTGTCCTTCATCAGCTGTTGCCTCTAGTGAGGTCTTAGCTATGTTACCAGCCTCATTCTGAGCATGTGCTGATTCAGAAGAGGTGGCAGCCTCACTAGATGTTCTAATCTCCCTATCCAGACCAGAAGATAGAACTTGTAAACCCCGTGCTGTCGGTTGTCAGAAGCATGGTGATCCTCTTCCTCAATATCTGTGGTTCTCCTTTTGTTGGTGGTTGTTAGGGAGGAGGAGAGGCATGCAGCTGAGTCAGCACGTTTGCAATGATTATGGTTGGACTTTGGGGGGCGGTTGCATGGGGAGATGGGGTAAAAGCAGTGTGCACCTGGGGAGGATGGTGCTCTTCAATGGCAATCTCCTCAAGTGAGGAAGATCCCAGATGTGTGGGCCCTTCTGTGGTGGCTGCAGGCTCCTTTTGAGAGGAATCCTGAGCGGCTGTGGCTGGTAGAGTCTCTAATACTGCTGGGGGGTTTAAATCAGCAAGTATATCCTGCTGGGTGATACAGGAGCATCTTCAGGGGACTCATCTCCCTGAATAGTGTTTTGGGGTGTTTTGGTTTTGGTTTAGTGGGGACTTTGGTTCTGGTGGTGGAAGCTGTGGGTTCCCTGTGCTGGGCTTTAGCATTCGGGTAGCTTCTTTGAGAGAAGGTCTGAGTTGTGCCTGGAGTATACCTCAGCCAAAACAGCTGGTGTAGGGACTCCAAGGCCAACAAGGCCATCAGATTTTAATGCATCTAAAATAATGGCCATCAGAAACCTGGGATATAATGGCCATCGGTTTGCCGCAAGTTTCTGAGCTAAGTTCTTTATTTCTAGAAACACGATTTCAGAAAAATTTAGCGGTTGGTGTTCTAGAATAGAATACAATACCTATTGCCATTGGGATGACATTTGATCTCAAGAGGATGTCTTGGAGGCTAAGCAAACATTTACCATGTGAAAAATAAATTTCTCAGCATCATGGAAATGTTCTTCAGAATGGTTGTAGCCCGAAGATCACCTTCATACCCATGATTGATAAATGACATATCTGTTGTGCCCTTTGGGTATTCAGTCACAGCGGTGGAGTCGTGTAAGTGTAATGCCTGACGAATGATGTCGGCTGGAACAACCACTGGTTTCTGGTTGACAAGGGAGCGAACAGAGATTTGGCCGGTAGACTCATCAGTATGAACAAAAGCATTTGACCAGAATTGACTGAGGGATTCAGGGTAGATGGTCGGATTCAAGAGAAAGGTTGTGAGATATGGGGAATCCACCATTAAGTCAATGACATTATCATATTTGTTCGAGAAAGCCGACTTGGTAAGGTATGCAAGGCAGTTATGTCGTGGTTTCAGACTCATGGTCGCCATGTTTGAGAGAGAGAAGCTCAGAAAATAACGGCTAATGAAACATTCGAGAAGAGGACAGGTATTTATCGGGTAGGGGATAGAAAATGACTGAAGGGATTAGTGTTAGTCATCAGTAGTTTTAAACCGACTGTTGACATGGTATTACCCTTTCAGACGTTGAAACAGCTGAAGTTGTGGTTTTAGGCATCAGCAGTTAGAAAACTACTGAAGACCATGGTTTTGACTTCAGATGATGAAACAACTGAAGACTTGGTATGAGTCATCAGTAGTTGTGAAACTACTGAAGACATTGGTTTTGTTAGCAGTTGTTGTAAACAGCTGATGACTTGGTATTAGTCATCAGTAGTTGTGAAAATACTGAAGACATGGTTTTGTCATCAGTTGTTGTAAACAGCTGATGACTTGGTATAAGTCATCAGTAGTTGTGAAACTACTGAAGACATGGTTTTGTCATCAGTTGTTTAGGATGAAACAGCAGTTGTAGAAACAACTGAAGAGAAAGTTCTCTTCAGTAGTTTTCGTCAATTCATAGCCTTTCAGCTGTTTCATACTGTCCTCAACACTTACTCATCAGACTTTGCATCTGCTTTTCAGATGTTCATAGGACGTCAGTACTTAACTGTTAGTACTGATTTCAGTAGTTGTAACTACATCAGTAGTTGTAACTACAACAGTGGTTTAGAACAGATAAAGTACTTCAGTACTTGTGAGGCATTTAGCCGTCAGTAGTTATAAAAACTACTGAAGGTGAAAGAACTCATCAGTACTTATATGTGACATGGTTACCAATGATCACCAGTACTGTTTACTGAAATCATCAGTAGTTGTCACTTATTCTAGCTGCAGCATACCAAGCCTTAACACAAGGTTTTGGAAAGTAGAACTATCCAAAGGCTTAGTAAAAATATCTGCAAGCTCATCAGCACTAGGCACAAACTTAGGATCAATCAGACCTTTTTCAAAACAATCCGAATAAAGTGATGCCTGATCTCTATATGTTTGGTCCTAGAGTGCTGGACTGGATTTTTGACAATACATAGAGCTGAAGCACTATCCATTAATAATGGAGTCTTAGTCTCTGTAATGTCATAATGCAGAAGTTGGTTCTGAAGCCAGAGTACCTGAGAAGTGCAACTTGCAGCAGCAATGTACTCGGCTTCAGCAGTTGACGTAGCAACAGATGTTTGTTTCTTACTCTGCCAAGAAATCAAACAGTTGCCTAGGAATTGACAACCTCCAGAAGTTGACTTTCTAGTTAACTTGCACCCTGCATAGTCACTATCTGAAAAAGCAACTAATTTGCAAGAGTGTCCAGTGGAATACCATAAACCCAGAGATTGTGTACCTTGCAAATATATAAAGATTCTCTTGACTGTAATCAAATGAGACTCTTTAGGAGCAGCCTGAAATCTAGCACAAACACATGTAGCAAACATAATATCTGGTCTAGAAGCTGTTAAATACATCAAGGACCCAATCATACATCTGTAAAGTGTTTCATCAACAGCTTTACCTTTCTGATTAGCATCCAGTTGTGTGGTGTTGCACATGGGAGTAGAACATGGCTTACAGTTTTGTAAATCAAACTTATTCAAAAGATCTTTTGTATATTTTGACTGATGAATAAAGGTTCCATCAGCCTTTTGTATAATTTGCAAGCCTATAAAGAACTGTAATTCTCCCATTGCACTCATTTCAAACCTCTTTTTCATTAATGTTGTAAAATCATCACACAACTGGGGATCAGAGGATGCAAAAATGATATCATCAACATAAATCTGAACAAGTAGCTTATGCTGATCCACCTTCTTAATAAACAAAGTTTTATCAATGGAGCCTCTAGTGAAATTATTCTTAAGAAGAAAAGTGGAAAGTGTCTCATACCAGGCTCTAGGAGCTTGTTTCAACCCATAAAGAGCCGTATCAAGTTTATACACCCATTCAGGATGTTTATTATCCTCAAAACCTGGTGGTTGACACACATAAACTTCTTCCTTTATTTTACCATATAGAAATGCACTTTTGACATCCATTTGAAAGACTTTAAGATTGTGGAATGCAGCATAGGCTAAAAACAATCTGATTGCCTCTAGTCTGGCTACAGGGGCAAAGGTTTCATCATAGTCAATACCTTCTTCTTTTGAAAACCCCTATACAACCAATCTAGCCTTGTTCTTAACAATAAGCCCATTTTCATCAGTTTTATTCCTAAACACCCATTTAGTGCCTATTGCACACTTACCTTGGGGAAGAGGAACCAGTTCCCACACTTGCTGTTTCTTGAACTGAAGTAGCTCAAGCTGCATGGCTTCAACCCATCCATTGTCTCTCAAAGCAACATGGTAGTTCTTTGGCTCTAGCTGACTGATGAAGAGAGCATAGAAGCAGAAGTTAGACAATTGACTTCTTGTTGAAACACCAGCATTGATATCACCAATAATCTGAGACATTGGGTGATTCTTCAGTTCTTGATAAACAATGAGATCTGTGCAAGTGTTTGTAGGACCTTCAGCAGTAGCAGATGTTGATGCAGACTCTTGAAACCAAGAATTAGATGGTAACTCAAAAGATGTAGAGGAATCAGAGATCTCATAGCATTTGTTGTGGATGGAACTGCTGAAGCTACAAGAACATCAAATTAGCAGACATAGGCAGTTGGTCACTAAACTTGAATAGGTGAGTATTGATATTATCATCATCATCGTCAATACCACCAGGTGGAAGACATGCTGCAAAAGATGATTTATCCACATGATCTGCAACAGCTGGAGGTTGATAAGGAACATATTGCAGTATGTCCAAATCAAACAACTCCACAGGGTTTTGTGGAATCTTGTCCATGGAGATTCATTAAACTTCACATGCAAAGTCTCTTCAACTATCTTTGTTCTGTAGTTGAAGACTCTGTATGCCTTGCAAGTAGATGAATAACCAACAAAATACCCTGCATCCACCTTAGGATCAAATTTTTGGAGTTGATCCTTTGTGTTGAGAATAAAACAGGGACACCCAAATGCTTTGAAAAATGAAATTAGAGGAGCCAAGTGATGGAGAACTTCATATGGAGTCTTCATCAACCTCTGATTTACTAAGACTCTATTTTGCACATAGCAAGCTGTGTTAACAGCTTCAGCCCAAAAGGTCAGTGGCAAACCAGAGTCAGCAGCATGGACCTTGCAGCTTCAATTAGGGTCCTGTTCTTCCTCTCCACTACTCCATTTTGTTCTGGAGTCCGTGGTATACTAACTGCCTTTTGATTCCCTTTGAAAGATAGAAGTCATCAAGTGTATGGTTTCTGAATTCAGTTCCATTGTCACTCCTAATACACTTGACTGGAAGGGAATACTGCTTCTCAACATACAACACAAAGTGAATAATCTTCTGAGCAACCTCATCCTTTGGATGTAGAAAAAAAGTCCATACAAATCTGGAGTAATCATCCACAATTACCAGACAGTATTTCTTCTTTGCCATGCTCATTACTCTCACAGGACCAAATAGATCCGTATGCAGTAATTGCAAGCATGCAGTGGACTTAGGCTCTTCAATAGGAGGGAATGAGACTTTGTGTTGTTTTCCTTTTAAACAAGCAGTGCAGGTTTCATCACAGTGGAACTCCTTTATTGGTAAGCCTCTAACTAAACTATTGTGGATTAGCTGATTCATGTTTTTGAAATTTACATGACCCAGTCTTCTGTGCCACAGTTTAGATTCTTGAGAAGAGGCTTTGGAAAATAGGCAAGGATTGCCTCTGAGATCTATTTTCTTGGAAAGATCTAAGGCATACACTCTTCATGTCCTGTTGGCTCTTAGGAGAGTGTGATCATCCAACACCTTATCAATCAAATGCAGAACTTTGGATGACAGAATCCTACAGTTCTGACTGGTGAAAAGAGTAACATGGCCTTTATCACACATTTGACTGACACTCAAGAGATTGTACTTGAGATTTTCCACATGATTAACATCATCAAACTTTATTTCTCCATTGGAGACAAAGCCGTTGCCAATGATGTAACCCCTAGCATCATTGCCAAAAGAAACAAACCCCTTCTTTCCTTGCGAGTAGTCATGAAGAAGAGAGCTGTTCCCAGTCATGTGCATAGATCCCCCACTGTCTACATACCAGATGCTACTTTGGCATGTTGAAGAACCCTGTAATTATAAACAATCAGTTAGTTTTGGAGACCCAAACCTTTTTGGTTTTGGGCCTGGTCTCATCAACAGATAGTAAGCAAACAGGTTTGATGGAAACAACAGCCTGAGAGGAAGAAGATGGTGAAGAAGAGGAATCCTTTGGCTTGGACCTCCTTTTCTGTGGTTTCAACATAGGAACATCTAATTGGTTAACTCTTCCCAATAGATGTTGAACCATCATAACCAGCTGTGTCTGATTTTGTGATAAAGCTTTCAGCTCATCAGACACATTGCCATTGGAGTTTGATAAGTTCCTATGTTGCACCTTCTTCTTCTGAGCAATCTTAGCTGTTACCTGTTTAACCCCTTCCTTTTTGGATTTCTTTATGGACTTAAGGGTTACAGGATTTGATGTTGCTGATAAAAATGTGATCTCAAACTCAGTTTTCATTTTAACCATTTTCTCTTTAATTTCCTCTTTATGTTTGAGTTTGGATCCTCTTTTGTACGAGCAATCATCTGTAAGATGATTGAACAAACCACATACTTCACATGGTTTCTTCTTCATCTTATGTTGATCATCAACTAAAGAGGATGAAACAACTCAAGACTTGCTCTTCAGTGCTTTGAAAGCACTGTTTTCTTTCTTGACTTCCTCTTTAGTAGTCTTCAAACTCTTTCTACTGATAGTTTTCTTCTTTTCAGTACTGACAGTAGTTGGAGTTTGAACTTCAGGTGTTAAATCTTGCTCTCCAGTCCTTTCAGGACTTTCAGAATTAACTCCTGAGTTGATCAACTCTTTGATCATGTGAGTGTGAGCAGTGGAACCATCAACATCAGTTGATAGGTTCTGAGAGGGCTTAGTGCTGACTTCTACTTCTGATGGTGCTGTATCAGAAAGTAGATCACATGATGAAATGGATTGGTTATTGCTCTCACCATCAGATTCTACCTCTGCTCTGGGAGTAAAATCTGTAGGTGGAGCAGTGTGATTGTAACCAATGCCAAACTTCACATTGGAAGCAGATTGCTACTAAGAAGCATTTCAAAACCTTTGCATGATTGTACCCATCGATCACACTCTACTTTGGTGACTGCAAGGGTTTCTTTGAGATCTTTGTACTTCTCTAGAAGTACATCTTCCCTAGCCTTATAATATGTGATTTGGCATTTAAGTTTGAAAATCACATCATTCTTTTCATTAAGCACAGACTCAAATTCAGCTTTTCTTTTGGAAATTGTTTGTTCTAGCTCAGTGTTCTTGTTAATCAAAGCTACATTTGCTTCTCTAATAGATGCAAATGCTGGTATGCATGTTTCAGAACATAATTTGGCTTTTGCCTCAGAGGATACCTGTGATACCTTTGGTGTAGATGCATTAGTGGATGAAGTATCAGCAGAATCCAAAGCCATAAGAGCTAGATTTCCAAAGGGACTGTCACCACCATGTCGACCAGCACCAGTGAACAGTTGTTCATGACAAGACAAATCATCTGGTAAACTTCTCCAGTCAACAACTCCTGGGGTGAAGAAGCTGTGTTGTTGAGGTTGAGTTTGTTGATAAGATTGGGAAGGTTGTGGTTCAGGCAATGCTTGTGGTTGTTGTGCAATTGGAGCTTGAACAGGATTTGGTTGCGGCATATAATAGCAGGGATAAGGATATGACATTGGACCCTGGGGAACAAAGTATGCAGGAGACCTAGGATGTGAATGATGACCAGAACTAGCAGGATGTTGCCCTCTGTTTTGTGGACTAGTACTAGGAAAAGTCAAAAAGGGTGCAGAAGAGTTAGATCCAGTTGATCGACACTCTCTTGCAAAGTGACCCAGCCTTTGGCATTTGTGACACCTCAACTTACTCTTGTCAAAACCAACTTTGGTTTTGCCAGAGAGTCCAGGAAATTTCTTGCCAGTTCTCTTATAGAACTTCTGAGATCTGATATTAATCAATGCCATTTGGCTCAGAATATCCATCTCTTCTAGATCATCATCAACTGTTCCTTTCAAATCATCCATGATGAAGCATAGATTGTCACTTACTGCCAGAATGACTCTCAATACTAACAAATGCATGATCAGAACTATTTGAAGAGAAATCAATATGCTCATCATAATTGCTTTCAGATGCAGCATATTCTGACTCATGACCAACCAAGGCAGTATTCCCTGGTACAAAGTCATCAGTGAGCTTTCCTGATGAGGACAGTTTCCTCTTCTGCTCTATCTCTCTTTCGAATGTGAGCAGTTTCCATGAAGTTGGGTGAGAGATAGGCTATCCAGATTTGCACTGGAGCGTAGGACAATAGTGTATGTGTCCCATCTCTCAGGCAGTGATCTGAGGAACCTGTTATTCATCTGGCTATTGGTGTATTCCAGTCTTTGATTGACTTGTGTCTGATGAAGTTGTTGGGGTTGTGTTCGGATCAGTGATCTACGTTTGATTGATTAGAGAGTATAGCAGCGGAATTCTAACAATGAATTAGCCAAATCACAAGAACAAAAGATATTCAATGTAAGAACAAAACGGTTATAGATAGAGAGAATTCTACAGATATATTTCATTCAATATTCGCTTTCGTGGTAACGGAATGTCACAATTACAATTAGGTCGACACCTCTTATATAAGAGATGTGACGTCTGCTGATGTCACTTGATAGTGACATCTAACAGAATTATTCCAACTGAAACACAACTACTGAAGATGTCAAAACAGCTGACATCTTCTTACAAAAATACTAAGTGTTATCAGTTACTACAACTACTGAAAAACATAAAACTACTGATGAGCACAACAACTGAAGTAGTATTCTTCAGCTGTTGTGTCAAACTACTAAACAGATAAAACAAAAAACTACTGAAAGGTAAACCATCACAACTACTGAAGAAGACCTCTTCAGCTGTTGTGACAACGTCTGATACTTTGGTCTTCAGCACTTGTGTCTTCAGACTTTGTCTTCAGCACTTGTGTCTTCAGACTTTGTCTTCAGCACTTGTGTCTTCAGACTTTGTCTTCAGCACTTGTGTCTTCAGACTTTGCCTTCAGCATTTGTGTCTTCAGACTTTGTCTTCAGCACTTGTGTCTTCAGACTTTGTCTTCAGCACTTGTTTCTTCAGACTTTGTAATCAGCTGTTGTCTTCAGCTGTTGTGGTCTTCAGTAGTTGTTGTGATGTCTGTGGGACTTAAAGGTTTTTCTGATCCGGCTCATTGGTTCTTTTGGTCCAACAGGTTTTCAATTCTTGCTTTGATTGACTTGTATATCAGAGATGATACAAGTTTCCTATCGTTTGAATGATCTTGGACTTCTTATGCTTTCATGAATCCACATAAGTTAAGATATAGGATAACTTCTGCATCAACACACGTAGTTTTTTTATTTGTTTTGAAGTTTTAAGAAAGTAATTTAAGAAAGTAAATATGTATACAAACTAATCAAAATTTTAAATTACTCCCCCTAAAGTTTAGATCCATACCTAGATAGAAACTTTAAAGATTTAAAACTTTTGAATATGAATTATTTTTTATGTTTGTTTTTGTTTCTCTGATTTAAGAATGAAGAGAAGTATAACTTTTGTTGGGATCATATCAATCTTACATTACACATGTGCATTCTTTTGTAATAAAATGGACATGTTTATGAACTTATTGATTGAACGTATGTTTGTCCTCTTAGACTCATACTAGGTTAATATTTTAATGCATGTGATATTTATCATGTTTTCATTTGTTTCATAATTCAACATGAACCTCCCACACAGAAGTATATAATGATCAACCATCCTCATGTAATGTATGATAGAATTGTTTCACAAATTGATTTACCAGGTCACTTAAGTTAAGAGATCTCATTTTCACTAATCCATAATGCGATTCTTTTACTTTGATCCTTTTCATGATTTGATACATATTCGGATTCTTTTCACTTCATTTTGGAAGGTGATCTATGATTGGTTTCTTTTGTTCATTCACAAGAAATGTATTATTTTTGTAGATTCATCCAATTTAGATGTGTTCCATATTGGGAATCTTTTGGATTCATAGATGTGCATTATGTGCTTGTTTCTTCAGGTCTTTGCTTAGCAAAACAGAGATGAAACATGACGTAGGTGAAATAGATTCATAAATTATCATTACCTGGTGTGTTTAGGTTACTGCACACACATCCACTTAGATTAACCAATGCATACCTCTACACTGAGATGAGTGTTTCACCATTGAATAAGATTTTAATTCGTCAAAGCATATATCTTCTCTTTCAAGTTGAGCCTACCCACATATCAAGTTAGTCATGTTAGTCTTTTAAATTTTGAATTAAGCATAGTGAATAATATAATGAATGTAATTATATAATTTCCCATTGGTATATAAATCTTTTTCTTCATCAAAATTGACTTCTTTTTGTAATTTCTAAATTTTTTAAACCAATTTTTTTTATTCAAGGTTAAATATGCCAATTGATTGAACTAGAAATTCAAACCTACTAGGTTCAAATGCCTTGGTGAATAAATCAGCTAATTGATTTTCAGTGGGAACTTGAATCAATTTGATCAACAATTTTTTAGCACAGTCTCTCAAAAAGTGATATCTAATTTTGATATGTTTTGTTTTTTAGTGCTGAACTGGATTATTTGTAATAAAAATAGCTACTGTGTTGTCAATGTGAACTGGAGTATGCAGGAAGTTAAAACCATAATCAAGAATATGGTTTTGAATCCAAAAAACTTGAGAGCAACAAGCTGATGCTGCAATGTACTCAGCTTCTGTTGTCGAAACAGATACATTTGTCTGCTTCTTGCATTGCTAGGAGACCAGTCTAGGACCAAGAAACTGATAACCACCAGAAGTGGACTTCATATTGAAATTGCATCCCCCATAATCATTGTCAGTGTATGCATAGAGATTTAAATCTCCTTTCTTTGGATACCATATGCATGAGCAGGCTTGCCTTTAAGATATCTAAATCTCCTTTTTACAACATTCACATGAGATTCATTGGGATCTGATTGATATCTGTCACACACACAAACACCAAACATAATGTCAGGCATACTGGTTGTTACATACATAAGTGAACCAATCATAGATCTATACTGACACTCATCCACTGATTTGTCTTCTGGATCATGTCTTATCTTCACTTTAGTATCAATAGGTATTCTTATGGACCGACTGTGAGCAAGGTGGAATTTCTTCAACATTTTTTCCACGTATTTTGATTGATCAATGAAGATTCCATCTGCCATCTGTTGGACTTGCACTCCTAGCAAGAATGTGAGTGCAGGACCGATGAAGGGTGGTCACTTACAACACAACAACACAAAGAGGAGAACAACTTAACTTAGTCAAACAGTGAACTGGATTAACCACAAGTAAAGATACTAAGAACACAAATAAGTAAGAGATAGAACAAGAGAACAAGATACGCAAGTAGATGGTTTTGAAGATTGTAGTATATTGCTTTCTCGAGTTCTATTACAAGTGTTACAAAGAATAAAGGAAAGTTACAAGAACATGAGATACTTATACTACATTCTACAACCAGACATACTTTGAAGGCCAGCTGGATACAATTGACTAGACACAAAACAAAATCAATTGTAGAGTCAAAATGCAGATTGCCTTTTGACTAGTGACTATGACATGCCATAGCTCGCATCCTTATCTTTTACAAAAAGGATAAAGTACATGAAGTAGAAAGTTGCAGCCTCAAGACCTCAATGTACAGTTACCAAAAGCATGGATCTTTTCACCAACACATGTAAGTTAGTGACTGTACAGAGTTGCAGCAGAAAGCGGTCAAGCTTTATGGAAAAGTACATAAGATAAAGCATGTTGTTAAAAGTCTTCGGAAGAAAAATATCTTCAAGTGTTGGCTTCGAAGGACTTTGTCTATTGAAGCTTTGGAAGACTTCATCTTTGGATTTGGAAGATATTGGTCTTGGCTTCGAAAGATTTCACACTTAGAATATTTCTGTTGCATGTGTGAAACTTCCGAAGCAGTCTTCTTGAGTGTACTTGTGCAGCATGCAGGAAAGAGTTTGGGTGTTTGGGTTGCTTCAGCATCTTTAAATAACTCTATAAACTCCCCATAGGCTGATGCTACCAAAACACTAGTGTTGGGTTTGTTGGACCACAAACATAGTTGTTTAACCGTTTAAACAAGGAAAACAGTGGAAACAAACCTTAATATAATGTTTTGTAAACGGAAAATTAAGGTACATTATATGTCAACAACAAACCCAAGATTGTCAGGACCATTTATATGTGAAAGAACTAGCAAACAAGCAAAATATAACAACCAAAAGGAACCATGGAACTACCTTCCAAAGGCTGCCCAAAAACATTGGATGTGAAGAAGAGGATGACGTCTTGAAGGACCAAAACACCAAAGAAGATGTCTTCAAGCTTGTATACCCACAAGCCTCAATCAAAACACCTTGTTGCTAGGATTTTGACACCAAATATGCAAGAATGTGGCTGCAGAAAACCCTTTTTCCAGCCTTGTTTATCATCAAAGATGAGAGAAAAAGATGGATCTTGCATGTATGAGAGAGAGTGAAAAGTTGGAGTGTGTGACTAGTTCAAGTGGTGTGTAGTTTCAAGGCAACAAAAAGACCAAAGATGCCCCTCTAAGGGGTGGGAGAAAATCTTGGTTTAAAATGGGTTCCCTCCATTTTAAACACCAACTTAATTGTTAACTACTTATATTATTAGTTATGTAATTAACCTTTTAATTATATAACTTACACACACTATTATTATTTGATGTTATTTAACCAACTTAAATAACATTACAAATAATCTCCATGAACAAAATATCCTTATAAGTTGTTCTATCTCACATTCAATTTATTTAGGAAACCCATTTTCTAAATTGGTGTAATTATTTAATTGCATGATCATATTTTTCAATTAAATACATATTGGTCTTTGCTAAACTTGTTATTGGGTATGACCCAACTTGGATCATAACGTACTAGCCACATCAATGTTCTATGTGTCTTGGCCATAAAATCCAACAATCTCCCACTTGCACAAGATTCATAGAAGATTGATGCAAGCAATAAATACTGCCTAACAATGGTTTACTACCCTTAATACGCATGACTTAAAGCAATTCAATAACATCATCCCCTTCATGTATCCAATTTGAAATGATTTACGTGAATTAATCATTTATCATTTTGTTACAGATGTGATGTTAAATCCAAGGACACATAATGATCATTCCTTGTTGATTTAACTTAATCAGGCCTTAGACATCTTGCTCTCAACAAATAAGAGGAACAAATTCCATCTTGACTAGATACATTTCTCACAATCACCTCATGTCACACCTGAACATAGCCTTATGTACTGTCCATTATTTCAAAGCAGTGAAGAACTAGCTCAAGGTATAACATTTGGTGAATATCAAAACCCAATATGTATCTCAGGTCGGAGAATACCAAATGATATTCGCCTTTACTCAAATTTACTTATGATCAATCTAAAAGATTCCATGTAGTAAAATTTGAGATGCGGGTCAATCCAATATTTGTATCCCACAAATATCTATGAACTTTGGCAACAACCAATTGCCCTATATTCATGCCTTATAAATATCCACCAATCCATGTTCATAATAGTCTTACGTTCATATTTGTTCCCACAAACCTGACCGGCTACAGACATTTAGAATAATAAACATATTCATGGATCTATACATGCTAAAAGGAACATAACTCAGAATATGAAAAATATATAACAGAGTTAAATATAACAAGTTCTCCATACTTTTAATACTAAACAGATCAATTCCTTTCGCACACACCATTATGTTGTGGTGTTCTAGGTGGAGTAAGTTGTGAGATGATCCCACAACATCTTAGATGAACCTAAAAAGCCTCACTTAGGTATTCACCTCCTCTATCTGAACGAAGAACTTTGATAGTTTTATTGAGTTGATTTATTACTTCATTCTTGAAGACTTTGAACATTTCAAAAGCTTCATGTTTATGTGCCATCAAGTACACATAACCATAGCCACTATAATCGTCGGTAAAGGTAATGAAGTATCTTTCACCAGTTCTTGTCATTGTCTTAAAAGGGCCACATACATCCGAATGCATGATTCCCAATATGTCTTTTGCCCTTTGGTTAGTACCACTAAAGGGTGACTTGGTCATCTTACCTTGTAAACAAGATTCACAATTATCAAATGAACCATTTTCATTTGTTTTGAAAAGACCATTCTTTTGAAGTGTTTGAATACAATTCTTTTTATATGACCAAGACGACAATGCCAAAGATAAGAATCACTTAAATCCATTTTAAGTTTCTTGGTGCTTGTTTGGTATAATGAGTTATTATAGGATGAATCATCATAAAGCAATTCATAGATAGAGGCATAGCCTTGAAATAAAATACATGATCAATATAAACATAAATACCATGGTTTACAAACTTTATATCATAACCACATTGTTTTAAAATGGAAACAGAAATTATGTTCCTAGTCAAACTAGGAGCATACAAAATGTTCTTAAGAAAAACTTCCAAACCATTTGAATGTTTCAAAATGTAGTCTCCTTGGGCTTCGACATCAACTTTTGCTCCATTGCCCATGTAGAGACTTGTGTCTCCCTTCTTGAAGTGCTTATTTATTTTGAACCCTTGCAACAAATTGCAAGTATGAGTTCCACATCCGGTATCCAATACCCATGTGTTTGAAGAACTAACATTTAAACCAATATGAATCATGAAAGTTGTACCTGAGGTTTGCCGAGCAACCCTATTGTTTCTCAACTCTTTGAGATAGGTGGGACAATTCCTTTTCCAATGTCCTATCTCACTACACTCAAATCATGCATCGTTCTCCGTTACCTTAGGCTTCTTAAGCTTAGGCTTTGGAGGTTCCCCTTTAGCCATCCCTTTCCCTTTACCTTTGATGTACCCCTTTCCTTTGGCAATATTTGCCTTGGGATCAGGGAATGGCCTTTTCTTATTGTCTCCCTCATTGATCGAGAGAACAGGTAGAACCTTTCTACCCATCCCTTCCTTGGTTGTTTTGAGCATTGCGTGGAGCTCACCAATGCTCTTGTCCCACCTGTTCATATTGTAATTCATTATGAACGTCTCAAAGCTTTTGGTTAGGCCATTAAGGATCAAATCCATGGCCAGCTCCTTTGAGACGGGACAATTTAGCCTCTCGAGGCGATCAACATGGCTTTTCATCTTAAGAACATAAGATTACACCGATTGGGTTTCTTCCATGCGACAAGCATGAAGCGCTCAAACCGTTTCAAAGCGCGCTACCCTAGCTTGTTGAAGGAACATTTCCTTCAATTGGGTAATCATGTCATATGCCCCATGATGCTCAAACTCCTTTTGGAGTTCAGGAATCATGGTTCCCAACAAGAGGAAAGAAACCTGCATGGAATCGTCAGTATAGTTAGGACAATCGTTATAGGCCTCAACATCCTTGCGGTCAGGTTGGTCAGGAATGGGATCGTCAAGTACATAGGCCTTTCTCTGTTGCTTGAGAACAATTCTCAAGTTTCGAATCCAGCCCATAAAGTTATTATGGGTAAGGCGATCCCTCTCTAAGATGGTTCTTAGTGATAGTGTATGGACGGTCGGGGTGGTAGCATTATTGTTAGTGACCATTTCTACAAAATTTACAAAGTTCATATCAGTATTTCTAAACAAAATTTCATTTTAATCATTAATACCCTTTTCATGTCTCATAGACAATTAATAATCTAAATCTAGAATCCAACGTTACATTTAAAGGATGGTTAGGTGACCTTTATCCCATTATTAAAATTAACAAGGTAGTCAACAGTTGACAATTGCAATCTATTACAACTTCTTATCGGTTAAACATCTTATGTTTAGTCGGCATGTAAAATCCCATCAACACCATTGTACGCCATGCTTTGGTGACCCTATGCACATGGTTTCAAATTCAAGTCATCATACTTACACACATGTGTGAGTTTACACATACAAGTGGTTAGGTGATCTTTATCCCACAAATACGTTTAGCCCACCTCAAACGTATAAATTCCGTAAAAGTGGTTTGGTGACCTTTATCCCACCAATTGTTCTCAAGTTATTTGAGTGTGGTGTAAAAGGATGTTGTTAAACTTGTTTCCAAAGGAATTTTGGTTTTCATTAATTCTAGTTATGAAAACTCTATGTACCTTGTATTCGCATGCTTTCAAATACATGGTACCCTATGGTTCATTTTAATTAAACCTCTTTTATTTTGAAATCATTAATCCTTTTAATAACTTTTATTAACATATTAATGATTAAGAACCATGTAAATTCAGCTTGTTATGATAATTTATTAAGATTGTTAAGCATATCCACATATCAAACAATCAACATAAAATGGATAATCAAACAAGCATATACAAAACAACCACATGTGCATAACCATAGCCACTTAGGTGACCAAACTTGTTTGCCATCACAAGTGTGGTCATAAGGTCTTTTCTAAGGGTTAATAACAACACAAAGATAGGATCTCCGAAGACCCCCACTTTAAATTGCATCCAAATGCTTCAAGTCCTTCTCTTTGTTCCTTCCTTTTGTGCTTCCAACTTGTGCATCTTCTTTACAAAATTTATATCACAATACAAAATTTTCTAATAAAAGAAAATACACCTAATCTATTTATTACATCGCCATCGAATGAATAATAAAATACAACAATATACAAGCACAAAAGAATAAATATTACAACCCATAATGAATGAAATCTTCCAAAAAAAGTCATCCATCCAAAACCAAATCAAAACAAGGTCAAGGCTAGGTTATGCACCAATATGAAACATCATATACAACATACAAGAACCAAAATAAATCCCCCATTTAACCCTAAATTTTTAGCCAACATAAACCAAGAATTTAGGGTATATTTGTCCAAACAAAACACAATCAACCATTTGATATCTTTCTTTCAAGGTTTAATCACAAGCATGTAAGATATAACCTTGAAAGGTTGGGGATTTATAATATCACCACAAAACAACCCCTATTAGGTTGTTAAAACCCCATAAAACCAATATTACAAGGATAATAGAAGCTAGTCGTCCATATATCCGGCTCTAGATGCCAATGTTTGGTTTGTTGGACCATACACATAGTTGTTTAACCATTGAAACAAGGAAAACGCAGCGGAAACAAACCTTAATATAATGTTTTGTAAATTGAAAATTAAGGCACATTATATGTCAACAACAAACCCAATATTGTAAGGATCATTTATATGTGAAAGAACTAGCAAACAAGCAAAATATAACAACCAAAAGGAACCATGGAACTACCTTCCAAAGGCAGCCTAAAAACATTAGATGAACTACCTTCCAAAGGCTGCCCAAAAACGTTAGATGTGAAGAAGAGGATAAAGTCTTGAAGGACCAAAACTCCAAAGAAGATGTCCTCAAGCTTGTATACCTACAAGCCTCAAGCAAAACACCTTGTTGCTAGGATTTTGACACCAAATGTGCAAGAATGTAATGTGGCTGCAGAAATCCCTTTTTCCAGCTTTGTTTATCTTCAAAGATGAGAGTAAAAGATGGATCTTGCATGTATGAAAGAGTGGAAAGTTGGATTGTGTGACTAGTTCAAGTGGTGTGTAGTTTCAAGGCAACAAAAAGACCAAAGATGCCCTCAAGAGGTGGCCGAAAATCTTGGTTTAAAATGGGTTCCCCCCATTTTAAACACCAACTTAATTTTAACTGGTTATATTATTAGTTATGTAATTAAACTTTTAATTATATAACTTACACACACTATTATTATTTGATGTTATTTAAGCAGATTAAATAACATTACAAATAATGTCCATGAACAAAATATCCTTATAAGTTGTTCTATCTCACATACAATTTATTTAGATAACCCATTTTCTAATTGGTGTAATTATTTAATTGCATGATCATATCATCAATAAAATACATATTGGTGTTTGCTAAACTTGTTATTGGGTATGACCCGACTTAGATCATAACGTACTAACCACATCAATGTTCTATGTGTCTTGGACAAAAAATCCAACAACTAATAGACTTCAGATATTGATAGTGCTCATCAGATTAATGACCATCCCTTTCTTCATGAGATGATCAGGATCCCTCAGATTGTCAAAATGTCATCTCATGTCAAAGAGATCATGTAGAGGCAACTGAAAAATGTCTTCCCATGTGTAGATGTTCTTAGTGCCTTGATCTCTAATAACATGCCATCTTTCTGGATTTGTGGTGTATGTCCAGGACAAGATGGGTCTTCCTGAAGCTAGAGGAGCTATTTGAATAGGAGTTGATGTAGCATCCTCTGGCTGCACATCCTTAGGATGTTCTAACTCATCTTGAGGTTCAGAAAAGGATACAACCTTTTTCTTCTTTGGCTTTCGCTTTGAAGCCATTCTATGTTCAGAAAAGGATACAACCTTCTTCTTCTTTGGCTTTGGCTTTGAAGCCATTCTTTTCTTTCTCTTTAACACTTTTAACTGAGAAGACTGGGATGCAACACCTGATTGATCTTTATTGTTTTAGTTGGGTCTTCCTCTCTCACAGGTTCAGAAGGAGAGGGAGAATGATCCTGCTGTGGATTAGAAGATGAAGGTTGCTGAGAATCAACTGGAGGTCCCGGTTGTGTTGTCTCTTGTTGTTCAACCTTAACCTCCACCTTAGGTGGAGCTTGACTTGGAGGAGAGTGTGAGTCAATCAGCTCTCCACTCTTTATCTTCTGCTTGATCACCCTGATATGCTCATCCATAGTGGATAGAGACATAGGGCCAAGTCTCGTTTCGGAGAATGCATGCAGCTTCAAGAAGCTCATCATGCTCTGCATGTCTGCACACTTTTTCATGCTCTTTTGGATGATGGCTCTTGACTTAGTTGCTTCTTCCCGTAGTTTCCTTTTGGTTGTCTTTCTTTCCTTGACTATCTCCAGTTCGAGTTGTTTGAGATACTCAATCTCAATATAGTCAAAGGATAAGGGAAGAAATGCTTCTACCTGATAAAGGCCTGTGGCACTCACGTAGTTGATCATCTTGATCTTGTCTTCTTCTTTATCTACGTGAGGTTCTTGTTGAACCACATCCTCATATGCAGGACTTTTTTGAACTGGTGAGAGAGTAGGCACATGCTTATATAGTCTTTTCTTTCTTCGGTCTTCTTTCATTTGAACTAGTAGCTCAACATCTTCTGCCTCTTTCTTCTCCTTTGACCTTTCCATGTTACCCAGTTCATTTAGTAAAGCCAAGGGGAGAGAAATGACATTGTCAATGTCATAGTTCCTGGATTGTAAGTTGTTGATCCTGACTACCCTCAACTCATCATCCTGAGTGTTTGGTCTGGGGGCAGCCCTGATTGCACTTTCCATAATTCTTGCTGACCCAAAAGAGGAATTTTCTCCCCTCAGCTTCCTTTTCCTCTCTCTCTCCTCCTCCTCAATCTCCTCAGATGTCATCTTTCTTTTCCTTTTGTCACTTACAGACCTTTGTGACTCAAGGTGGGGAGAGCTTTGGCCTTCATTGCTTGATATAGCTTCTGAGCTCTGGCTAGAGAGACGTTGAGAAGAACCTTCACCACCAGGTGTCTCAAAAAGGGTATGGATCTCTGCAGCAATTGATGTTTATGGGACATGGTTCTCAGGTTCTGCCACTAGGCCTTCAATCAAGGTTTCGCCTTTGAAGCTAATCTTAGGGTCTGCCTTAACATCCAGTTGACCGATGGCATTGCCTAATTGCCTTTGTCTTCTTCTGAAGCTGAACTCTGTAATGATCCTGTCCTGGATTCTTTGAGCCAACTGTTAGCTTGTCTTGATTGGCTTGGATTGACAAGTGGCATGTTGACTAGATCTAGACTTTCATAGAATTTCAAGGTGTGAAAAGTAAAGATCTCTTGTTGCCCATGAACTCTAAGAATGATGAGGGCTTTTCTGTTGCTATCATACCTCCACCCAATGATGTGATTTGAAGTTGGTGGAGATGACATAGCCCTTGATATCCCTTCCTCAAATAGACTTCTGTATTAACGAGTCTATAGAGTCCATATCAATATGAACTTGAGAAATTTGTTGAGTATGTACAATTGCAAATGAGGATGGTGAGTCGTCAATGTCCATACTCTCTAAATAACTCCTAGGTTCTATGATTGTAATGACTTTCTCCCCCTTTTTGGTAGCATCACCCACTTGCATTTGTGAGCTAGAAGTTAGATCAATCATATTCATAGGTTCTTGTGTTCCTGGTTGAGCTCCTCTTAAAGGTCTCCCAACTAGTTTGTCCTTAAGATATGAAATCTCAACTTGCTGATCATTCACCCTGTTTTGCAATGTAGTCACTTGAGATTCAAGATGACTAACCTTAGAGACTAAATAGGTGCATGTTTTTGACAGTTTTTGCACCTTTAGTCTTAGATTCCCCTCATCTTTATCAGAAGAATCATTGGGGGATGAGATGATTAGGACAAAGTCCTCTCTCTCATCACCAGCTTCAGGTTCTTAGCTGCTGGTTTTCCTCTGCTCATTGACAGCCTTAGTTGAGGAGGCAGTGGGTTGAGTGGCCATGGTTGAGGTCTTAATGATGTAATCACTTGCAAAAGTGAGTGCTTCTTCCATATGGACATCCTGAATAGGTTCATAAGTGTCCACCTTAGTAGTAGGTGACTGATGTGGGATAGAAAAAGGAGACTCAGAAGCATTCATCTCACTTTGAGTAGGGGAAAAGAAGAGAGAGTCATGATACTCACTGAAACCTAGATCTTCATCAGTACAGAAGTCAAGGTTGGGAATCGGTTAGTTTAGATTTAAGGGCTGGGGGTGGTAACTGTCCTTTAAAGGTTGATCACTTGAGTGTTGAGAGTCAAAGAGATGGCTTAAGGTAGTTTGGCTTATTAGCTCATCAGGCTGAGCATAAGGAACCTCAGCACTGATCATAGAAGCAATGGGAGTGGTTTGCTCCTCAGGAGAAGTGGGAGCTCCAGTATCCACTTCTTCATGTATAGATGAGTGTATAGGGGCCTGCACAGACGGAATAGTCTGAGTAGGGGTTCATTTGTGTTTTCCTTGGTAGGTGAGGGTGATTTGTGGTTGTTGAGGTGGTTGGGAAGTAGAAGGTGTGGGTTCAACTCTAGCTGGTGCTGCTAGGTTGTCACCTTGAGCAATGAGCTCTAACATTTTTGGGACAAGGCCTGTTTCTACCCCAGAGAAGCCAAGAGTGGGCTTTCTCAGTATTTTAAAGATGTCGGGCTTCATCTGTCCCAATCTAAGAATATTACCATTACCCCTTAACCGTGACCCTAGTTCACAGTTAAGAATGTATTGAACATATCTAGGGAACATGTAATACTCTAAGGAGTCCAAGTTTGCAAGCAGATTAGTTTAAACAAACTGAGAATTCCTGATCTTGGCCCCCTGAAAAATCCCATGGACACTGAACAAGAGATCTTTTGTAATCTGGTCCCACCCACCATGCTTGTTTGATAAGCCGTGGATAACCACATGGAGCGGGAATTTCCATTGGGATGAGACCTTCCCTTTCTTGAAGGTCTTGACAGAATAATCTCCCTCACATCCTATCTGCACAAAGGACTGGTTAATAGATTCATTAGGAAAGAACACCTCATCTTCTTCATCATCCAGCTGAAGATGCATGTTGATGATGGTTGGAGTGATGAAGATTGTTCTTACCTGAACTGTGGCAGGCAATGCCTTCTCCCCATCCTTGATGACCTCTTGGCAGGTCTTCTAGAATTCTAGCAAATGATCCTCATAAAGTGGATGATCAATGTCTAGGGAGGTGAAGTAGTTTGATAGAGTTAAGACATAATAAACCTCTGAGAAATGTGGATCTTTTATAGAGCTTAACAGAGCAACCTGATTATGTTGTATGTGTAATTGCATGGAAAAGTTGGGGTCATTTCTATGATGAGGGTTGGCCATTTTGCATAGCTTAAACCCAACTTCCATCCTTTAGAGCCTCATCAACTTTTTTTGGCTCTATCTAGGATAAGAAACAAGAGTGAACACAAACATTTTCTTCATGGGTTTGTCCTCTTGTTCTTACCCCTATGACAACAACTCCATTGATGTTTGTGGTGGGGTAAGACTTTTGGATCCTTAGCTAAGGGATCACAACAAGTTGTGGAGAGAGATCTAAATTAGAAAAATTTAGATCTAGCATAGATGTTTCTCCCACTACATCAACACACTTATCAAGAGAAACTTGATCCAATGAGTGTGTGACATCATTGATGTTGTCATCTATGGAATGGTTATCAGCATCAAGAAATTCCTTATCACTATCACCACGACAATTGTTTTCTTCTAGATTTGAAGTATCTTCATCCGGTTGTGGAGCCTCTGAACTAGAATTTGAAGGCATTCCGGATGTATTAGCTGAATTTGTCATTGTTGTGCTCATAGATACTTCATTTGTAGAAGTAGTTACAACTGGAGCTGAAGATGTATTAATTTAAGCTCTTGTTAGCTCAAATCTTGGATCAAGGTCACTTCTTGATAAGATATTTGCAGATCCTGAAACAATCTCACAAGAGTTGTTAAAATAGTTGGTAACTAAATCAAGATCAAACAGCCAATCAGGACCAGAACCAGCTACACAGGGTGTGTGTTCATTGAAAGTCACATTGGCTGACTCCTCAACAATTCTAGTTCTAAGATTGTATACTCTATAAGATTTAGCTTGGGAAGAGTATCCAATAAAGTGTCCATCATCTAATTTCTCAGCAAATTTGGCAATTTGATCTTTGGTATTCAAGATGCCGCAAGGACATCCAAATGACCTATGAAAACCAATGAACGGTTTCCTCTTGTGCCAAAGTTCATAAGGAGTCTTGCCATGAGTCTTAACTACTAAAACTCTGTTTTGCACATAGTAGGCAGTGTTGACTGCCTCTACCCAAAAGGTGATGGCAACTTAGAGTCAGACAACATGGTTCCTGCAGCGTCAATAAGTGTTATGTTTCTCCTTTCAACAACTCCATTTTGCTGAGGAGTTCTCGGAGCACTGTATTGTCTTGTAATACCTTTTTTCCTCACAGAATGTATCAAGGATTTGGTTCTTGAATTTAGTTCCTTGATCACATCTTCTAATTTTGACATTGTGATCAGATTGATTCTCAATCATTAGGATGAAATTCTTCAGAATCTCAGGAGTCTCATCCTTAGTTCTAAGGAAGAATACCGAAGTGAATCTTGTAAAGTCATCTATGATCACTAAATAGTAATAGGTCCTTCCTAGACTCATTACATTGGTGAATCTTGTAAAGTCATCTTGTAAAGTCATCTGTGGTCAATCACAAAGATTGAACCCTAGTGTGCATCCTTCTGGGGTAGCTGACCCGCACACCGTTGAGCTAACACCCTTCATTGGGTGTGCACCTCCATACATTTGCTTGCAAGCCTTTCTTACATTCATTCGTTCATTAATGCATGCATTCATTCATCATGTTCCTTCTTTCATTATCTTCCACTTTACATTACATAATACTTTCATTTCATTAACACAACACGTAAAGCCACAGGAAAGATAAACATACATCATAAGAAGGAACATCAACATAACATTCAACATCATCATACAGGGCATCACACATACATAACATACATCATGCATGGTCATACAATCATCATTCATCATGCCCATCACATCATCTATGACTTCAAAAAGTCAACTTACACAGCCCCGGATATCTCCCATGTCAAGGCCTACATTTCATCTTTTTCCCCAGAAAGTCAAAAACATTCTAAGTCTTCATTCGCATTTGCCTTTTTATTCATCCGCATTTGCTATAGTTCATCTGCATTGGCTATAGTTCATCCGCATTTGCTATAGTTCATCTGCACTGGCCTTTTGTTCATCCGCATTGGCTATAGTTCATCCGCATTTGCTATAGTTCATATGCATTTCCATCCGCATTTCATATACTTAGTCAATGCTCCTCCGCATTGACTTTCATCCGCATTTGCCATACTTAGTCAGTGCTCATCCGCATTGACTTTCATCCGCATTTGCCATACTTAGTCAGTGCTCATCCGCATTGATTTACTAAGCAGTTAATACTCATCCGCATTAACTGTTCATACGCATTTCTTCCCATTACTTATCCGCATTTGCTTCTGCATACTTAGGCAGATTCTAATCTTAAACATCTGAGCCCTAAACATTAGATTTCCATTCCCAATCACTGACTAACATGTTCAAAGCTTAGTTCTTAGCTTCTAAACCTTAGAAACACCATCATACATCATCAAGCATGAACATAGTCACACGTCACATCATAACATCAACATACACACAATCAAGCATACGGGTCCGAGACCCAGTTTCATAAAAACATACGATCCTGCATTTCCAACCCCAAAATCAATTAAAAACTAGTAAAAGAGGGGTTCTAGAACTCACCTTTGCAGCTCTTGAGTATGGCTTCTTCCAAACTCGTTTGCAAATTGAATTCAATCGCATAGAAATCCCCTAAATACATACCCGAACGCATACGAACACACATAAGCATAAACCCAAGGACATAACCGTTAAGAACACCCTACAAGATTGATGTGGTTAGTACGTTTTGATCCAAGTCGGGTCATATCTAATAACAAGTTAAACAAACACCAATAAATATTTATTCGTTGATGAGATCATACAAATAAATATTGACACTGATTTAGAAAATGGGTTTTAATGTTGTAATAGAACAACATTATATGGATAATTTGTTCATGAGAAATTATTTGTTTCATTATTTATGTTAGTTAAATAATAACAAATAAAAGTGTGTTAATGTTATAAAATTAAAAGAGGTTTTAATTTTTTAAACTTATGGTTTAAAGAGTGCATTTTTTATAAAATTACAAAATGGGGGGAACCCATTTTGAATCCATGTTTCAGCTGGCCCATGTGGGGTTTTGAGGGCTCTTTTAGTCTTGGGTTCTACAACACTTTCCCATCCATTGCACTCTTCCATTTATCACACTCTCTCTCACACACACAAGCAAGAAAACTCTCTCCAAAACCCTGAAATTTTCGGATCTAAGTGGAAGAAAAGAGCTAGAAAATTTTGTTTTTTGAAGAGGCACTAGAAGAGGGTTCTTGGTGTTGCACTTCCTAACAAGCTAGGTGTTTGGAAGAGCTTGTGGGTATACAAACTTGAGGCTTTCTCTCTTGGGGGTTGGATATTCAACAACATCATCATCTTCATTCATCCATATTTCATCATTTTGTTCTTGATAGGTAGTTTCAAGAACACCCTATGGTTGTTGTTTTTGTTTTGATAGCATGTCATTTCACATATATTAATGATCCTTGTTTATGGGTTTTGTTTTTGATTAAAAAATGGTTAAAAATTTCAGATTGTTAAACATACTTTAACCACCTATATCCGCTGCATTTTTGAAGTTTAAATGGTTAAACTTGCTTTGACAAACTTGTTACAAAACCCAACAAGCAGCAATTTGGCTTGCTGCAAATTGAACAATAGGAAGAAGTAACTAGGTTGGGCTTAGAGAGATGTTTAGAGATGTTTTAACTTCTTTAAGGAAAGATGTTAGAAGGCCAAGGAGATAGTCTGGATGGTTGTCGAGTAGGTGAAGGTGTTTGGGTTCTGGTAGTGTTTTTGGTTGAAGGGTAATAAGTTGAGGTGGTTATGGTGATAAGGTAGGTATGGTGGCTGGTGTAGGTTCAGGGGTGTAAGGTTAGAATATGGGCTTAGTTTTGATAGGGAAAGGAAATGGGAAAGGTTCAAGTTGAGATTGGGGCTGAGTTTGGGTTGTAGGTTGGGGTTCAGGTGTTGGTTTAAAGATTTCCCCCTATCACCTTATGTACAACTCTTTCCTTTTCCCCAAGCGAATGTCAGCCTTGATGTCACTGATATGTTGCTGAAGAGTATTTTCAGACATGGGTCCAACCTGCCTACCAGAGAAGCAATGAGCTAGAAGATAATCCTTCATCCCGACCTTCTCACCTATCTTCTTGGTGGCAGTGATCCGAGCTTCTTCTTCCTTTTTCTTCTTCTCCCTCATCTTCTCTCTTGCAGCTTTCTTCCTCTCTTTCTCTAATTGATCCTGCTCTCTGTTAAAGAGCCACAGGATCGTATCATTATCATGTGGAAATAGTTGCTGAAGAGAGAAACCCCTGGAGTTTAGGAAAGATATCCTTTCCCTCCTGCGCTGCAGATCAACTTCCCTCTTCTTCCTTTCTCTTTCCTCCTCTAAAGCCAACCTTGCTGCTTCCTCCCTTCATTCAATCTGCAACATGGTTGCCTTTTCTAGCTCTACTAACTCGTTTAGTGGTAGGAGGAGTTTGTCTTCACTGATAGCTCCAAACTGATGAGCTTGCAGGATTATTGAAGGGTGTAGAGTTACAACACAACAACACAAATAGGAGATAAACTAAACTTAGATCAAACAGTAAACTGGATTAACCAAGAGGTGACACTGAGAACACAAGTAGTATATGAGACAAAACACAAATAGGACAAGTGTTTAGTTTTCAAGAATGCAGTATATTGCTTTCTCTATGTTCTATTACAAGTGTTACAAAGCATATTAGAAAGATACAACAACATGAGATACTTATACAACATCCTACAGCTGACTATACTTTGAAAGCCAACCGGATACAATTGACTAGACACACATAAAATTAATTGTAGAGTCAAAAGGCAGATTGTCTTTTGACTAGTGACTATGACATGCCATAGCTCACATCCTTATCTATTACAAAAGGGATAAAGTACATAAAGTGGAAAGTTACAAACTCAAGACCTCAATGTACAGTTACCAAAAGCATGGACCTTTTCACCAAACCATGTTAGTTGGTGACTTGTAGAGTTGCAATGGAAAGGTGTCCAGCTTTATGGAATAGTACATTAGATAAACCATGTTACTAAAAGTCTTCGGAAGAAATCTGTCTTCATGAACTTGAAGCTTCAGAAGACTTTGCCTCTGAGGCTTCGAAAGACTTCATCTTTAGTTTCGGAAGATGTTGGTCTTGGCTTCGAAAGATTTCACACTTGGAGTATATCTGTTGCACATGTGAAACTTCCAAAGCATTCCACTTCAATGTACTTGTGCAACATGCAGGAAAGACTAAAGATGTTTAGGTTGCATCAGCCTCTTCATTAATCTCTACAAACTCCCCCTAGGCTAATGCTACCAAAACATTTAGAAAACTTTAGATATTAACAGTCCTCATTAGGATGATCACCATTCCTTTCTTCATAAGATGATCAGGATCCTTCTGGCTGTCAAAGTGTCTTCTCATGTCAAAGAGATCATGTAGAGGCAACTGAAACATATCTTGCCATATATAGATGTCTTCAATGCCTTGATCTCTAATAACATGCCACCTTTCTGGATTTGTGGTGTATGTCCAAGACAAGATGGGTGTTCCTAAATGCTAGAGGAGCTACTGAAGTTGGAGTTGATTGAGCATCCTTTGGTTGCACAACCTCAGGCTGTTCTGATTCATCCTGAGGTTCAGAAGGGGATTGAGGCTTCTTCTTCTTCTTATACATTGGTTTAGAAGCCATCCTTTTCCTTCTTTTTCCAAATTTTAACTGAGAAGACCGGCCTGCAGCACCAGATTGATCTTCACTGTCTTTCTCAGTTGCGACTTCCTCTCTCTCAGGTTCAGATGGAGAAGGAGGTTGACCCTACTGTGGATTAGAAGATGAAGTTTGCTAAGCATTAGCAGGAGGTCCAGGTTGTGTTGTGTCTATTTGTTCAACCTTAACCTCCACTTCAGGTGGGGCCTGACTTGGGGTGGAGTGTATGTCAGTGAGCACTCCACTCTTAATCTTCTGCTTGATTACCCTGATATGCTCATCCATAGTGGATAGAGACATGGGTCCAAGTCTCCTTCCGAAGAATCCATACAGCTTCAAGAATCTCATCAACCTCTGCCTATCAGCAGGCTTCTTCATGCTCTTTTGGATGATGTCTCTTGACTTTGCAGCTTCTTCCCTCTGCTTCTTCTTTGTTGTCTTTCTTTCCTTGACTAACTCAAGCTCAAGTTGTTTTAAATACTCAAACTCAACATAGTCATAAGGTAAGGGAAGGAGTGTATCTGCCTGATAGACCTATGGCACTCAGGTAGTTAATCAGCTTGATTCTGTCTTCTTCCTTATCTACCTGAGGTTCGTGTTGAACCACATCCTCTTGTTCAGGACTTTCTTGAACTGGTGAGAGGGTAGGCATACCTTTGTACAGTCTTTTTCTTCTTCTCTCTTCTTTGACTTGTACTTGGAGTTCCGCATCTTCTGCCTCCTTCTCTCTTGATCTTTCCAGATCAACCAGCTCATTTAATTCTTCCAAGGGGAGAGAGATGACACTATCTATGTGATAGTTCCTAGTCTGCAGATAGTTAATCCTGACTGCCCTTAACTCATCATTCTGAGTATCTGGTCTGGGGGCAACCCTGATTGCAGACCGCATGAGTCATGGAGACTCAGTAGAGGAACATTCTCCCCTTAGCCTCCTTTTCCTCTCTCTCCCTCCTCCTCGTCAATCTCCTCATATGTCATCTTTATTTTCCCTTTGTCACTCACAGACCTTTGTGATTCAGGGTGGAGAGAGCTTTGGCCTTCATTGCTCGTTGTAGCATCTGAGCTCAGGCCAGAGAGAGGTTGAGAAGCACTTCACCAGCAGGTGTCTCAGAAGGAATATGGATCTTTGTAGTAGTTAGAGATGATAAGACAGGGCTCTCAGGTATTGTCACTAGGCCTTCAGTCAAGGTTTCCCCAATGAAGCTAATCTTAGGGTCTGCCTCAACATCCAGTTGACCGATGACATTGCCTGATTGCCTTAGTCTCCTTCTTAGAATGAACTCTACAATGATCCTGTCTTGGATTCTTTTAGCCAGTCTGTCAGCTTGTCTTGATTTGCTTGGGTTGACAAGTGGCATGTTGACTAGACCCAGATCTTCATAGTAGTCCAAGTTCTGAAAATTAAAGACTTCTTGCTGTCTTTGAACTCTTATGATAATGAGGGCTCTCATGTTGTTGTCATACCTCCACCCAATAATGTGATTGAAGGATGATGAAGGTGACATAGCCCTTGGTATCCCATCCTCAAACAGACTCTGTATGAAGGAGTCTGTGTAGTCCACATCAATGTGAACTAGAGGAGGTTGCTGAGAATGCATAGTTGCAAGTGAGGATGGTGAGTCCTCAATGTCCATTCTCTCAGAGGAACTCCCAGGTTCTGTGGCTGGAATGACTTTCTCCCCCTTTTTGGTAGCATCACCCACTTGCATAGGTGAGTTGGAGGATTGGTCAATCACATCCACACGTTCTAGTGTTCCTGGTTGAGCTCTCCTGAAGGGTCTCCCAGCTAGTTTTTCCTTAAGATATGAAATCTCAAGTTGCTGATCATTGATCCTGTTGGGTAAGATAGTCACCTGAGATTCAAGGTGACTGACCTTTGAGACTAGGTAAGTGCATGTTTTAGACAGTTTTTGCACTTTTAGTCTCAGATCTCCCTCATCTTCGTCAGAAAAATCACTGGGGGTGGAGAAGATTGGACCAGAGTCCTTTCTCAAAAGACCAGTTCTAAGTTCTTCGCTACTTGATTTCCTCTGCTCACTGGCAGTCTTAGTTGAGATGTCAGTAGGCTGAGTTGCCATGGTTGAGGTCTTAATGATGTAATCACTTTCAAAAGTGAGAGTCTCTTCCATATGGACATCCTGAACAGGTTCAATAGTGTCCACCTCAGTTGTAGGTGACTGATGTGGGATAGATGTAGGAGACTCAAGAAACCTATATCACTGAAACCTATATCTTTGAGTAGGGGGAAAGAAGAGAGATTCATTATATCTAGGAAAATGTAATATTCTAAGGAAACATGTAATATTCTAAGGAGTCTAAATTAGCAGGCAAATTTGTATAAACAAACTGAGAGTACCTGAACTTGACCCCTTGAACCATTCCATGGACTATGAAGGAGAGATCTTCAGGAATCTAGTCCCATCCACCATGCTTGTTTGATAAGCTATGGATGACCACATGGAGCAGGAATCTCCATTGGGATGAGACCTTCCCTTTCCTGAAGGTCTTTACAGGGAAATCTCCCTCATACCCCATCTACTCAAAGGAATGATTAACAGCTTCCTTTGGGAAGAACACCTCACCTTCTTCATCATCCAAGTGAAGATGTCTGTTGATGATGGCCAGAGTGATGAAGATAGTTCTCCCCTGCACTGTGGCAGACAATGCCTTCTCCCCATCCATAATGACCTCTTGGCAGGTCTTCCAGAACTCAAGCAACTGATCCTCATAGAGTGGAGGATCAATGGTGAGGGAGGTGAAGTAGTTCGATGGAGACAAGAAACGGCAAACCTCTGAGAAATGAGGATCTTTCTCAGAGCGTAACAGAGAAACTTGATTGTGTTGTCTGTGTAGCTGCATGGTAAAGTTGGGATCATTTCGGTGAGCAAGCTTGGCCATTTTGAAGTAGCTTAAGAACGAAGGAAGAAGAAAGAAAGAAATTTCAGAGAGAAATTTGGGTTTTTAGGTTTGGAGGAAGAACAGATGATTGAAAGAGGGGGAAACCGTTGGGTTTATATATGAGAGGGATTTCAGATAAAGTTTAATGAAAGAGGATAAACTTTGAATACTGGATGTCGGTCCCACCTCTGAAAAAGTAGTTTACTTTTTGCTCAAAAAGTAGTTTTCTTGGAAGTCAAAAAGCTTTCGAAGGTTAATTATCTTCAGAAGTTTTGATTAAAAAGCTTCCAAAGCTAAAATGACTTCAGAAGAATTTCCTGAGAGATTTGAAAATTTTGCTTCGGAAGAAAAATTAAAGCTTGAGTGCTTTATGAGTAAACAGACAAAGCTTCCGAGAGTTAATTTTGTTTCGGAAGTAAATGGTCCTTAAAATTGAATAAGTGTCTGAGACAAATATTTAAGCTTCGGAAGATAAATTTTGAAAATTCTTCCGAAGGTAAACTTCTTAGACAGTTAATTAATTTGAAGGCATGATTTACTTCCGAAGTTAAAAACAAAAACTTGTGAAGTATCAAAAATTTTAAAAAATCTAACGAAAGTCTTCAAAAAGAAATTTTCATCCAAAGAAAACATGAGCTTATGAAAGTGATGAACTAGACAACTTAGGACACACATATTTTAAGAAATAATAAGAATTAGTTTTAAGAAAAGCTTACTCAAGGTTTATCATCCCAATAGCTGATATAAGATATTTAAATCTCTGTTCATCAAAAGCCTATGTAAATAGATCAGCATATTCTTCATCTGTGTGAACCTTGACTTGTTTAATTAATCCTTTTTCATAGTTATCTCTTATTAAATGATACCTGATATTGATGTGCTTTGTCCTTGAGTGCTGCACAGGGTTCTCTGTGATTGAGATAGCACTGTTGTTGTCTATGTGAATTGGAGTCTCCTTGATGTTTAACCCATAGTCCAGCATCTGATTCTAAATCCAAAGTACTTGAGCACAGCAGCTTGCAGCAGCAATGTATTCAACTTTAGCAGTTGATGCAGAGACACATGATTGTTTCTTGCATTGCCATGAGACAACCCTTCCACCAAGAAAGTGACATCGCCCAGATGTAGACTTTGCAGTCATGTTGCAACCACCATAATCACTATCTGTATAGGCATACAGATTAAAATAAGAATTCTTGGGATACCATAGGCCAAGTGTTGATGCACCCATGAGGTATCTTAGAATCCTCTTAACAGTGAAAAGGTGAGACATCTTAGGGTTGGCTTGATATCTTGCACAAATACATGTAGCAAACATGATATCAGGCCTGCTAGTACTAAGATACATAAAAGACCCAATCATAGCCCTGTATAAATGCTCATCTACACACTCCCCCTCAAGATCAGGACCAACGGAGTGGTTTCTGGCTATGGGTGTCTTAGCAATCTTACAGTCAGTCATATTAAACCTCTTGAGTATGTCCTGAACATACTTTAACCGACTTATGAAGATGCCATCTTCAACTTGCTTCACTTGAATTCCCATAAAGAAATTGAGTTCCCCCATGGCACTCATTTCAAATCTGTCTTTCATCAGCTTCTCAAAGTCTTTGCAGAGCTTTGATTAGTTGAACCAAAGATGATGTCATCCACATATACCTAAACTAGCATATGTCTTTTCCTTGTCCTTTGATGAAGAGAGTTCCATCTATAGTACCCCTCCTGTATCCATGTTTACATAGATACTCAGACAGTGTCTCATACCACTTCCTGGGTGCCTGATGCAGCCCATAGAGAGCTCTGTCAAGCTTGCAGACATGAGCAGGATGATCAGGATCTACAAAACCAGGTGGCTGTTAGACATAAACCTCCTCATCTATCACTCCATACAAAAAGGCACACTTCACATCAAGTTGAAAAACCTTGAAGTTCTTAGATGCAGCAAATGCCAGGAATATCCTAAAAGCTTCTAATCTTGCTACTGGAGCAAAGACATTACTATAGTCAATCCCTTCTTCTTGTGTGTAACCTTGAACAACCAGTCTAGCTTTTTTCTTGATGATGATGTCTCTATTAATATTCTTGTTCCTAAACACCCATTTGGTTCCAACAGTAGTCTTCCCAGAAGGAAGAGGACAAAGGTTCCAAACTTTCTGCCTTTTGAATTGAAGCAGCTCTTGTGGCATAGCTTCAACCCAACTTCCATCCTTTAGAGCTTCATCAACTTTCTTTGGCTCTATCTAGGATAGAAAACAAGAGTGAAGACAAACATTTGCTTCATGGGTTTGTCCTCTTGTCTTAAGCCTGAGATAACATATCCAATGATGTTTGTGGTGGGGTGAGACTTGTGGATCCTAAGCTGAGGGATCACAACAAGTTGTTGAGTAAGATCTAAATTTGAGAAATTTAGATGAGGCATAGATGTTTCTCCCACCACATCAGCACACTTTTCAAGTGAAACTTTATCCAAGCAGTGTGTGACATCATTGATGTTCTCATCCACAGTGTGGTTAGTGGCATCAAGAAATTCTTCGTCACTGTCACCATCACCATTGTTGTCTTCCATAGTTGAGGTGTTCTTATCTGGTTGTAGAGCCTCTGAGCTGGAATTTGAAGGCATACCAGATGTATCAGCTGAATTTGTCATTATAGGGCTGATAGAAACCTCATTTGCAGAAGTGGTTCTAACTGGAGCTGAAGATATGTGTCTTGAAGATATTCCTAGCTCAAATCTTGGATCAGGATCATCTGTATTCAAGTTTTCTGCAGATCCTGAAACATTCTCACAAGATTTGTTAAAAAAGTTGGTAACCAAGTCAAGATCAAACAACCAATCCGGACCAGAACTAGCAACACAAGGTGTGTGTTCATTGAAAGTCACATTGGGTGACTCCTCAACAGTTCTAGTTCTGAGATTGTATACTCTATAAGCCTTAGCTTGAGAAGAGTATCCAATAAAGTGTCCATCATTTGATTTCTCAGCAAACTTGGCAATTTGATATTTGGTATTCAAGATGGTGCAAGGAATCCAAATGACCTGAGAAAACAACGAAAGGTCTCCTCTTGTGCCAAAGTTCATAAGGAGTTTTGCCATGAGTCTTAACTACTAAAACTCTGTTCTACACATAGCACGCAGTGTTGACTGCCTTTGCCCAGAAGGTGATGGGCAGTTTAGAGTCACACAACATGGTTCTTGCAGCTTCAATCAGTGTCCTGTTTCTCCTCTCAGTAACTCTGTTTTGCTGAGGAGTCCTGGGAGCACTAAATTGTCTTGTAATACCCTTTTCAACACAGAATGTGTCAAGGATATGGTTCTTAAATTCGGTTCCTTGATCACATCTTATGATCTTGACCTTGTGATCAGATTGATTCTCAATCTTTAAGATGAAATTCTTCAGAATCTCAGGAGTTCCATCCTTAGTTCTAAGAAAGAAAACCCAAGTGAATCTTCTAAAGTCATCTGTGATCCCTAGACAGTATGAGGTCCTTCCAAAACTCATTACACTGGTGGGGCCAAAGAGATCCATATGTAACAAGTGTAAGGGAGTAGTGATTGAGTTCTTTTCCTTAGGCTTGTGAGATACCTTATGTTGCTCCCCTTTCAGGCATGCAACACAGTGGTCATCACTTGTAAACTCTTTCTTTGGCATTCCAATTACCAAGTCATGCTTAATTAATTTATTCATGTTCTTAAAGTTTACATGGCACATTCTTTTATGCCATAGGAAAGACTCATCACTATTGGCTTTAGACAGAAAGCATGAAAGTTCTCTAGAGGGACAGGTTTCTTGCAAATCCATCTTGTAGATGTTTCCTTTCCTGGGGGCTCTAAGCAGGATATGCTCATGAGGAATGACAGCACCAGGCCTAAGAACAATGCACTCATGCTCAGTAAAGAGCATGTTATGACTCTGATCAAAAATTGAGATACACTCAGAAGATTGTATCCAAGCTCCTTTACAAAGTTTACCTTTTCTATGCTGAGCTTACCACTTGTGGCATTGCCCTTAGGAGAAATGTAACCACCTTCATCTCCTCCAAAAGCAACAGGTCCTCCATCAATCCTTTCAAAGTTCTAGAGTAGTGACCTATTAACAGTCATGTACCTGGAGCAGCCACTATCTATGATCCAGACATTTATGTCAGTCTTCAGCTATCCCTGCACAAAAGAGAATGATTAGTTACATCTGGAAACCAAAGCCTTGGTTGTCTTGGGCTCACTTGGAGAAGGTAAATTAACAATAATAGATCCTATGGTTGTACTAAGAGGATCTTGAGCTATTTTTGATGGAGAAATCTGAGTCACTTGGTCTTTCTTAGACGTCCACACCACCTTTGGAGTCTTGGACTTGACCTTCAAAACTTTAGAAGCCTTTGGAGCTTCAGAAGTTTTTATAATTGAACCTTCAGAAGATTCTGCAAACACTGCAGTAGACTTCAGTGCTTCGGAAGAACTCCTTTCTTCCGAGACCAAATATTCTTCCGAAGAGAATTTTCCACTTCCGTTCTTGTTAGATTTGGAACTTCCGAAGGAAACTGGTTTTCCTTCCGAAGCCTGAATCTTCTTAGAACTCTTTGAAGCCTTTGTTTTGGCCATATGGACAGTACCTTTAGGATTGAAGGGACAATCCTTTGCAATGTGAGTGGTGCTGTCACACATACACAATTCATCTTCTTCTTCACAAGAGCCTTATCTTGAGAATAAGACTGTCTTTGGTCACTTCCCTTCTCCACCTTCATCTTTGTAGATGCTGAGATAGTCCTCTTGGGCTGAGAACTGTGCTTGGAGTTTGATGGACCAGGCTGCGCAACAGTGGTACACAGCAGATCAGTCTTCTTCTTGCTGCTGAGATGAGTTGAGAAAGAACCAGAATTCTTAGCAGAGTTTTGGTTGATGCCTTCAGTCCCTACCACTTTAAACCCTTCATAAATAAAAACTTGTTTCTGCTTAGAGTCAAAAGTAGCCTTGATCTCTTGAGCCTTCCTTGCCTTTCTTTTGCTCTTTCTGATCAAGTTCTTTCTCATGGACTTGGTCATCACAGTCTTCACTTTCTGCTTAGAAGGATAGTGGCCCTTCTTGGAATCCTCCTCTTCACTCTTTGTAGAGGGATTCTTCACTATCTCTTCTTCATCCTCCTCACTCATAGGATCTATGAGAGGAAGCTCATCTTCATAAGTTCCACACCTAGGAGATCTTACTGACAAGATTGTGTGTGGAGGAGCTATCTCATTGGATCCCAGTCCCTGTCTATTTTGATAGCACACTTCGTTGTGCAGGGATGAGGATATCAGGTTCTTGAAGGTCTCTTCTTCAAGAACACTCTTTTCTGCCCTAGCTTTGATGATCACAAGCTCAACTTGGCACTCAGTTAACTTGGTTATGAGATCTTTAATTTGAGTCCTAAAATCTGTGTGTTCATGTTTTAGAACTGAAATGGTTTTCTCTAAGTCCTCTATTTTCATCTTATAATCATTTTCAAACTTCCTAAAATCAAATTTTAAAATGTTTAAGGACTCAATATGAGATCTTAGTTCCAAGTTATAGGACCTGTACCTGTTACCTTTTGCAATGCATTCAGGAGTACAGAGATGTTCCAATACCTTGGCTTCATCATGATCTTCCATCAGTGCTTGGTTTGGAGAGGCATCTTCAACCTGAGAGCTCCACTCAAAGCCTCCTTCTTCAACAGCAACAGCAGCTTGCTGCTTTGACTTCTCATTATGGAGAGCATTGTCAGTGTAGTTTGGTCTGGATTGTGTTTGGCCACCATTTGTTCTGGGTGCCTTACACTTTCTGGCAAAGTGGCCCATCAGGTTACAGTTGTAACACTTGACTTTGCCTTTGTCCAGTCCAAACTTTCCACTGGTTGCATTGCTTGGAAACTTCCTTCCAGTCCTCTTGTAGAACTTCTTAGCTTTGTGAGTGAGAAGAGCCATCAGCTGGACTATTTCTATATATTCCAGATCAATTGGATGGATACAGTCCAGGTCTTCAAGAGTGAAAAGAGAGTTGCCACAGCTTTCATCAGAAGACACAAAAGCTTGAGAAGAGCTTGTCTCTTGGAATGGGCTTCCTTGAGTGTAGTTATCCTTTGGTGTCTGTGGGAAGGTGATGAAAGGACCCTTGGGTGAGTTGTCAGGGAAGCATAAGAGATGATGTTTGGGTTCTATACTATCCCTTTCAACCACATGTAGGGCTAAACCCATTTGATTGTTGGAGTTTCCAGATGAACCTTGCATGTTCATCTCAATCTGGTTGCCACTGAGAATCCCATATAACTCTGTCAGAGTAAGAGTTTTGACATTTTCAGTTCTCTTGAACTTGCTTATAATGTCTCTATTTTCAAGAGAAACTCTTCCATCCACTAGGGTATCCACAATCTCAACATACGTGAAGTACTGCTGAGTCATGGTTTCACTTGTCTTAAAGGTGAAGTTTTCAAACTGTTGCTTCAGGAGATCCTTCTTGTTCTCCTTCGCTTCATAAGAACCGTCATACATCAGTTTCAGTGCATCCCACAACTGCTTGGCTGTTTTGCACTTCTTGAAACATTTGTACACAGAGTTTAGAAGGGCAGTTTGAAGAGCTGTCATGGCCTTTCTGTCTATCTCTACTCTCTTCCTATCTTAATTAGAGTAGTTAGCCACATCCTTGGGGATCATACCATCACCAGTAGCAGAAGGTGTGCTCGGTATGAATGGTCCATTCTCAATAGACTCCCACATTCTTGAATCAAGAGACCTGATGAAACCTTCCATTCTTAAACACCAGGTTTCAAACTCATCAAGAGTGATCAGTGGGGACTTGTTCATGGTTCCAGTTTCCATATCAGTTTTTGAAATGACTGCCATTTGAAAAGTTTAGTATTTGTGTGTGTGAGGGATCTAAAGATGGTGAGATCTTATATCAAGAGCCTGGAATGCTCTGATACCAAATGCAGGATCGTTGAAAGGTGTAGAGTTACAACACAACAACACAAAGAGGAGATAAACTAAACTAAGATCAAACAGTAAACTGGATTAACCAACAGGTGACACTGAGAACACAAGTAGTATATGAGACAAAACACAAATAGGACAAGTGTTTAGTTTTCAAGAATGTAGTATATTGCTTTCTCTATGTTATATTACAAGTGGTACAAAGCATATTAGAAAGATACAAGAACATGAGATACCTATACAACATCCTACAGCCGGCTATACTTTGAAAGCCAGCTGGATACAATTGACTAGACACACATAAAATCAATTGTCGAGTCAAAAGGCAGATTGCCTTTTGACTAGCGAGTATGACATGCCATAGCTCATATCCTTATCTATTACAAAAAGGATAAATTACATAAAGTGGAAAGTTACAGACTCAAGACCTCAATGTATAGTTACCAAAAGCATGGACCTTTTCACCAAACTATGTTAGTTGGTGACTTGCAGAGTTGCAGAAGAAAGGTGTCCAGCTTTATGGAATAGTACATCAGATAAAGCATGTTACTAAAAGTCTTCGAAAGAAATCTGTCTTCGTGAACTTGAAGCTTCAGAAGACTTTGTCTCTGAGGCTTCGGAAGACTTTGTCTCTGAGGCTTCGGAAGACTTTGTCTCTGAGGCTTCGGAAGACTTCATCTTTGGCTTTGGAAGATGTTGGTCTTGGCTTCGAAAGATTTCACACTTAGAGTACTTCTGTTGCACATTAGAAACTTCCGAAGCATTCCACTTCAATGTACTTGTGCAGCATGCAGGAAAGACTAAAGATGTTTAGGTTGCATGAGCCTCTTCATTAATCTCTACAAGCCTATCAATGATCTCCACCCTTTTGTTGTTGTTGTCTGCCTCCTCATTGGCTGGAGCTACTTCGGAATCGGCAGCTAGGAACTTCCTAGTTTGCAGTCTACCTTTTCCTCCTATTGTTCAATTTGATAAGCATCTCTCTTTCCTCCTCTAAGGCCAACCTTGTTGCTTCCTCCCTTCTTTCAATCTGCAACATGGTTGCCTTTTCTAGCTCTACTAACTCATTTAGTGGTAGCAGGAGTTTGTCTTCACTGAGAGCTCCAAACATGATCAGCCTATCAATGATCTCCACCCTTTTCTTATTATTGACTGCCTCCTCATTGGCTGGAGCTGCTTTGGAACTGGCACCTAGCAACTTCCTAGTTGGAAGTCTACCTTTTCTTTTGAGTTTCTCAATCCTCTCCTCCCCCTGAAACTCTTCTGCAGTCATCTTTTTTTTGCCTTTATCATCTTTGGAAGTGCTAGACTTTGGTGGTTCATGGATGGAGGGTGCAGGTTGAGACATGGTGGATGGAGATAGTGAAGTTGTCTGAGCTAGGGGTCGGTTGATAAAGTCCACACTATTCACCTCAGACACCAGCTCTAGAATTGCATCTATGATGATTAGATCCTCGGATAAGGAGAAAATTTTTTCCGAAGCTTCTATCTCAGCTTGGGAAGATTTAACATGTTCTTCCGAGGCTTTGACATAAGCTTTTGACTTTTGAGGGAATGCACTAATTGTCCCAACTGTTTTGGTTGATGGGCCAGAAGTCCTCATTTGCTTTTCAAATTGAATCTCAGGTTCTGTTGGAACCATAGGTTGACCAACTTCTAGGTCTCTGGTATCCTAGAAACAACGAATTTAATCTCTATGGATACTTTGACAGTGACTATGGTCGCTGCAACATTGACAAGAAATCAACATTAGGAGGATGCCAATTACTTGGAAGGATCATCTCATGGCAATGCAAGAAACAATCCTGTGTCTTCTACATCAACTGCTGAAGCTGAATACATTGTTGTTGCTAGCTGTTGTGCTCAACTGCTATGGATTCATAATCAGATGTTAGACTATGGATTCAACTTTATGAGTACTCCTATCAATATTGACAACAACAGTGCTATCACCATTACTGAAAATCCGGTGAAGCACTCCAAGACAAATCTGATTAAACTGATTAAACTAATCAAAGTTGACTCAAATGAACAATATGCTGATTTGTTCACCAAAGCTTTTGATGAGCAAAGATTTAAGTATCTCATAACACCTATCGGGATGATAAACATTGATTAGATCACCTCTTTTGAAAACCTTTTAATATGTAATATCTTTTGTCAATACAATTTAAGCCCTGTTACACAAAGTCTTTCTCAAATTTTCTAAGTGTAAATTTCATCCGAAGAGAAATTAACCCTCGGAAGTTATTTTTATATCTTCCGAAGCATAATTTCTCAAAGGATAATTTTTCTTCTTGGAAGAGTTTTTGGTCTCGGAAGAAGCGATTGATTGCGTATCAGATCTACTTCCGAGGTTTACACACTCTTCATTCGGAAAGCAATCCAAACCTTTGGAAGCAAAGTTTTTGCTTCGGAAGTAAGAATTTCCTTCGGAAGACAAATTACCTTCGGAAATGTTTTACATTCCGAATAAAGATTCTACTGTGAAACGTAAATCTCTTGGACCCCACACTGTAAAAAGCAAAGATTTTGTTAATGATGTTAGATTATTTAACTGATTTTAACCTTACCGCCACTGTCAATTCATCCACTAAAACATCACATCACCTTATCCTTACCCTCATTACAGCCTTCCCACCCTCTTTTAAATAATCTCGACTACTCAATTTCATCTTCTTACTTGAAATTTTTATTGCCCTAGAAAATTTTCTCCTCTCCATCTTTACCCGAGCTCGAAATCATCTATATTCAGCTTTCTCCAATGGCACTTAACCCTTAGTACAACCAAGTCACACTTCTTGATTCATCAAGAGATGCTAACTTCTCAGAATTCATCTCCTTTCTCACCCAATCATCTTACTACACAGCCCTTACCGTTAACCCCACTGTTTACTCGAACCAAATGGCCAAATTTTGGGGAAATGGTCAAGCCAAAACCCTAAATGGGATTCGTGTATCGAGGTCTAGCATTTGTGGACATGAGTTGATCATCACTAAACAACTCATCAGGGACCATCTAGAGCTTCATGATGAAGGAGCTCCTACTGAATTCCCTAAGGCAGATTTGGACAGCACTTACATCCTAATGGGATATGTAGGTCGACAGTCTACAAGTTCAATTTCTCCTACAACTCGAAGTTCCTCCTGTATGTTGTTCTCCACTACCTGTCAAACAAGTCTGGGGGATGTGATTAAATCCCATATGAACTAGGATGCTTAGTTCATGGATTGGTGAGAGGCCTGCGATTCAATTACTCAAGATTTGTGTTCACCAATCTAATTGGGAATCCACAACGGGAAACATTCTTTATGTATCCCAGATTCATACAGCACATAATCAACTATGAGTTGGACAAGAGTATGCTTGTCTGTGCAACTGCTCTGACTGTCCCTCAGATGAGGCCCACTATCTTCAAGACTTTGAAGAAGGTGTCCACCAACTTCACTGGAAGGTACACTAATCTGCTTCCAGGTATGATTAAGCGCATAGGTCTTTGAGACATCCCTGTTCACCCCACATGTGATAAACCCACACCAGTAACCTCCACCATAATGCCAACACTGCCTTCTCCACCCATCACCATCACATACCAAAGACGCCCCAAACGAACCCTTTTTCAATCTACTCTGATTGAACAAGCCCCTCATGTTCAATCCAAAAACACTAGAGTGGAAACATCCCACTTAGTCTGAGGTCTCTCCATCCTTCTCTTTTGACCTCAATATAGGCTTTGAGTCTCCACAGTCTCAAACCAGGAGCCCGACATCCAAACCAACAGCCCTTAAGATGAGTATCTACACTATTCCGAGCAGCCAACTAGGGACAGCCCCACCAAAGGTTCAATGCCTGTAGACATTGACCAAAGTCCTTGGTTAGTAGGCTTAACCTTATTATCTTTTACTCACCTTCTTTTCAAAACTAATGAAGAGATAACATCTCTCCATGGTAATGAAGTTGATCTACAACACCCTCTTCAAGATCAACAGAGCTCGGAGAAATCCCTTATCTCTAGCCCCCATTAGCAACCTATAACTGAGGTGAGTCTCACTGATATGGAGGGGACTCATGCAGATTCAGCTGCCCCTACAGAATGTGCCTCAATAGACCTTATGGATAGTGGTAACATTTCTTAGACTGAATTTGCAGCAACCGAGCCTTTGGATGACTCAAAAAGAGACATCATTGAGCACAGGAAACTAGGGTGCCAAGAAACCACATCTGGTGGTGAGGTTGGACATACTAGGTATGTTACCTCATCTCCCCATGATTCTTCAAAAGAAGATGATGGAAGCATGCACTACTCATAAAAGACCTTCTATCTAAAGTCTCAAACCTTGAATCTTTGGTTAGGACTTTAAAAGCAAGGTTCGCCACTCAACAACTTAAGATTGACAATCTCAAGGCTCAACTAGCTGAGAAACAGACAGAGAGGTCTCTTAGGCATGTACCTGTTCAGGTCTCATTGACTTTTCCTCTAGTTATCTAGCTCTCTAGGTGATGCTACCAAATAGGGGGAGAATGTTCAAAGACAAACACTTGAGGACCCACAGAGCCACACTTCAACTTCCACATCTTCTACTCCTATCATCACTGTGTCTGAGCCTTCTCAAGTTATCCTTCAGATTGATTCAAAGATGCTGAGCGATATCTACAGAATCTTCACCAAGTTTCTGTTGAGAACCTCTACTTTGGAGCTGAAGAGCTTCAGAGGCTAACTACACCTTCTACCACTGTGGAAGAAGTTGGTCAACCTAAGGTCCACATGGAACCTAAGATTCAATTTGAAGGGGAAATGGTGACTCATGGCCCAGCAACTGAAACAGTTGGGACAGAATCTGCATCTCCTCCACTTTCCATAGCTGAAGCTAAAGCCTCAGAAGAACAAGCTGAATCTTCCGAAGTTGAAATGGAGGCGGCGAAAGGACTGTTTAAAATGTCCAAGGAACTGATCATCACAGATGCAATCCTTAAAATGGCATCTGAGGTGAACAGCAAGGACTTTTTGAATCTACCTCCATCCCAGACACCATATCTGTATCTCTCACAATCAGAATCCTCTATCCAAGAACCACCACAGTTAGGATCTTCAAATGATAAAGGAAAAAGAAAGATGACTGCGGAAGAGCTTCAAGAAGAGGAGAAGATTGAGAAACTCAAGAAGAAAGGAAGACTTCAACTGAGAAGTTGCTAGCTGCCAGTACAAAAGCAGCTACAGCCAATCAGGAGGCTGTCAAAAATAAGAGAAGGGAAGAGATCATTGACTAGCTTATCCAAATGGGAGCTGCCAATGAAGAAACACTCCTACTACCACTAGAGGAGTTGGTGGATCTGGAAAAGGCAACCCTGCTGAACTTGAAGAAGAAGCCAGGTTGACCTTGGAGAAAGAAAAGGAAGAACAGAAGGAAGCTGAATTGCAGCTGAGGAGAGACAGGATAAATGTCCTAATTTCTAGAGGATTTAATCTTTAAGAACTCTCTCCACATGATGATGAGATGATCATCTGGCTCTACAACAAAGAGCAGGATCAAATGGAGAAAGAAAGAAGAAAGGCTGCAAGAGAAAAGGCAAAGGAGAAGAAGAAGGAAGAAAAGGCTAGGGACACTGCAACTAGGAAGCTCAGTGAAAAGGCCTGGATGAAAGAGTATCTTCGGGTCCATGGCTTCTCTGGAAGGCAGGTGGGTCCCATGTCCGAGAAGACACTCCAACGGATTGTCAGTGAAATCAAGGCTGACATCTGGTTGGGAAAGAAGAAAGAGATGTACAGAAGGCTAAAGGGGATGACCTTCACTGCAACCACTCAACCACAACCTAAACCTTGACCCCTACCTTTCACCATTAAAACTGAACCATTCACCCCTCAACCCACATCTCTGCCCACATCCATCTGATCACCCCAATCTCCTAAACTTCCCATCCTCCAACCAAAAGCTCTTCCCAGAACCTCTAAACCTCAACCTACCCAACTACCATCCAAACCATCCCCTCAGCCTTCTCAACATCTCTCTATTGAGGAGTTCAAGGTAATCAAGACCGAGCTCATCAACTTCACAACTCTAAGCGAAGTCTCCTGTGATGAAGATTTTGTCAACATTACCTATGTTGATGGATCCTCTTGTTCCTCACAAGAGATCAATTTCTTGATTTACCAGGCAGCTAGACTTCTAGGCCTCAACTCAGATTTATTAAATGATGAAAAGAAGAAACTTAGAAGGAAACTGGTAACTCTGCTGGATACCAAGAAAGAGGACAAGATTCTCAGTCAGTCTCTTATGCCTAGAAAGAAAATAATGAAGTGGAGGTTTGATTAAACTTCTCACAACTTTGTTGTTGAGAGGGAGAATAGCGAAGTCAGTAGACTTAATCCAACCTCTCTGCTACGCTTTAGCAGTTTCGATATTGTTGAGTTAGCAAAAAAGCCATTCTCCAATCCCTTCAACTCTGAAGCTGCTTCACTCATCAGAAATCATCTCAGCAGTCTTCATGTAGCTGAGCTAACTGCAAAGGCCAAGATTGAAGAAGATTTACGACTGAGAAGATAGGAAGACAAGGAAAGACCTCCTACCAAAGGCACTGCCTTTCTACAGATGGTGGAGGGTCTAGAATTAGAACGTATAGTTAGATGGGAATATGATTACAGTTCCCATCAACTAACTCTTTTCAAAGGGCAACGACAGATGGTACATGTCATCCAAGGTGATAGACTGGATTTCTTGTCTACTAAGGACCTGTACAAACTTCTCCGCACCATATCAGGGAAGAACAAAGAAACAGACAAATATCTACTCTTCTTAGTGCTGAAAGTTTTGAGAAGTAGAAACAAGTGAAGTTTTGGTAGCACCAGCCTAGGGGAAGTATGTTGGATTAAGAAGAAGGCTGGGGCAACCAAAACCAATTCACTTAGAAAATTTGGTGCTACATGCAAGGGCTTCCGAAGCTTAGCATGGAACTTCCGAAGGTTGTAGAGTTCTTCTCAAGACAAAGTAAAAGATAAACTTCCGGAGACAGAACTCTACTTTCGAAGAAAAGAGCATGCTTCCGAAGATCAAGTCTTAGAAGAAAATGTTAAGACTACTTCCGAAGTATGATGATAAGAAGAAGTCTCCAAGCCTTGGAAGAAGCAGTCTCTTCTGAAGTATAAGTGGCTTCGGAAGTACTTAATCTTCCGAAGCCATTTAACCTTCGGAAGACACTGCTATGAACCAGTGGACACAAGTATGGTCTCTGACACTCCGCTGCAAACCTCTGATACTGTATGTCGCTTTCTCAAAGAGCCATGCAGTTGACCATACTTTATTCCATTGTTTATCTTTTTATGATAGTACATGTTACCAACTTTAGTTGGTGACAAAAGGTAAGTCAGGGACATATCCTGACTACCAAATATGAGATAAGACTTTATCTGAGATACCTTAAACTATAGTCTTGTAGTATAGACTTTAGCTATAGGATCCTAGCTGGTATCAAAGCATATCCGGCTGTAGGTAGTATTATATATAGGTTATCTTTGTAACTCATTCCACACTGCTTCTAAGAGTCTTGTATTATTGAGTTGAGAAGCAATATATAAAAGTACCTTGAAAATGACCTCCTGCGTTCTTTATTACTTTCTATATTATGATCAACTCAACTGATTCTACCTTTATCTGAGTGATTGTTCTAGGTGAGTTTGAGAGAAAACAAAGTGTTAAGTGACTTATATCGATGCTGCAGAGTCATTTTCACAACAATCCCGAATGTCTAGATCAAATAATGATAGTAGTAACATAAAAGAATTGTCGAAGATTCAAAGAAAGAAACATCATAACATTAAGCAAAAGTTTGATCTTCCCAAATCAAAATTGATGTTTGACAATAAAAAACGAGTCAAATTTCATCAAAGGAATAGAGACCAATGGTTTTATTACTCCTCTGACTCTTCAGTTGATGTTGATAAGATGACACAATCAAAATATCACAAGAATCTCCCAGGTCACATCTAAATAGATCACAATTAGAGTAAGGTATCAAGAGGTCACCATCATGGATAGGAATGGGAAACCCAAGACTATTATGACTTGGGTTCCATATTCTAATTAGTTATTTTGTGCTTGCAGGGTCGTCCATATAGGTCTAATAGCATATAGTGGATGTTCCCGACACATGACTAGAGATCGTTCCTTCCTTTGTGTCTTCAAGCAAATACAAGGAACTACTGTGGAATTCGGAGGAGATTCACAAGGTGGAAGAAATACTGGTGAAGGATCTGTGACAAATGGGACGCTAAGCTTTGATAGAGTGAACTACTATGAACAACTAACCTTCAATCTTCTAAGCGTGTCTCATATCTATGACAAGAAATATTCAACTCACTTAACTGACACTCATTGCTACATTCTGAAACTAGGATTTCAGATCTCAGAGAATGGGTTGTCCTAAAGACACCAAGGAAGAATAACACCTATGTCTTAAACCTAAATTATACAACACCAATCCAATAGAAGAAACATGTCTTTTATCTAAAGCATCAACCGATGAGTCTCAGCTTTGCCACAGATGTTTGGGGCACACAAACTTTAAAAACATGAACAAATTAGTCAAAGGGAACCATGTCATTAGTCTTCCCTAAAATGAATTTCACTTTGTTGATCATTGTTCAGCGTGACTCAAAGGAAAACAACATAAATCTTCTCACAAACCAAAGCTGGAAAACACAAACAATACTCCATTGAAGCTACTTCATATGGATCTATTTGGACCAACTCATGTTATGAGTATTGGAAAGAAATAGTATTGTTTGGTGATCATTAATGACTTTTCAAGATTCACATGGGTTTTCTTCCTACTTCATAAAGATGATGCATCTCAAATAATAAAAGATTATCATCAAAAATGAAGAAAACCCATTTCTTAGTCTCAAAATCAATAAGAAAAATCATTAGATCTCTTCTAATATGGTACGATTTTAATAAATATAATCATTCACTAGATTATTCCTCCAAATTTGCTGCAATTGAACCTGATTATCCTTAAAAACAAAGAAATGATGATGAAATAGAAGCTACTGCTCATTTCCCTACTTGCACTATAGTGAGAAATCATTTTTGTTCAAGTCTGAAAACAAATGCGGATGAACAAAAACACATGCGGAATGCGGATGAAGCTTGATCAAATACAGATGTGTTATGCACAAATGCGGATGACTTTTCACTGAATACGGATGACTTTGCAACAAATGCGGAAGCCTCGTCATCAAATGCGGTTGACTTGTATACAAATGCGGGTGCTTTAAGCACAAATGTGGATGTAGTGCCAAAAAATGCGGGTACTTTAAACCCAAATGCGGATGCATGGATATAAAATATGGATGCCTTGCAAACAAATGTTGATGCTTTGTGAACAAATGCGGATGAGTTAGCAAAAAAATGCGGATGTTTTGCAAGAAATGCTTATGAATAGCTGATGAACAAGACTTTTAGATGAAAAGAAAAAACATGAATGTGGATGTTTGGAACCAATAGGCACGTGTATTTTGATTATGAAAAAAAAGTGTATAGAAATCAACTTTGGTCACTTTTTCATAGATTCATCCAGGGACTTGGATAACTACTCATTATGTGAATAATGTCATTTATCAAGTCATTTCAAAAGAGTGGAAGTGTGTTCAAGATTGATTCATATTCCTCATTAAGTTTATTGAAGTTCAAAACCTCACCATATTCCTAATACATTCTTATCCTTGAGTTGTGATATAAACTGTAATCCAAAAGTGATACAACCCATATCCAATACCAAGAAGTATTCTCAAGAGATTCTAACCTTTGTAACACATATATTAGGAGGAGCTTAATCTGAGGGGGAGAACATCAATGAATCAGTCAATCAAGAAGACATGTGACACAGAAGATCTTCAAGTACAAGGTTTGGCAAGCATCAGTTAGGGGGAGTATTGTTGGGGTTCAACAATGTAATAAACTGAAGCTTACCAAATGATAATCATAACCGACTGAAGATCTCATTGTACAAGTTCAGAGACCAAATTGATTATCAGAGGAAACAAATACAAGACAAAGTCAACATCAAGACAACAAGAAAAGTCAAAATTAGGTCATGATGTAATATTAGTATAAATAGACCCACTAGTGTATTTTTGCAAGTGTGGATCTTTTGTGTGTGTTTCTCATGGTGTAAGTCACCACCCAAGGAGAAATTCTCTCCTTTGGGTGAGTTTGATTTCACCAACCATCTATGATTCTCACTGTAACTTGTTTATCAATAACAATGAAATCATAACATTATTATTATCCATCTCTTTGTTCTTTGATTCACACACGTCCACCCATCTTAATTTTAATTTCTAGATCTGAATGAGATAAATCCTAAGATCCACTCACAATGAATCTAAAATGATTAAAGGTGTGTCTACTCCCAAGGACAAGATTGATTAGAAGATTATTGCTTGGAAGTACGATTATGACTGGAACATGTTTATGGTCAAAAGGATCTCAGGGCTGGTGAAATTCTTTACGGAGTACTCTGCTCTTGTAAATGCCCTAGAGATTCATGACTTAAACGAACTAGCCAATTTGGAAGTGATAAATCATAAGGCTATATTCAGGGGGTATGAGTTTGAAGAGATACTCAGAATGTTCAAAAGAACTAACAACTTCAAATCTCTGAAGGCTATCTATATGAGGAAAGATAGATCCTTTATCAACCCACTTGAAAAGAAAAGGACTAAACAAACAGAAGAAGTTGTGTTTCAAGAGTTAAATATGAAACCAATTGAGTCTTTAAAGAGAAAGATAGTGTCTAGCACTCATTCCTCCACTCCAATTTCTAATGTTTATTATGATGAAAAGACTTATGAGGTAATAATTGAGAGAAAATGTGGAGGAAAGGAAGGTGCAGAGATTAGACTGTTTAGTGGATATGAGGTGAGACTACTTGATGAATCATACATCCATTACATTTACACCAGACACTTCAGAGAAGTAACAAACAAGTTGGGGGAAGAAGACATGCACTTCTTCTTAAAGTTCATTAAAATACTAAAAATTGCATATGATCAAATCATTGCCAAAAGAGAAAAGAGAAAGAAGAAAAAAACTCTTCTACAAATAGGAAACATTATGAAGCTAGAGGTTGATGTGGATGGAGCTTTGCTCATACATAGGGATGGGTTTTCTATTGTATTGATATTGGAACCAGTTTCTCTTAAGAAACTACCCTTAGAAGCCATCTACACTATGAGTCAGATGAAGATTCACATACTAAACAGAGAGAAGATGTTAAATGCAAATGACTTTGTCAACATGATAAAGGCCATTTTGGATCGATCTCAAGCAGAACCTCTAGTGCCTCTAAAAGACCAAGCAGAATCCTCACAACCTCAACCACCACCAAACCATTAGAGAACATAGGTTATATAATCCTTAGGGTGGTATTGTTGGACCCTGAAAGGATCATACATGCCAATTCCATTGGTGAGTTGATGGTTGAACTGCTGGAAATCCCACAAGTCCAAGAACCAATGCGGGTGAAGAATCTGCAGAGAAGAATAAGTGTTGGCTAAACGCATTTATACATACGGAAGAGATAGAACAAATGTTGACAAGTGTTTGTTCTTCCGCATTAACAAATGTGGATAGCCTAAAAGATATGCGAACAAGTTTTGCTAATCCGCATTTGCAAATGTGGATAGCCGGATAACAAATACACAGAAGTATTTGTTCATCCGCATTACTCAATGCGGATGACCAACTACTAATGAAGATGACAAAAGAAGAAATGATGTCAACTCCAACTCATCCACATTTGTCAATGCGGATGAACAAAAGAAATGATGATGAAGACTTAGACTATTTCTGATGTATAGGTCAGGGGTAGTTTAGTCATTTTGTAAAAAGACATCTTGTCAGCCTATAAATAGAATAAAAAAACTCTTACATGAGGTGAGTGTAGATAGACAATTAGAATATTTTGTGTCTTACATTCGCAAGGTGTATTATTACTATTTAATGTTCAAACCCTAGCATTTGTTGCAATCAATCACCTTTATCAATACAAAAAAGCATTTATGAGTATTTCTTGCATTGAATGTTTCTTGATTGTATGATTTCGCCATACAATCATTAACTCGATCATCATATTCGATCCTAGTGAGAATATCAATCTCACTACCCAGTCAAAGAATTCCCTTGATAGCAACTAGACGAGACACCTTTGGAGCACCCTGATATCTTGCATAGATACATGTAACAAACAAGATATCAGGTCTACTTGCTTTAAGATACATCAAAGAACTGATGATTGCCATATACTGATGTTGATGAGTATCCTCCCCCTTAGATTCATGACAAAGGTCATGGTTTCTCTGTATGGGTGTCTTGTCTAGCTTATAATCCTTCATATCAAATCTCTCTAAGATATTAGAGACATACTTAGATTGATTGATAAAGAACCTTCCTTCATTTTTTTCACCTGAATTCCAAGGAAAAAGTCCATTTTTCCCATGGAACTCATCTCAAACTTCTTCATAATGCTCTCAAAGTCTTTACACATTTGGTCATTTGAAGAACCAAATATGATATTATCAACATAGACCTGAACAAGTAATATGTCTTTCCCAAATTTCATAATAAAAAGAGTCTTATCAATGGTTCCTCTAGTGTAACCATTCTTTAGGAGAAACTGAGACAGAGTCTCATACCACAGCCTAGGTGCTTGGTGTAGCTCATAAAGGGCTTTATCCTGTGAGCACACATAGTTGGGGTGTTATAGGTCTTCAAATCCTGGAGGTTGGCACACATAGACCTCCCTATATATATTTCCATATAGAGAGGCACACTTGACATCAACTTGATCATAGTAAAGTTTTTGGATGCAACATAAGCAAGGAAGATTCTAGCTGCCTCAAGTCTTGGAATAGGTGCAAAGACATCAGTATAATAAATTCCTTCCACTTAGGTGTATCCTTGACTAACCATTCTAGCTTTTTTCTTGATGACCAAGCCTCTATCATCTCTCTTTTTCCTGAAAACCCATTGGCGCCTATAGGTACTTGACCAGATGGTAGCGGGCAAAGGTTCCAAACCTTTTGTCTGTTGAATTAAAGCAATTCCTCTTGCATTGTCTCAACCCAGCTACTATCCGTTAAGGCATCTTCTACTTTCTTGGGTTCCATCTAAGACAAGAAGCATGAGTACATGCAAATATTCCCATGATGACTTTGTCCCCTTGTTCTCACGCCTTCAGAGACTTCTCCTATGATGTTTTTAGTTGGGTGAGTGTTATGAATCACTATCTAGGAATCACTTCCAGTTGCAAAGATAAATCCAAGTTGGACATATTTTTCTCAGGAACATGAACACTTGGTCCAGCCATTGTTTCAATGTCACTTAATGTGGATGGATTGAATGAAAGAGAAACATCTTCATAAGTGATTGGCTGAGAAGCAGCATTAAGAGTTGCCTATTCCTTCAAAATATTGCTTCTATCAATCGAGTGTTGTCCAGTGCCATTAGAAGGAACACTGGTTGAAGCTTCACTATCTCTTGAATGAATCATGCTACTTGATCTTAAGATAGTTGGAGCTGGATCTTAACTCACTCTTGGGAATTTGAATAGGGTCTAGGCAACTCAAACAATTGATCATGATCATTTTGAGGATTTGCTCTAACTGAAACATTCTCACAAGATGAATTAGAATAGTTGGGAAACAATTCTAAGTCAAAAATGTAATCAAGGCCATTCCCCCTAACATAAGGAGTGTGCTCATTTACAACAATGTTGGATGATTTCTCAAATTGTTGATTTTTTTTGTTGTAAGCTCTATAAGCAATAGAGTTGGAGGAATACCCTACAAAGATAGCATCATTCAATTTCTCAGCAAATTTTGCCAAGTTGTCTTTTGTTTTAAGTAAGTACCTTAGAAAGCCAATGAACGGTGGCCTCTTGTTCCATAGCTCATAAGGGCTTTTTCCGTGTGGCTTAACTACAAGAACTTTGTTCTACACATAGCATGTAGTGCTGACTGCCACTACCTAGAAAGTAAGAGGCTGCTTTTAATCATCTAACATAGTCTGAGCAGCCTCAATAAGTGTCTTGTTCCTCCTCTCAGTAACACCGTTTTATTGAGGAGTGCTTGGAGCACTATATTTTCTGGCAATCCCTTTTGAGTTATAGAATGAGTCACGAATTTGATTCTTAAACTTAGTCCCTTGATCACGTCTAATTATTTTTACCTTTTGAGAAATTTGATTTTCTATTTTAAGAATAAAAGATTTTAACATTTGAGCAGTTTCATCCTTGGTTCTTAAAAAGAATACCCATGTAAATCTTGTAAAATCATTAACTATTACAAGCCAATATGATTTACTTACAATGCTCATTATACTTGTTGGACCAAAGAGATGCATGTGCAATAATTGTAATGGGGTGGTGATGGATTTAACAACTTTGGATTTATGAGATGCCCTGTGTTGCTTTCCTTTCAGATAAGCAATACAGTTATCTTTGCAGAAAAATAACATTTTAAGCAAACCATGTACCAAATTATTTTTAACCAATTTATTTGTGGTTCTAAAATTGACATCACACATTTGTTTATGCCATAGTGTTGACTTATTCCCATTAGCTTTGGAAAGAAAGCATGATACTTCTCCTAGTGGGGAAGCATAATTCATATCCAACTTGTACAGATCCCCTTTCCTAAGAGATCTAAGAAGCACCAATTCCGGAGGAATGGTCATCCTAGATTTGAGAATAATGCACTCGTGTTCTGTGAAAAGCATTTGGTGCTTTTGGTCACAGAATTGAGAAACACTCAAAAGATTGTGTTCAAGCTGTTTAACAAAGTGTACTTTATCAACCTAAAAGTTGTCGTTGGATACACTCCCTCTGCCAGAAATGTATCCTCCAGCGTCACCTCCAAACTGAAAAGGACCTTCATCAAAATGTTGAAATTGTTGAAGGAGAGATTTGTTCCTAGACATGTTCCTGGAGCATCCACAATCTACAATCCACACATTATTGTTCTTGTCATATGGATGTCCTTGAACATAAGGTGAAAAAGTTAGTTTTTATTGGAAACCCAAGCCTTATTGGTCTTGGGCTTTTCCAATGAGCATTTTGTTGAACCAAAATTTATGCATGGGGGTTCAATAAGTGACTGTGATGAGGAGAATTTGGCTGCAGCATCTTCTTTGATCTTCCATTCCATCTCTTGGTTGATCATGGAAGATGAGCTTGTTGAAACTTAAGCAGTATGGCATTCTTCCGAAGCTTCTTTCTTTTCGGAATAAGCCTTTACCACCTTCTCTTCCGAAGCAGTCTCTTCTTGGATGATTTCAAGGAACTTTCTTAGCTTTCTGAGTTTTCACAGCTTTAGCTTCCGATGCCATTTTTCCATCGGAAGAAGGATTTTCTTCAGAAAGCAACTGTTCTTCGGAAACAAGCATTCCGTTTTCATCACTTGGACCATTTGATAAGGTCCAAATGATAAACCTTCCCTGACTCCTTCTTTCTTAATATTATTTGCAAAATGTGTGCTAGCAGGATTGTAATAGCAATGTTTGGCCATATGGTTTTGCAAGCCATAGATTATGCATGTAATGTTAATATTCTGGGAATGTGATGGTTGTTGCTTCTTGTTCTTCTTGTCTTTAACAACAATATTTTCCTTTCCCTTCTGATCTTTTTATTGGATGGGTATGCTCGTACTACACACTTTTCAAGGTTCAGAGGTTCCCACCACCTGGAATCCAGTTGAGATGAACATACCTTTTTCCTTTGGGTCAATCTTCAGCTTTGATTCAACTATTTTCTTGGCAGTTTTTCTAGCTGCCTTGGTCGGGTTTCTTCTGGCTTTGGTTGTAAAAGGTCGGTCATCCTTCGTAAGAGGGGTAGGGTCTACCTGGATCTTCCCTGTGATGGTCTCCACACTTGCATCACTCTTTAACTCATGAGAAGGTGGGTAGCAGATGGGATCTTTTGCTCTTCAGTACCACACCTTGGTTGTCTAATAGACTCATAAGAGTGTGGTGGAGCAATTTCATTGGTCCCTAACCCACTTTTGTTTTGATAACAAAGTTTTGAGTGAGAGGATGATGCAAGGATGGCTTGGATGTTTTTCTCTGAGATAGCATGCTTCCTTGCTTGAGCCTCAGTTATGACAAGCTAGACTTGAGCTTCAATCAATTTAGATATTAAATCTTTTATTTGAGTGCTATAATTTGTGTTGTCATGTTTTAAAAGAGACACAGTTTTCTTTAACTTTCCAATTTTTATTTGATAGTCAGATTTAGCTCTATTAAAGTTAGATTTTAATATATTTAAAGACTCAATATCGGATTTAATTTCCATTTTATACTCTTCATACAATTTTACCTTAGCAATACAAGGTGGAGTACAAAGATGTTCATGTAACTTGTTATCATCTATTCCAGCCATGAGTGCTTGAGCAGGAGTCACACCCTCGACCATGAAGCTCAAGTCAACTTCTTGAGCTACAGCTGATGTTTCAGTTGACTTCCCAGGGGCTTTTGGTGTGGAGGCATGTGAGGAGGCATGAGAGATTCCCGGATTTGACTTGGGAGCCTTGCATTCCTTGCAAAAGGACCAAGTTGGTTACAGTTGTAACACTTTGCTTAGGTTTTGTCAAACCCAAACTTACTGCTAGCTGGGTTTTGAGGGAATTGCCTTGTAGTTCTCTTAAAGAACTTCTTTGCTTTATAGGTAAACACACCAATTTGTTGTACAATGTCCACATACTCTACATCATCTAGGCTGAAGCACTCTAGATCATCAAAGCAAAACTGATGATCACCAAAGTGCCCACTTCCTGAAACAAAAGCATAACCAGTCTTGCTGAGCTTGTTGAGAAGTTGGAGTCTTAGGAAATATGACGTAGGGTCTTGAAGAATATGATGGTTGTTTTGAGTTTGTCAGCAACTGCTAAGGTTGGGTGGGTCTTGTGCCTTGAGCAACCATGAATGTGTTGCTAGCCAAAAGGCATGAGGGTTTGCTTATCAAATGGCCCCTCTTATTTTCCATCTCTACATGATATCCATCAATAATGTCATATAGTCAGTCATGGTGAGGGAGTTCAGATTCTTCGTCATGTTGATGGAAACACAGTAGAACATCCACTCATTTGGAAGTGCACTCATGATTTTCCTTGAGAGATCTCTCAAGACAATGGCAACTCCACAGATTGAAGGGAAGCAATAAGATCCATGTACGTAAAGTATTGCAGGATGTGGGTCTCTTTAGCAATGTAGGTAAAGTTCTCAAACTGTTGGTTGAGTGAATCTTTTAAGGAGTCATTGGAGTAAGAGTACATTTGTGACAGTGCATCAAACAACTCTTTAGCTGACTTGCAATGTTCAAACCCTACCATGATGGAGTTGGGTATAACAGTCATAAGAGCCATCATAGCATTGTTGTCTATGTCCATCTTCTTCCGGACTTCATCTAAATAGTCTTCAAAAGCCTTCTCGATGATAGATAACAACATTTTACCATCAAGGTACCTGATGAAACCTTCTATACGTCTTCTCCATTGTCAAAAGTTTATAGGGGTGATGATGGGTACTTTAGTCATTGTCACCATCTCAACTTCAGATTTCTAAATAAGGGCCATTTTAGAGTGTGTTGAAATACGGAGTGAAAAACAAGTTGATTTGGATGGTAAGATCACACAATCAATAGCCTAAAGAGCTCTGATACCAATTGCAGGATCAGTTTTTATACTCAACACAAGTATTTCTCTCAAACTCACAAACAAACACTCAAGAAGCAGAGTTCTTCTAAGAGTTGATTATAATATACTAAGTAACACAAGTAAAACACAAGAGAATAATTTTCAAGATACTTGTATATATTACTTCTCAACTTAAAATTTACAAGACTCTTACAAGCTTAGTACAAGAGTTACAATGTGAAACTATATATACTACTATCTACAGCTGGATATACTTTGATACCAGCTGGAATCCTCTAACTAAAGCAGATACTACAAAGCTATAGCTAAGGTATCTTAGAAAATGTTTTATCTAAGATATGGTAGTCATGACATGTCCATGACTTACCTTTTGTCACCAACTAAAGTTGGCAACTTGTACTAACATAGAAAGGTTAATAGTGGAATAAAGTATGGTCAATTACATGGCCTTTTGGGAAAACGCCATGAAGTATGAGAGGTCTACAGTAGAGTAAGAGAGACCATACTTATGTCCGCTGATTTATAGCAGCATCTTCTGAATGTTAATTGGTTTTGGAAGAACAAGTTCTTCCGAAGCCTTTTATACTTAGGAAGAGGTTGCTTCTTCCATGGTTTGGGGACTTCTACTTCGAAAGTCATTGTCTTTGAATTCTTCTAAGTCTTGAACTTCGGAAGAGATGAACTTGTCTTTGGAAGTTGGAGCTTTTCCTTCGGAAGTTGATATTGCACTTTGTCTTCGGAAGAGCTCCATTTCCTTAGGAAGTTCCACACTTGGATTTGGAAGTCCTGTATAAGTTGCACCAAAATAGTCTAAGTGTTTAGTTTTGGTTGCACCAGCCTTTCTAGATGTAACAACATGATTGACTATAAGCTTGCTAAGACACCCATAGCCAGAAACCACTCCCTTGGACCTGATCTTGAGGGGGAGTGTGTGGATAAACGTCTTTACATGGACATTATTGGGTCTCTTATGTACCTTGTAGCTAGCAGGCCTAATATCATGTTTCCCATTTGTATTGTGCAAGAGATCAATCCAACCCCAAGATGTCACACTTGGTCAATGTCAAAAGAATTCTAAAATATCTTAAAGGTACTTCAACACTAGGCCTTTGGTATCCAAAGAATTCTGACTTTAATCTATATACTTATATAGATAGTGACTATGGTGGCTTTAATATGACCAGGAAGTCTACATTAGGGGAATGTTAGTTCCTTGGTGGAAGGATACTCTCTTGGCAATGCAAGAAACAATCATGTGTCTCTACATCAACTGCTGAAACCAAATACATTGCTCCTACTAGTTGTTGTGCTTACGTGCTTTAGATTCAGCAATAGTTGCTAGACTATGATGTCAACTTCAAAGAGACTTCCATTCACATTGAAAACAGCAGTGCTATCTCCATAACAGAGAATCTTGTGCAACACTCAACGACAAAACACATCAATATTAGGTATCACTTAATTAGAGATAACTTTGAAAATGGATTAATCAAACCAGTTAATGTTAACACAAATGAATAATAAGCAGATCTGTTGACCGGAGCTTTTGATGAGCAGAGATCTAAGTCATCTATTGGAATGATTATCCTTGAGTAGCTTTCTTAAAACTAACTCATATTATTTCTAAAACGTATGTGTCCTAAGTTATCTATTTTATCACCTTCATAAGCCCTTGTTTACTTTGGAAGAAAAGATCTTTTAAATGATATTCCTGAGACCTTTGAAAATTGTGATCGTTTTACTCTTCAAAAGATATGTATTTACCTTCGGAATAAAATTATGTCTTCAAAAACAAATAACTACGGAAGTTATTTAACTTTGGAAGAAATTTCCAAAATATCATCCGAAGCTTAAAAACACTTTTGAGTACTTGCATGTTTTTGAAGAACAATTTTCTTCCGAAAACAATTTGTTAACCCATGTTGAAAACACTTTAATCAAATAATTAAAGAATTGTGGGTCAAACAATGATAAACACAATGAAAACCCCAAATTGATCTAACTTGATTGCATATGATTTGTACAAAGTGGAAACCACAATCAATTGGTTATTTAATCATCCCAGACCTAATTGTAGTTAACCTATTTATAATTAGTATAATATTCACTAATTGCATTTAATCCCCTAGACTTAGCCTAATTAATAGAAATTGTATATAAAAGATAAAAATGACTAAAACATATTTAAATATATTCTGTTGACACAAAATATATTTATTACAATAAACTCCTAGTCATCTAAATTTCGACGTCTCATCTCGGTTTTTCATCTCGAACGTGTCGGGTATTGACTTTTGCATTGACTTTGACCGTGATGTTGACTTTTGTTGACTTTGACTATGTTGATAATATAGACTATCTTGTACAACTCCAACAATACTCCCCCTTAGTCTATCATTATCAACTTCTTCAAATGAAACCATCACTGAGAAGTCAACAGTAGAAAGAACTTCAAATTGAAGCTTTATGAATTTGATGAGAAAGATTATTCATGTCATAAGCTCCTCCTATTTATATGCTCCCCCTTTTTGAGTGCATCCTTTGTGAAGATATTGGAATAGCTTTCCCAAATATCTAATCTTGAGTGCTTCAGAACATGTAGGAGGAGGATACCAAGCTCGGTATATTCTACAAACTTGAGGAATAGGTTCTCTGACTATGTACATTGCTTAACTATTGATCAACCATCATTTAAAGTAAAAATGTGAAACACAATCACAAACCCAGTCTTGACATATCTAATTAGATCATTTAATTTTATCAAAAGAAACTCGTGTTTATTTGTTTGAAAACAAAAAGAATTTTGAAATAAAAATTTGTTATAATATTTTATTTTTATTATATAAATTTATTATAACAAAATTTTTTATTTTATATATTTTTTAATTTATAATTTTTTTAGATACCATCATGAGATCACATCCTCAAGATATACTGTAGCATAAAGATGAACTAAAACATCGACAAGCAATGAGATCACAATGGTAACTTAATCTAGTCACAATCTTTGAAAGATTTTGAAATTCTCTAATAGATCAATACGATTGCTCATATATTTGTCCACTTAAACCCATGCCCTATATTTTTTAACAAGTAGCACATGTTTTGTTAAGGTTCAATTAAGCACTTTAGAATGCTAGGACCCCATAATCATTTGGCAAAAACCCTAACCCGACCTCAGGATTTCTGAATTTATTATGATCTTTATAAAGCAAGGATTGTGCATTAATGTGCAAGTGATTACTAAGAGAATATTGTATCCTTTCATCATTATATGATTTGACACAACTTAGAACAAAATGGTGAGAGCTACAAATCTATAATCACGTATAACAAAGGAGATGACCATTTAATCATGTGCAGAAGAGAGCTCTAGGATAGTACTATCATACAGCAAAGGAGATCATCACTCCAGGTTAATACTTCCATACAACAGAGGAGATTAGCATCAACACAAGACACATAAATATACCAAACATGGGCAAAGATATGACTTATATGAATTGTATCATGGTGGGTGAAAGATCAATTCTCAATCCAATTTTTGTCGGGAGTCAGTTTTCGTGCAGGAAAAAATGATTACGTAAATCCAGATATCCTTAAGCATATATTTTAATTTAAATCATTATGTTGCTATCTACTTTATTATTCAGGCTAAATCTACCAAGCATATCATTAAAGAATCTGTTTGTTTTTTTATATTGTTATTAAAAATAAGATATAAATCAGATAACAACATCAGTTATGATCATTTCTGATTTAAAATGCAGGTCGTACAAGAACAAGCATTTCAAGATGATATACAATCATTTCTCAGTCATCTCGAATCAAGTTACTTGTTTTATTTTCATTTTTTTATTTAATTTTAATATACTCTCCCCTAAATTTTTATTTTTACAAACATATTTTTGTATTTTATTTATCTTTATTATATATATTATAAAACTATACAGAAATATAAATTACGAAAGGTCTTCCATACTACATTGATATAAAGATAAGAATGAATGATAAAAAATATGCAGTGATTGTGAAGTGAAAATTATGATTGTGCAGATAAAAATCCACATTCTGGATAGAATAATATGTCCTTAACTTGTTTGTTCCGTCTTAAATTTAAATTAACGACAATAATTGTTAGTAAACCGGATTACTAACAGGCGTCTTGAATTGTTCCTACGCTCATAAACAGATTAGTTTCAAAAGGTAACCCCGACCATCGTAGTCCAGGGTATTCCTTTTGCAGTGGTAGAAATAACCTGCTTCAACATAAAATATGTTAAAATAGCAGGGCTATCTGTTTCCTTCTTTTTAATTTTCCAAATTTGTTTCGATCCAATTAATTTGGATTTGAAAGAATTAAATTGGAAATCATTTTTTGTTTAAGACCGGAAGGAAAAGAATTTGGTTTTGAACCTTTGGTCATTTTCATCTTTGAATAATATGAAATCGGTTTGAAATGAAAAGGTTTGGATGGAAGGTTTTTTATCCAACTATTCAAGATGTGTGATTTTTACCTCTTGATCTAGAGAAGCACTTGGGTTGCCTTTATCAACTAGAACATCCTTTGTAAACTATAATCCGGAGAAGCAATTCGTTTTGCCTTTACCATTCGAAGTAAGTCTTTGAGGGCACTTCTTTACCACATGACCTTCATTTTCACACTAAAAATAAGCCTTGAAATGCTTTTGATGTTTGATTGACCTATGTGAAGCATTTGGAATTAGAGATTGCTTTGTGGTTATGGCATTTTATTGCTCATTTTGATGTTTGTTGTGTTGAATAGTGAATGAGATCTTCACTGATTGATGGATTTTTTTTGCAGTTGGAGAAGAGATCCGTATTTGACTTGATTCAACTTTTGGATGCTTTTGAGACCTGAAAATTTTAGGTGATATCTTGATGTTTGAGGAACCGACACTGTCCTCTGTGTTTGACTCATCATCTGAGCTTGTCCAGTTTTGTATACACAGATCTTCCTCCACCAGATCTTGATTGACACCTCCTGCAGGATCGTTCAAGGGCTTGAACACAATTACAACACAACAACACAATGAGAAGATTAACTAAACGTTAATCAAACAGTGAACTAGGTAACCAAAGGTAATGCAGAGAACACAAGTAAAGCACGAGACAGAACAGGAGAGTATAGTTTTCAAGGGAGCAGTATATTGCTTTCTCAAGTTCTTTTACAAGTGTTACAAAGCATTAAAGAAAGATACAAGAACTTGGAATACTTATACTACAACCTACAGCCGGCTATACTATGAAAGCCAGCTGGATACAATTGACTAGACACTAACAAAATCAATTGTAGGATCAAAACGCATATCTGCCTTTTGACCTTGTGACTATGACATGCCATAGCTCACATCCTTATACATTACAAAAAGGATAAAGTACATAAAGTGGAAAGTTTCAGACTCAAGACCTCAATGTACAGTTACCAAAAGCATGGACCTTTTCACCAACTCTTGTAAGTTGGTGACATATCAGAGACGCAGCGGAAAAGGTGCTTTATGGAACAGTACATCAGATAAAGCATGTGTACTAAAAGTCTTCGGAAGAAATCTGTCTTCATAGGTTGAAGCTTCGGAAGACTTTGTCTCTTCAGGCTTCGGAAGACTTCAGGTTAGGCTTCGGAAGATATTGGTCTTGGCTTCGGAAGATATTACACTTAGAGTATTTTCTAATGCTTTGTGTAATTCTTCCGAAGCATTCTTCACTTCAGTACTTAGTGCATGTTGCTGAAACACTTAGGCAGTTTTGGGTTGCATCAGACTTCAGGAATCCTTACAAACTCCCCCTAGGCTGATGCTACCAAAACACTTAGAAGATCTTTTAAAAGTTTGTAGTCTTCAGAATAATCAAGACCATCCCTTTCTTCATTTGATGGTCAGGATCATCAAGACTCTCATAGTATCTTCTCATTTCAAAGAGATCATGCAGAGGTAAGTTGATTATGTCTTGCCATGAGTAGACATTTTCAACACCTTGATCTCTGATAACATTCCATCTTTCTGGATTGGTAGAGTAAGTCCAGGATAAGATGGGTGTCTCGGTTGCTAGAGGAGCCACTTGCATAGGAGTTGATTGGGCTGCCTCATCATGCACTTCCTCAGGTTGATCTGATTCAGCCTGGGGTGTAGAGGTAGATGACTTTGGCTTCTTCTTTTTAGTCTTTGGTTTAGAGGCCATTTTCTTCTTCCTCTTTAATGTCTTTAACTGAGAAGACTGGTCTGCAGCACCATGTTGATCATCAGTGTCTTTCTCAGTTGGGTGTTCCTCCCTCACAGGTTCAGAAGGAGAGGGAGTTTGACCCTGTCTTGGATCAGAAGATGAAGTTTGCTGAGGCTCAGCTGGAGGTTCTGGTTCAGGTGTCTCTGGTTGTTCAAACTTGACCTCCACTTCAGGTGGGACTTGACTTGGAAGAGAGTGCAAATCGATGAGTTCACCACTTTTAATCTTCTGCTTGATTACCCTTATATGCTCATCCATTGTAGATAGAGACATGGGACCAAGTCTCCTTCCGGAGAATCCATATGACTTCAAGAAGCTCATCATTCTTTGTCTGTCAGCAGACTTCTTTGCATTCTTTTGAATGATGGCTCTTGACTTTGCAGCTTCTTCCCTTAGCTTCCTTTTGGTTGTTTTTCTTTCTTTGACTAACTCAAGCTCAAGTTGCTTTAAGTACTCGAACTCAATGAAGTCATAGGACAGGGGAAGAAGTGTATTTGCCTGATAGAAGCCTGTGGCACTCAGGTAGTTTATCATTTTGATTCTATCCTCTTCTTTATCTACCTGAGGTTCTTGTGGAGCCACATCTTTCTGTGCAGGACTTTCTTGAACTGGAGAGAGAGTGGGAGTATGCTTGTGAAGTCTTTTCTGTCTCCTCTCCTCTTTGAATTGAAGAAGTAACCTTGCATCCTCTTTCTCCTTTATCTCTCTTGACACTTCCATGTCAGCCAGTTCATTCAACTCTTCTAAGGGGAGGGAGATGATTTCATCAACATCATAGTTCCTGGTCTGTAAATAATTAATCCTGACTGCCCTTTGTTCATCATTTTGAGTATTTGGTCTGGGGGCAGCCCTGATTGCAGCTTGCATGAATTTTGATGACCCAGAAGAACTTTCTCCCCTTAGCCTCCTTTTCCTCTCTCTCTCTTCCTCCTCAATTTCTTTAGGATCATTATCCTTTTCCCTTTGTCACCAACAGACCTTTGTGACTCAGGGTGGATTGAGGCTTGGCCTTCATTGCTTGGTGTAGCTTCCATGCTCTGGCCAGAGAGAGGCTGAGAGACACCTTCACCAGCAGGTGTCTCAGATGGAGTTTGGACCTCTGCAGCAGTTGTTGATGGTGAGACAAGGGTCTCAGGTTCTGCCACTGGGCCTTCACCAAGGTTTCCCTTATGAAACTAATCTTAGGGTCCACCTCAGCATCCAGTTGACCGATGACATTGCCTGATTGCCTAAGTCTCCTTCTTAGAGAGAACTCTGCAAGGATCCTGTCTTGGATTCTTTGAGCCAGCCTGTCAGCTTGTCTAGATTTGCTTGGATTGACAAGTGGCATGTTGACTAAATCCAGTCCTTCATAGAAGCTCAGGCTTTGGAACTGAAAGACTTCTTGTTGACCTTGAACTTTGTGAAGTATGAGGGCTCTTCTGTCATCATCATACCTCCATCTGATGATGTAGTTGCCAGTTCCATGTGGTGGAGATGAGACAGCCCTTGGTATACCTTCCTCAAAGAGACTCCTGATGAGAGAGTCTATAGAGTCCACATTAATGTGAACTTGAGGAAGTTGCTGAGAATGCACAACAGCAAGTGAGGATGGTGTGTCCTCTATGTCCATTCTCTTTGAAGAACTCCCAAGTTCTGTGGTTGTGATAACTTTCTCCCCCTTTTTGGTAGCATCACCCACTTGCATAGGTGAGCTGGAGGATAAATCAGTCACTTCCACAGGTTCTTGTGTTCCTGGTTGAGCTCTCCTTAAAGGTCTCTCAGCTAGTTTTTCCTGCAGATATGAAATCTGGAGTTGCTGATCATTGACCCTGTTTTGCAGGGTAGTCACCTGAGATTCCAAGTGACTAACCTTAGAGACTAGATAGGTGCATGTTTGTGACAATTTTTTTACCTTTAGTCTCAAATTCCCCTCATCTTCATCAGAAGAATCACTGGGGGATGAGAGGATTGGACCAAAGTCCCTTCTCTCACCACCAGCTTGAGTTTCTTGGCTGCTGGTTTTCCTCTGCTCACTAGCAACCTCAGTTAAGATGCCAATGGGCTGAGTTGCCATGGTTGAGGTCTTAATGATGTAATCACTTTCAAAAGTGAGAGCCTCTTCCATATGGACATCCTGAACAGGTTCAAATGTGTCCACCTCAGTAATAGGTGACTGATGAGGGATAGACTGAGGAGAGTCAGAGGTACTCATCTCTCTTTGAGTAGGGGAGGAGAAGAGAGACTCATGGTACTCACTGAATCCTAATTCTTCATCAGTGTAAAAGGATAGGTTGGGAATTGGTTGGTTTAGATCCAAAGGCTGGGGATGGTAGCTATCCCCTGAAGGTTGTTCACTTGAGTGTTGAGACTCAGAGTGAAGGCTTACAGTTGTGGGCTAATGAGCTCATCAGGTTGAGCTTGAGGAACCTCAGCCCTGATAGGTAAAGTAATGGGAGTGGTTTGCTCCTCAGGATAAGTGGGAGCTCTGGAGTCCACTTCTTCCTGTAAGGTTGAGTATTTGGGGGCCTGCACAGACTCAATAGCCTGAGCAGGGGTTCGTTGGGATTTTCTTTTGTATGTGATGAATATTTGAGTTGTGAAGAAGGTAGGGGAGCAGTAGGTGTGGGTTCAACACTAGCTTGGACTGCTATGTTGTCACCTTGAGCAATGAGCTCTAACATTTTTGGGACTAGGGCTGTTTCTACCCCTGAGAAGCCTACAGTTGGCTTCTTCATAATTTGAAAGATGACGGGCTTCATCTGTCCCAGTTTAAGAATATTGCCTGTTCCCTCAACTGTGAGCCCAGTTCACAGTTAAGAATGTGTTGAACATATCTAGGAAACATGTAATATTCTAAGGAGTCTAAGTTTGCAAGTAAATTAGTATAAACAAATTGTGAATACCTGAACTTGACCCCCTGAACCATCCCATGAACTATAAAGGAGAGATCCTCAGGAATCTGGTCCCATCCACCATGCTTGTTTGATAAGCTGTGGATAACCACATGGAGCAGGTATTTCCACTGGGATGAGACCTTCCCTTTCCTGAAGGTCTTTACAGAGAAATCTCCTTCATAGCCCATCTGCTCGAAGGAATGATTAACCGCTTCTTTTGGGAAGAACACTTCACCTGGTTCATCATCCAGCTGAAGATGTCGGTTGATGATGGCCGGAGTGATGAAAATTGTTCTCCCCTGCACCGTGGCAGACAGTGCCTTCTCCCCATCCATAATGACCTCTTGGCAGGTCTTCCAGAATTCAAGCAAATGATCCTCATATAGAGGAGGATCAATGGTTAGGGAGGTGAAGTAGTGAGACAAAGACAAGAAACGGCAAACCTCTGAGAAATGAGGATCTTGTCAGAGCATAACAGAGCAACCTGATTGTGTTGTCTGTGTAGCTGCATGGCAAAGTGAGGATCATTTCTGTGTGTAAGGTCAGCCATTTTGAGGTAGCTCAGAGATGAAGAGAAAAGAATGGGAAGGAAATTTCAGAGAGAAAGCTTTGGGTTTTAGGTATGGAAGAAAAGCAGATGATAGAAGAGGGGGGAAACCGTTGGGTTTATATGAGAGAGAAGGATTTCAGATAAAGTTTAATGAAAGAGGATAAACTTTGAAATCCGTATGTCGGTCCCACCTCTGAAAAAGTAGTTTACCTTTTTGCTCAAAAAGTAGTTTTCTTGGAATTCTAAAAGCTTCGAAAGTAATTTGTCTTCGGAAGTTGTGATTGAAAAAGCTTCCGAAGCTAAAGTGACTTCTGAAGAATTTTCCTGAGAGTCTTAAAGATTTATGCTTCGGAAGAGAAATAAACTCTTGGATGCTTTGTATAAGAATGAACAAAGCTTCCGAAAGTAATTTTTGCTTCGGAAGGAAAAAGTCCTTAAAAATGAATAAGTGTCTAAGTTAAGAATTTTAAGCTTCGGAAGATAAATTTTGACTTCTTCCGAAGGTAAAATTTCTTAGACAGTCATTTATTTTGAAGACATATTTTTCTTCCGAAGGTAAAATGTTATCTTCCGAAGTATCAGAAAATTTTCAAGAATCCAAGGAAAGTCTTCAAAAAGAGTTTTTCATTCAAAGAAAACATGAGCTTATGAAAGTGATGAACTAGACAACTTAGGACACACATATTTTAAGAAGAAATAATTAGAATTAGTTTTAAGAAAAATCTACTCAAAGTTAATCATCCCAATAGCTGATATCAGATACTTAAATCTCTGTTCATCAAAAGCTTTTGTGACAGATCAGCATATTGTTCATCTGTGTGAACTTTGACTAGTTTAATTAACCCCTTTTCATAGTTATCTCTTATTAAATGATACCTGATGTTGATGTGTTTGGTCCTTGAATGCTGCACAGGGTTCTCAGTGATAGAGATAGCACTGTTGTTGTCTATGTGGATAGGAGTCTCTTTGAAGTTAAATCCGTAGTCTAGCATTGATTTTGAATCCAAAGCACTTGAGCACAGCAGCTTGCAGCAGCAATGTATTCAGCCTCAGCAGTTGATGCAGACACACAGGTTTGTTTCTTGCATTGCCATGAGACAACCTTCCACCAAGGAATTGACATCCCCAGATGTAGACTTTGCAGTCATGTTGCAACCACCATAATCACTGTCTGTATAGGCATACAGATTGAAATTAGAATTCTTTGGATACCATAAACCAAGTGTTGAAGCACCTTTGAGGTATCTTAAAATCCTTTTCACAGTGATTAAGTGAGACATCTTAGGATTGGCTTGATATCTTGCACACAAATACATGTAGCAAACATGATATCAGGCCTGCTAGCTGTAAGATACATAAGAGACCCAATCATAGCCCTGTATAAGTGCTCATCTACACACTCCCCCTCAAGATCTGGACCAAGGGAGTGGTTTCTGGCTATGGGTGTCTTAGCAGTTTTACAATCAGTCATGTTGAACCTCTTGACTATATCTTGAACATACTTTGACTGACTTATGAAAATGCCATCTTCAACCTGCTTCACTTGAATTCCCAGAAAGAAATTAAGTTCTCCCATTGAACTCATTTCAAATCTATCTTTCATCAGCTTTTCAAAGTCTTTGCAGAGCCTTGAATTGGTTGAGCCAAAGATGATGTCATCCACATATACTTGAACTAGCAGAATGTCTTCCTTGTCCTTTGATGAAGAGAGTTCCATCTATAGTACCTCTCCTGTAACCATGTTTACAGAGATACTCAGACAGTGTCTCATACCACTTCCTGGGTGCCTGATGCAGCCCATAGAGAGCTTTGTCAAGCTTGCAGACATAATCAGGATGATCAGGATCTACAAAACCAGGTGGTTGTTTGACATAAACCTTCTCATCAATCACTCCATATAAGAAAGCACACTTTACATCAAGTTGGTAGACCTTGAAGTTCTTGGATGCAGCAAATGCCAGGAATATCCTAACAGCTTCTAGTCTAGCTACAGGAGCAAAGACATCAGTGTAGTCAATCCCTTCTTCTTGTGTGTATCCTTGAACAACTAGTCTAGCCTTGTTCTTGATGATGATTCCTCTATCATCCTTTTTATTCCTAAAAACCCATTTGGTTCCAATGGTAGTCTTCCCATGAGGAAGAGGACAAAGGTTCCAAACTTTCTGTCTTTTGAATTGAAGCAGCTCTTGTTGCATAGCTTCAACCCAACTTCCATCTTTAGAGCCTCCTCAACTTTCTTTGGCTCTAACTGGGATAGAAAACAAGAGTGAAGACAAACATTTGCTTCATGGGTTTGCCCTCTTGTCTTTACCCCGGAGATAACATCTCCAATGATGTTTGTGGTAGGATGAGACTTGTGGATCCTTAGCTGAGGGATCACAGCAAGTTGCTGAGATAGATCCAAATTGAGAAATTTAGATCTGGTCTTGAAGATTGATCCTCCACATTATCACACTTATCAAGATTAACTTGATCCAATGAGTGTGTGACATCATTGATGTTATCATCTATGGTATGGTTATTAGCATCAAGAGATTCTTGATCACTTTCACCATCACCATTGTTATCTTCTGCGATTGAGATGTCTTTATCTGGTTGAGAGACTTCTGAACTGGAATTTGAAGGCATGCCAGATGTATCAGCTGGATTTGTCATTGTTGTGCTGATAGAAACCTCATTTGCTGAAGTAGTTCCAACTGGAGCTGAAGGTCTTCCAAGCTCAAATCTTGGATCAAGATCACCTGTATTTAAATTTTCTGCAGATCCTGAAACATGCTCACAAGATTTATTAAAACAGTTGGTAACTAAATCAAGATCAAATAGCCAATCCGGACCAGAACCAGCCACACTGGAGTGTGCTCATTGAAAGTCACATTGGCTGACTCCTCAATGATTCTAGTTCTGAGATTGTATACTCTATAAGCTTTAGCTTGGAGAGTATCCAATGAAGTGTCCATCGTCTGATTTCTCAACAAACTTGGCAACTTGATCTTTGTATTCAAGATGGTGCAGGGACATCCAAATGACCTGAGAAAACCAATGAAAGGTTTCCTCTTGTGCCAAAGTTCATAAGGAGTCTTACCATGTGTCTTAACTACTAAGACTCTGTTTTGCACATAGCAGGCAGTATTAACTGCCTCTGCCCAGAAGGTGATAGGCAGTTTAGAGCCAGACAACATAGTTCTTGCAGCTTCAATAAGTGTCCTGTTTCTCCTCTCAGCAACTCCGTTTTGCTGAGGAGTCCTGGGAGCACTGTATTGTCTTGTAATACCCTTTTCATCACAAAATGTATCAAGGATTTGGTTCTTGAATTCAGTTCCTTGATCACATCTTATGGTTTTGACCTTGTGATCACATTGATTCTCAATCTTTAAGATGAAATTCTTTAGAATCTCAGGAGTCTCATCTTTAGTTCTAAGAAAGAAAACCCAAGTGAATCTTGTAAAATCATCTGTGATCACTAGACAGTATAAGGTCCTTCCTAAACTCATTACACTGGGGGGCAAAGAGATCCATATGTAATAAGTGTAGGGGAGTAGTGATGGAGTTCTTTCCTTAGGCTTGTGAGATACCTTGTGTTGCTTCCCTTTCAGGCATGCAACACAATGATCATCACTTGTAAACTCTTTCTTTGGCATTCCAGTTACCAGATCATGTTTGATTAATTTATTCATATTCTTAAAGTTTACATGACACATTCTTTTATGCCATAGGAAAGACTCATCACTATTTGCTTTAGATAGAAAGCATGAAACTTCTCCGGAGGGAGATGTTCTTGCAAATCCATTTTATACATGTTCCCTTTCCTGGGGGCTCTGAGCAGAATATGCTCATGAGGAATGACCACTCCAGGTTTGAGAACAATGCACTCATGTTCAGTGAAGAGCATGTTATGACTCTGATCACAAAAATGAGATACACTCAGAAGATTGTACCCAAGCTCCTTAACAAAGTTACCTTCTCAATGCTGAGCTTACCATTTGTGACCTTGCCCCTTCCATAAATGTAACCACCTTCATTTCCTCCAAAAGCAATGGTCCTCCATCAATTCTCTCAAAATTATGAAGTAAAGACCTATCGCCTGTCATGTGCCTGGAACAGCCACTGTCAATTATCCAGACATTCTTGTTTGTCTTGAGCTGTTCCTGCACAAAGAAAATGATTAGTTACATTTGGAAACCCAAGCCTTACTTGTCTTGGGTTCAGTAAGTGTAATAGAAGGTAATGCAACAGTAATAGATCCTATGGTTGTACAGAGGGGATCTTCGGCTGTTGTTGATGATGGAGAAACCTCAGTCATTTGGTCTTTCTTAGACTTCCACACCACCTTTGGAGTCTTGGACTTGACCTTCAAAACCTTAGAAGCTTTTGGAGCTTCACAAGTTTTAATGACTGACACTTCGGAAGAATCTACAGTCACTGCAGTAGACTTTAGTACTTCGGAAGAACTCCTTTCTTCCGAGACCAACTTTGCTTCCGAAGGTAATTTTCCATTTACCTTCTTCTTTGATTTGGAGCTTCCGAAGGAAACAGACTTTCCTTCCGAAGCTTGAGACTTCTTGAGATTCTTTGAAGTCTTTGTATTGGTCATGTGGATAGTACTTTTAGGATTGTATGGACAATCCTTGGCAATATGAGAAGTACTTTCACACATAACACACAGCATTTTCTTCTTCAAAGAAATCTCCTTTTGAGAGCAAGACTGGCCTTGGTCACATCCCTTTTTCACCTTCATCTTGGTAGATTCAGATACAGTTCCCTTGGGCTGTGAACTGTTCTTGGATTTGATGGTCCAGGCTGTGCAGCAGTGGTACACAGCAGCTCAGTCTTCTTCTTTGTACTGAGATGATTTGAACATGAACCAGAACTCTTGGATAAGAGGCTTTGGTGGATGTCTTCAGTCCTTATTGCTTTGAAACCTGCAGAGATGAACACTTGTTTCTGCTTAGCATCAAAGGTAGCCTTGATTTCTTGAGCCTTCTTTGCTTTCCTTTTGCTCTTCCTGATCAAGTTCTTTCTCTTGGACTTGGTCATCACAGTTAATTTCTTCTCCAGAAGGATAGTGGCCCTTGGAGGAATCCTCTTCTTCACTCTTCTCAGAGGGATTCCTCACTATCACTTCTTCATCATCCTCACTTACTGGATCTATGAGAGGAAGCTCATCTTCACAAGTTCCACACCTAGGAGATCTTACAGACAAGATTGTGTGTGGAGGAGCTATCTCATTTGATCCCAGTCCCTGTCTATTTTGATAACAAACCTTATTGTGTAGGGATGAGGATATCATGTTCTTGAAGGTCTCTTCTTCAAGAACACTTTTCTCTGCCAGGGCTTTGCTGATCACAAGCTCAGCCTGGCACTTAGTCAACTTAGTGATGAGATCTTGGATCTGAGTTCTAAAATCTGTATGTTCATGTTTTAGTACTGAAATGGTTTTCTCCAAGTCTTCTATCTTTAACTTGTAATCATTTTCAGACTTTCTAAAGTCAGATTTTAATATGTTTAATGACTCAAGATCAGATCTCATCTCTAGGTTGTAGGACCTGTATCTATTTACTTTAGCAATGCATTCAGGGGAGCAAAGATGTTCTAATACCTTGGCTTCATCATGATCAGCCATCAATGCTTGGTTTGGAGAAGCATCCTCCACCTGAAAACTCCAGTCAAATCCTCCCTCTTCAACAGCAACCGCAGCATGTTGCTTTGTCTTCTCAGCCTGAGGGGTATTGTTGTGTGAAGTTTGGTCTGAGTTGTGTTTGACCCCCATTTGCTCTGGGTGCCTTACACTCCCTGGCGAAGTGACCCATAAGGTTACAATTGTAACACTTAACTTTGCTTTTATCCAGGCCAAACTTACCACTGGTAGCATTGCTTGGAAATTTTCTTCCTGTTCTCTTGTAGAACTTCTTGGCTCTGTGAGTGAGAAGAGCCATCTGCTGAACTATCTCCATGTATTCCAGGTCATCTGGATGGATACAGTCTAGGTCTTCAAGAGTGAAGAGATAATTTCCACAGCTTTCATCTGCAGACACAAAGGCTTGAGAAGAACTTGTCTCTTGGAATGGGCTTCCTTGAGTAAAGTTCTCCCTTGGTGTCTCCGGAAGGTGATGAAAGGACCCTTTTGTGAGTTGTCAGGGTAGCATAGGAGATGATGTTGGGGTTCTATGCTGTCCCTTTCAACCACATGAAGGGCTGAACCCATTTGATTGTTAGAGTTGCCAGATGAACCTTGTAAGTTCATCTCCATCTGGTATCCACTGAGAATCCCATATAACTCTGTCAGAGTAAGAGTTTTAAGGTTCTCAGTCCTCTTGATTACCACACAATAGTGTGTCCATTGCCTAGGAAGTGAGGACATGAACTTCCTTACAATGTCTCTGTTCTCAAGAGGAACTCCTCCATCCACAAGGGTATCCACAATCTCAACATACCTGAAGTATTGTTGGGTCATGGTTTCACCTGTTTTAAAGGTGAAATTTTCAAACTGCTGCTTCAGAAGATCTTTCTTGTTCTCCTTGGCTTCAGAGGAGCCTTCATACATCAGCTTCAGTGCATCCCACAGCTGTTTAGCTGTTTTGCACTTCTTAAAACCTCTGTACACAGAGTTTGGGATAGCAGTCTGAAGAGCAGTCATGGCCTTCCTGTCAATCTCTACTCTTTTCCTATCTTCATCTGAGTAGTTGGCCACATCTTTAGGAATCATACCAGCACCGGTAGCAGAGGGGGTGCTAGGTATGAAAGGTCCATATTCAACAGATTCCCACATTCTTGAGTCAAGAGACCTGATGAAGCCTTCCATCCTCATGCACCAGGTGTCGAAGTCATCAAGAGTGATCAATGGGGATTTGTTCATGGTTCCAGTCTCCATATCAGTCTTTGAGATGGAAGCCATTTAAAAAAGTTTAGTTTTGGTGTGTGAGGGATCTTAAGATGGTTAGATCTTATATCACGAGCTGAAGCTCTGATACCAATTGCAGGATCGTTCAAGGGCTTGAACACAATTACAACACAACAACACAATGAGAAGATTAACTAAACGTTAATCAAACAGTGAACTAGGTAACAAAGGTGATGCAGAGAACACAAGTAAAGCACGAGATAGAACAGAGAGTATAGTTTTCAAGGGGGCAGTATATTGCTTTCTCAAGTTCTTTTACAAGTGTTACAAAGCATTAAAGAAAGATACAAGAACTTGGAATACTTATACTACAACCTACAGCCGGCTATACTATGAAAGCCAGCTGGATACAATTGACTAGACACTAACAAAATCAATTGTAGGATCAAAAGGCATATCTGCCTTTTGACCTTGTGACTATGACATGCCATAGCTCACATCCTTATACATTACAAAAAGGATAAAGTACATAAAGTGGAAAGTTTCAGACTCAAGACCTCAATGTACAGTTACCAAAAGCATGGACCTTTTCACCAACTCTTGTAAGTTGGTGACTTATCAGAGACGCAGCGGAAAAGGTGCTTTATGGAACAGTACATCAGATAAAGCATGTGTACTAAAAGTCTTCGAAGAAATCTGTCTTCATAGGTTGAAGCTTCGGAAGACTTTGTCTCTTCAGGCTTCGGAAGACTTCATGTTAGGCTTCGGAAGATATTGGTCTTGGCTTCGGAAGATATTACACTTAGAGTATTTTCTAATGCTTTGTGTAATTCTTCCGAAGCATTCTTCACTTCAGTACTTAGTGCATGTTGCTGAAACACTTAGGCAGTTTTGGGTTGCATCAGACTTCAGGAATCCTTACACCTCCAATTGTGTCGGCTTTGGTTATAGGATTCTGATTGCCTGACGATTTGAAAATTGTTCTTTCTTTGATGAACCTGACTGGAACAAACTAACGAATGTTACATGTTTTAAAAGTGTTGAAAAAGATCAAAGAAGCAATGATATTGGTTTTGGAGCATCCGAGGTGGAATCATCATTAATCTTATCAGATGCCTGCTTGAGGAATCCCAAACCTACAAGAGAATCCTACGCATCTCTAACCTCTTTAAGATTATCGCTTCTTAAACCTGCATTTAAACAATTAGTTTCAGAAGGTTTAATCAAATCATTAGATGGATGAGGTTGAGGCATAGAATAGTAATAATGGGTGCTAGGAGGAGGATAGACATATGAATTTTACCACAACCTACTCCTGTTTTAATCCTTGCTCCCTTTTGTTTATACAGTAGCTCTTCCTGTTTCATTCCGGATATGGTCCATCTATCAAGCTTTTCTTTAAGCTTGCTTGTTTCAAATTCAGCCTAGGTGACTCTTTCGTTTAATATATTAATTTCAACATTTCTTTCAAGAAGAGTTCGTGTTAAATAATCATTTTCTTTTAAAGCTTCATTTAATTTTATGAAATACATGGCTTCATTCTTTTTAAGTTCCGCAATTATGGAGGTTAATTTCTTTTGGTTATCTAAAAGTAACCTATTAGCTTTATACACACAAAATAAATGAATTTTGCAAACAGAAGAACACATATCCTAAACAGTCTCGTATGGAAGATCCAGGATGACTGTTTCACCTGTAAGAGCCTTCTCGCAGTTGCAAACTCTGGTATTTCACTTCCATTCTTCTTCCTTCTTAGCATCACAAACTTCATCATTCAACTCAGCTCCACCTTTACCCATTGATGTTGCTTATGCTCCCCTTGTACCTCTTCAATTCCAAGTTTTGTCAAACCTTCGGAATTGGTGCCAGAATCCGAACTCTCTTCTAGTTTTTCTTTGGAGTTTGAAGTGATATTTGGAGTTTGTTGATCACCTCCATCAGTTTGTAATCTCGAATGCCTCCATCTCGTCTAATTGACTTGCCGTGTGAGGTCCATTCTGATGGGAAGGAATCAAGCAATCTTAGAAGTTGTTCATGATTTCCCAATTTGGTATCAAACTTCTTTTGATTGCTTGCCACCAACAGAAAGCGATGAACAAAATCGGACATCCTTTCATTCTTTAAAGCTACAAAATTATCAAAATGACATTGTGTTTTTCCCACTAAAGAATATTAGATTTGAATGATTTAAAAAGTTTTGCAAAAGCCAGTTTTTTGCAACTAACCCCGCCAAAAGTATTTTCCCAAAAATTGTAAAATAACTCTCCCCTGGGAAAAATATTGTTTCTTTAAATGTCACTTTATGTAATCTTAGCAACTGAGGAAAGTAACCCGACCAACAAATTGTCTAAAAAGATAATGTAACCCACTAGACTAAATCAATTAATCCTGGCCCATTTTCTTTTCTCTATACTCTTTTATATTTATCTTTCACTATCTATGTGGACCAATGAGCAATACCCTAAACTATTTGTGCGGGGAAATGGTGTTGGGCCCTTGTTCCCACAAGGGGCTCTACATACGGTATACAAGGCTAGCCCAGACACCTAGGGTACGTTGCAAAGGTCCGCCAATCTCAATTGACTGGCCCCGTTTGCATTTGAAGGTAGCTAACCCGCATCACAGTTGAGCTAACGACCTCATGGTCGTGTACCTCCTGTAAGCTTGCAAGACTTGTTACTATTTTAGTTAAGTTCCACTTCTCTTCTTTATTGCTCTTTCACTTTATTATTATTAATATTTTACGTTACGATAATAAGCACACCACGTAAAGTCACATATTAGTAGTACTAATTATGATAATATTAATAATATTAATAATAAAGAAGAATCTTAAGGCAATCATAATAATGCATGAAACCAAGCATTTATAAGCCCTAGTCAAACCTCGGGCAAAACCCTAAAAGCACAGACTCCCAAAAACTCTGAAATAAATTCTAAGTGTTAGGTGCTTTGACACTATTTGCGCTCATGGATCTTGTTTGGGCGTCTTATCACTATGTAGGCGCATCAGCCAACACTTAACTCTTTCAACACTTAGGCGCATGAGCTATTTAGGCGCATGGACACTATTCGGGCGTATGATCCATTCGGACGCATGGACACTTAGACGCATAGGCTATTCGGGCATATGGAAACTTAGGCACACGGGGTTATTGAGACGTATGGGCACTATTGGGGCGCATGGCCCTACACTTAGTCATCCGACTAATTTTCTAGGCGCATGAGGCCACTTTTCAGGGGCATGAGATACACTTAATCATTTCCAAGGCATTTCTAGGCGCATGGACCTTATTTAGGCGCATGAACCTTTTGTTCAATATGTTTCTAGGATAATTTCAAATCCAAACATGAAGCCTATCCATTCTAAGCTTACCAAGGCTATTGTAAACATGAACAACCTTTAAGCATCTAAGAATCATCATCAAACATGCACAAAACATACAGGTATACATACATAATCATTTGAAAATCGTTTTAATACATTTTCAGCCCCAAGAAGAGTTTAAAACAAGTAAAATCAGGGTCTAGAAACTCACCTGGTGCAACTTTGGGTGTTTCTTCCTTCTAACCCTTTTGCAACTAAGTTCGAACACCTAGAAACCCACAAAACACACACACCACGAACACACACACAAATACATAGGCATATAAGCATATAACCAAGACAAAACCCAATACAAACACTTAAAACTTTGAATTCTTACCTTGAATTCAACCTCTTCTTTTCTTCTTCTTCAAAACCAAGAGTGTTTCTGCTCTCTTCCTTTCTCTCTCTAAAATGACCGAAGATTGTGTGTAGAAAAGGTGATGGGAAGTGAGGGTGGGTGGCCATGCCCACCTTTACACCAACTTCTTTGTACTTTTGTCATTTTTACCTTTACATCAACTTGGGTTTATTGATGTTTCCTTCCTTTATTCTTCATTTCATATTTTTCTTTTCTTTTTAAAGAATAACCGAGTGTTACATTTCTCAAGTTCTATTACAATTGTTACAAAGCATAAAGGAAAGATACAAGAACAATGAATACTTATACTACATCCTACAGCCGGCTATTACTTTGAAAACCAGTTGGATACAATGACTAGACAGAAAGAAAATCAATTGTAGAGTCAAAAGGTAGATTGCCTTTTGACTACTGACTATGACATGTGTTGGGATTCAACAATGGCATAAACTGAAGCTTAACAAATCATAATTACATGCAACTGAAGATCTCATTATACAAGTTCAGAGACCAAGTTGATTACAACAAAACAAGAGAATTCAACATGACAAAGTCAACATCAAGACAATTAGAAAGTCAAAATTAGGTCATGTTGTAAATTTATTATAAATAGACCCACTAGTGCATTTATGCAAGTGTGGCTTTTGTGTGTGTGTGTTTCTCATGTTGGAAATCACCATCCAAGGAGAAATCCTCTCCTATGGGTGGGTTTGATTTCACCAGCCATATATGATTCTAATTGTAATATGTTTATCAACATGAATGAAATCATAACATTATTATTATCCATCTCCTTGTTCTTTGATTCACACATGTCCACCCATGTTAATTTTGATTTCTAGATGTGAACGAGATGAATCCTAAGATCCAAGCTCAATAAATGTGAAATATTGATTTAGAAAAATGGTATCCGAGCTATTGGTTGCTGGATTTATCTAGTTTTCACATCTGATTTCAGCGTTAATGATGTCAAGAACGATGAAGTAAACAAGAAAAATGAAAAACAATGTCCATGTTCATCAAAAACCCATCTGTTCATACCCAAAATCAAAAGAAAAACAAACAAATATGTTCAACAATGGTATGATTTGAAGAATCATGAATACATTCATGATTATTCCTTCAAAATTTGATGCCATTAAATAAGATTAAAATAAAAAAAAGAAGAAAACACATTTGTTCATCTCAAAATCAAGAAGAAAAATCGTCAAGATCTGTTCTAATATGGTATGATTTGAAGAAATATAATCATTAACTGGATTATTCCTTCAAAATTCGATGCAATTGAACATAATTATCATTAAAAACATGGAGAAGATGAAGAAATGGAAGCTAGTGCTGATTTCCCAACCTGCACTTCAGTGTGAAATCGTTTTTGTTCAAGTCTGAAAAGAAATGCGGATGAACAAAAACAAATGCGGATGAAGCTTCAACAAATGCAGATGTGTTATACACAAATGCGGATGACTTGTCACCAAATGCGGACGACTTGGCAACAAACGCGGATGACTTGCCACAAAAGCGGATGACTTGGCACCGAATGCAGATGACTTGTCATAACTGCGGATGGATTGGCAACAAATGCGGATGCCTTATCACCAAATGCGGTTGACTTGTAAATAAATGCGGGTACTTTAAGCACAAATGCAGATGCTTTGAAATCAAATGTGAATGCATTGAAATCAAATGTGGATGGCTTGCAAACAAATGTGGAGGCTTTTCAAACAAATGTGGATGAGTTAGCAAAGAAATACGGATGTCTTGCAAGAAATGCTTATGAACAAACGATGAACAGGACTTCAAAAAAAGAAAAACCATGAATATGGATGATTGCAACCAACAGGCACAATCATTTTGATCATGAAAGCAAAAAAAGTATAGAAATCATGTTAAGATCAGTGATCTACGTTTGATTGATTTGAGAGTATAGCAGCGGAAATCGAATAATGAATTAGCCAATTCACAAGAACAAAACGATATTCAATGAAGAACAAAGACGGTTATAGAGAGAGAATTCTGCAAATATATTTCATTCAATATTCGCTTTCGTGGTAACAAAATGTCACACTTACAATTAGGTCGACACCTCTTATATAAGAGATGTGACGTCTGCTGATGTCACTTGATAGTGACATCTAACAGATTTATTACAACTGAAACACAACTACTGAAGATGTCAAACAGCTGACATCTCCTTACAAAAATGCTAAGTGTTATCAGTTGTTATAACTACTGAAAAACATAAAACCACTGAAACTACGACTGAAGAACAAGCTTTTCAGTCATTTTACAAAACTACTGAAAGTAAAAATATAAAACTACTGATATCACAACTACTGAAGAAGTACTCTTCAGCTGTTGTGACAAACTACTGAAACTTCAGTACTTGATCTTCAGACTTGAACTTCAATGATTCATCAGCTGATGACTTCAGTAGATATCATCAGCTGATGTCTTCAGTCTTTGTCTTCAGACTTTGTACACCAGTTGTTGATCTTCAGCACTTGTAAACTCTTCAGCTGTTGTACTTCAGTACTTTGAACTTCAGCTTCAGCACTTGTGTTCTTCAGCTGTTCAGCTTCAGTGCTTGTGTTCTTCAGCTGTTCAGCTTCAGTACTTGTGTTCTTCAATTGTTGTACTTCAGCACTTTAATCTTCAGCTGTTGAAGTCTTCAGCACTTGATCTTCAGCTGTTGAAGTCTTCAGTACTTGTCAAACTGCTGATGAAGCTTTCAGCAGTTGTTGTGATATCATGTGGGACTTAGAGGTTTTCTGATCTTGGCTCATTGGTTCTTTTGGTCCAACAAATCAACTTTTGTCATATTTTCATAGATTCATCCAAGGACTTGTACAACTATCACATGCGTTTTTGAAGTACTTGGGCTCACATTTTTTCTCATGATGTTTTGCACCCGTTTCTGGCTACTGAGCGGATAGTTAGCTAGACTTTAATCAAGGGAGTACTCATTATCAGAAGAATGTCATTTATAAAGATATTTCAAAAGAGTGGAAGTGTTTTCCATATTAATTCATGTTCCTGATGCAGATTATTGAAGTTCAAAACCTCATCATATGCCTAATACATACTAATCCTTGAGTTGTGATATGAACTGTAATCAATACCTAGAAATATTCTCAAGAGATTCTAACCTTTGAAGAAATATATTAGGAGGAGCTTAATCTGAGGGGGAGAACATCAATGAATTGTGCCAAAAAATCAATTAATCAAGAAGACATATGATAGAGAAGATCTTCAAATTCAAGGTTTGGCCAGCATCAGTTTAGGGGGATTATTGTTGGGATTCAACAATGGCCTACACTGAACTTTACCAAATCAGAATTACATCCAACTAAGGATCTCATTGTACAAGTTCAGAGACCAAGTTGATTACAACAAAACAAGACAATTCAACATGACAAAGTCAACATCATGACAATTAGAAAGTAAAAATTAGGTCTTGTTATAATACTAGTATAAATTGACCCACTAGTGCATTTATGCAAGTGTGGCTTTTGTGTGTGTGTGTTTCTCATGGTGTAAACCACCATCCAAGGAGAAATCCACTCCTATGGCTGGGTTTTATTTCACCAACAATCTATGATTCTCATTGTATCTTGTTTATCAACATCAATGAAGTCATAACATTATTATTATCCATCTCCTTGTTCTTTGATTCACACACGTCCACCCATCTTAATTTTTATTTCTAGATCTGAACTAGATGAATCCAAAGATCCAAGCTCAATGAATCTGAAATATTGATTTAGCAACATGCCATTACTCACATCCTTATCTGTTACAAAAAGGATAAAGTACATGAAGTAGAAAGTTTATAGACTCAAGACCTCAATGTACAATTAGCAAAAGCGTGGACCTTTTAACCAAATCATGTAAGTTGGTGACTTTACAAAGATGTAGCGGAAAGGTGTCCAGCTTTATAGAAAAGTACATCAGATAAAGCATGTGTTAAAGGTATTCGGAAGAAATCTGTCTTCATGAGTTAAAGCTTCGGAAGTCTTTGTCACTGAGGCTTCAGAAGACTTCATCTTTGGCTTTGGAAGATGTTGGTCATGGCTTTGGAAGATTTCACACTTAGAATATTTCTGTTGCATGTGTGTAACTTCCTAAGCATTCTTCTTCAATGCACTTGTGCAGTATGTAGGAGAGACTTTGGATGTTTGGGTTGCATGAGCCTCTTCATACATTCTTTAGAAACTCCCCCTAGGCTGATGCTACCAAAACACTTAGTAGACTTTAGATATCAATGGTCCTCATTAGGATGATCAAAATTCCTTTCTTCATAAGGTGATCAGGATTCTTCAGACTGTCAAAATGTCTTCTCATGTCAAAGAGATCATGCAAAGGCAATCGAAACATATCTTGCAAAGTATAAATGTCTTGAGTGCCTTGATCTCTAATGACATGCCATCTTCCTGGATTTGTGGTGTATGTCCAAGTCAAGATGGGTCTTCCTGATGCTAGATGAACTGTTTGAATTGGAGTTGATATAGCATCCTCTAGCTACACATCCTTAGGATGTTCTGACTCATCCTAGGGTTTAGAAGAGGGTGTAGTCTTCTTCTTCTTTAGCTTTGGATAGGTTTTAACTGAGAAGACTAGCTTGCAGTACTAGATTGATCTTCATTGTCTTTCTCAGTTAGGATTTCCTCTCTCTCAGGCTTAGAAGGAGGGGGAGGTTGACCCTGTTATGGATCAAAAGATGAAGCTTGTTGAGATTTAGCAGGATGTCAAGGTCGTGTTGTCTTTGGTTGTTCAACCTTAACCTCCACTTCATGTGGGGCTTGACTTAGAGGGGAGTGTAAGTCAATGAGCTCTCCATTTTTGATCTTCTGCTTGATTACCCTTATATGCTCATCCATAGTGGATAGAGACATGGGGCCAAGTCTCCTTCCGAGAATCCATACAACTTCAAGAAGCTCATCATCCTCTGCCTATCAGCGGACTTCTTCATGCTCTTTTGGATGATGTCTCTTGATTTTGTAGCTTCTTCCCTTCGCTTCGTCTTATTTGTCTTTCTGTCGTTGACTATCTCAAGTTCAAGTTGTTTTAAGTACTCAAACTCAACATAGTCATAGGACAAGGGAAGAAGTGCTTCTGCCTGATAGAGGTCTGTGGCACTCAGGTACTTGATCATTTTGATCCTATCTTCTTCTTTGTCTACCTGAGGTTCTTGTTGAACCACATCCTCTTATGCAAGACTTTCTTGAACTGGGGAAAGGGTAGGCATATGCTTGTACAGTCTTTTCTTTCTTTTCTCTTCTTTGACTTGTACTACAATCTCTACATCTTCTTCCTCCTTTTCTCTCTTGACCTTTCTAGGTCAACCAGTGCCTCCTTCTCTCTTGACCTTTCCAGGTCAACCAGTTCATTTAACTCTTCTAGGGGGGAGAGAAATGGCACTGTCTATGTCATTGTTCCTTTTTTGCAAATAGTTTATCTTGACTGCCCTTAACTCATCATTCTGAGTATCTAGTCTAGGGGTAGCCCTGATAGCAGACTCCATGAGTCTTAAAGACCCCGCAAAGGAACTTTCCCCCCTTAGCCTCCTTTTCCTCTCTCTCTTTCCTCCTCAATCTCCTCACATGTCATCTTTCTTTTCCCTTTGTCACTCACAGACCTTTGTGACTCAGGGTGGACAGAGATTTGGCCTTCGTTGCTTGATGCAACTTCTAAGCTCTGGCCAAAGAGAGGTTGGGAATCACCTTCACCAGTAGCTGTCTCAAAAAGGGCATTGATCTTTGTAGCCATTGTTGGTGATAAGACTGGGCTCTCGGGTTCTGTTACCGGGCCTTTAGTCAAGGTTTCCCCTATGAAGCTAATCATAGGGTCTGTCTCAACATCCAGTTGACTGATGACATTGCCTGATTCCCACAGTCTCCTTCTAAGGCTGAACTCCTTAGTGATCTTGTCTTAGATTCTTTTAGCCAACTTATCAGCTTGTCTTGATTTGCTTGGATTGACAAGTGGCATGCTGACTAGATCCGGACTGTCATAATAGTCAAGGTCTAAAAATTGAAGATCTCTTGCTGCCCTTGAACTTTCATGGTGATTAGGGCTCTCCTGTTGATGTCATACCTCCATCCAATGATATGATTGGAAGTTGATGGAGATGACATTTACCTTGGTATCCCTTCTTCAAATAGACTCTATATTAAGGAGTCTATAGAGTCCACATTAATGTCAACTTGAGGATGTTGTTGAGTAGGCACAATTGCAAGTGAGGATGGTGAGTTCTCAATGTCAATACTCCTTGAGGAACTCCCAGGTTTTGTGGTAGTAATGACTTTCTCCCCCTTTTTGGTAGCATCACCCACTTGCATAGGTGAGCTAGGAGTTAGGTCAATCACCTCCACAGGTTCTTGTGTTCCTGGTTGAGGTCCTCTTAAAGGTCTCCCAGCTAGTTGTTCCTTAAGATATGAAATCTCATGGTGCTCATCATTAACCCTATTCTGTAAGGTAGTCACTTGAGATTCAAGGTGACTAACCTTGGAGACTAAATAGGTGCATGTTGTAGATAGTTGTTGCACCTTTAGTCTTAGGTTCCCCTCATCCTCATCAGAAGAATCATTGGGGGATGAGATGATTGGACCAATGTCCTCACTCTCACCACCAGCTTCAGGTTCTTAGCTGCTGGATTTCCTCTACTCACTACCAATCTCAGTTGAGATGTCAGTGGGCTGAGTTGCCATGGTTGAAGTCTTAATTATGTAATCACTTTCAAAAGTGAGAGCCTCTTCCATATGGACATCCGGAATTGGTTCAGAAGTTTCCACCTCAGTAGTAGGTGACTGATGGGAGCTAGAAATAGGAGCGTCAGAAGCACTCATCTCTCTTTGAGTAGGGGAAAAGAATAGAGAATCAAGGTACTCACTGAAACCTAGATCTACATCTTTGTAGAAATCAAGGTTGGGGATTGGTTGGTTAAGATCTATAGGCTGGGGATGGTAATTGTCCCCTGAAGGTTGATCACTTGAGTATTGAGACTCAGAGTGATGGCTTAAGGCAATTTGGCTTAGAGCTCATCAGGCTGAGCATGAGGAACCTCAACACTGATCCTTGAAGAGATGGGAGTGGTCTGCTCCTCAGGAGAAGTGGGAGCGCCAGTGTCCACTTCCTCCTATGTGGGTAAGTATATGGGGGCCTCCACAGACTGAATAGTCTGAGCAGGGGTTCGTTTGGATTTTCTTTGGTAGGTGAGGGTGATTGGTGGCTGTATGGGTGGTTGGGATGTAGCAGGTGTGGGTTCAACACTAGCTGGTGCTGCTAGGTTGTCACCTTGAGCAGTGAGCTCCAACATTTTTGGGACTAGGGTTGTTTCTACCCCAGTGAAGCCAACAATGGGCTTTCTCAGTACTTTAAAGATGTCGGGCTTCACCTGTCCCAAGTTAAAAATGTTACCTGTTCCGCTTAACTGTGAGCCCAGTTCATAGTTAAGAATGTACTAGACATATCTAGGAAACATATAATATTCTAAGGAGTCTAAGTTTGCAAGCAAGTTGGTATAAACATACTGAGAATACCTGAACTTGACCCCCTGAATCATTCCATGGACAATGAAGGAAAGATCCTCAGGAATCTGATCCCATCCGCCATGCTTGTTTGATAAGTTGTGGATGACCACATGGACCAGGAATCTCCAATGGGATGAGACCTTCCCTTTCCTAAAGGTCTTTATATAGAAATCTCCCTCATATCCCATGTGCTCAAAGAAATGATTAACAACTTCCTTTGGAAAGAACACCTCACCTTCTTCATCATCCACCTAAAGATGCATGTTGATAATGGCCGGAGAGGTGAAGACTATTCTCCCCTGCACTATGGTAGATAGTGCCTTCTCCCTATCCATAACGACCTCTTGGCAGGTCTTCCAAATTCAAGCAGATAATCCTCATAGAGTGGAGGATCAATGGTTAAGGAGGTGAAATAGTTTGACAAAGCTAAGAATCAACAAACCTCTGAGAAATAAGGATCTTTCTCAGAGCTTAACAGAGCAAGTTGATTATGTTGCCTGTGTAGCTGCATGTTAAAGTTGGGTCATTTTTGTGAGCAAGGTTGGCCATTTTGAGGTAGCTAATGATAAAAAAAGAAAGAAGAAAGAAATTTTTGAAAGAAATTTGGGGTTTTTGGTTTGGAGGAAGAGCAGATGATAGAAAGAGGGGAAACCGTTGGGTTTGTATGTAAAAAGGATTTCAGATAAAGTTTAATGAAAGAGGATAAACTTTGAAATTCGGTTGTCGGTTCCACCTCGGAAAAAGTAGCTTACGTTTGCTCAAAAAGTAGTTTTCTTGGAAGTCAAAAAGCTTCCGAAGGTAAATATCTTCGGAAGTTTTAATGAAAAATCTTCCGAAGCTAAAATGACTTCGGAAGATTTTCCTGAGAGTTTTGAAAATTTTGCTTCCGAAGAGAAATTAAAACCTGAATGCTTCGTGTATAAAACAACAAAGCTTCCGAGAGTTAATTTTGCTTCGAAAGAAAATAGTCCTTGAAAATAAATAAGTGTCCGAGACAAGTATTTAAACTTCGGAAGATAGATTGGAAACCTCTTCCCAGAGTTATTTTGAAGGCATGATTTGCTTCCCAAGATAAAAACATATCTTCCGAAGGATCTAAATTTGAAAAAAATCTAAGGAAAGTCTTCCAAAAGATATTTTCATACAAAGAAAACAAGAGCTTATGAAAGTGATGAACTAGACAACTTAGGACACACATGTTGTAAGAAATATTAAGAATTAGTTTTAAGAAAAACCTACTCAAAGTTAATCATCCAATAGCTGATATTAGATATTTAAATCTCTGTTCATCAACAGCTTTTGTAAGCAGATGAGCATATTGTTCATCTGTGTGAAGTTCGACGAGTTGTATTAATCCCCTTTCATAGTTATCTCTTATTAAATGATACCTTACATTGATGTGTTTGGTCCTTGAGTGCTGCATAGGATTCTCTGTGATTGTGAAAGCACCGTTGTTGTCTATGTGAATAGGAGTCTCCTTGAAGTTTAACCCATAGTCCATCATCTGATTATGAATCCAAAGCACTTGAGCACAACAGCTTGTAGCAGCAATGTATTCAGCTTCAGCAGTTGATGCAAAAACACAGGATTGTTTCTTGCATTGCCATGAGACAACCCTTCCACCAAGGAACTAAAATCCCCCAAATGTAGACTTTGCAGTCATGTTGCAACCACCATAATCACTATGTGTGTAAGCATACAGATTGAAGTCAGGATTCTTTGGGTACGATAAACCAAGTGTTGAAGCACCTTTGAGGTATCTTAGAATCCTCTTGACAGTGATGAGGTGAGACATCTTTGGGTTGGCTTGATATCTTGCACAGATGCATGTAGCAAACATTTTATCAGGCTTGCTAGCACTAAGATATATAAAAGACCCAATCATAGCCTTGTATAAGTGTTCATCTACACACTCCCCCTCAAGATCAGGTCTAAAGGAGTGGTTTTTGGCTATGGGTGTCTTAGCAATCTTACAATCAGTCATGTTGAACCTCTTGAGTATGTCCTGAACATACTTTGACTGACTTATGAAGATGACATCTTCAACTTTCTTCACTTGAATTCCCAGAAAGAAATTGAGTTCCCCCATGGCACTCATTTCAAATATGTTATTCATTAGCTTCTCAAAGTCTTTGCAAAGGTTTGTATTAGTTGAACCAAAGATGATGTCATCCACATACACTTGAACTAGCAATATGTCATTTCCTTGTCCTTTGATGAAGAGAGTTCCATCAATAGTACCTCTCCTGTATCCATGTTTACAAAGATACTGAAACAGTGTCTCTTAACACTTCCTGGGTGCCTGATGCAGCCAATAAAGAGCTTTTTCAAGCTTGCAGACATAATCAGGATGATCATGATCTACAAAAGCAGGTGGTTGTTTGACATATACCTCTTCATCAGTCACTACATATAGAAAAGCACACATCACATCAAGCTGAATGACCTTGAAGTTCTTGGATGTAGCAAATGCCAGGAATATCCTAACAGCTTCTAGTCTTGCTAATGGAGTAAAGACATCAGTGTAGTCAATCCCTTCTTCTTGTGTGTATCCTTGAACAACTAGTCTAGCTTTGTTCTTGATGATGATGCCTCTATCATCCTTTTTATTCCTAAACATCCATTTGGTTCCAATGGTAGTCTTCCCATAAGGAAGAAGACAAAGGTTCCAAACTTTCTGCCATTTGAATTGAAGTAGCTCCTGTTGCATAGCTTGAACACAAATTCCATCCTCTAGAGCCTCATCAACTTTCTTTGGCTCAATCTAGGATAGAAAAAAGATTGAATACAAACATTTGGTTCATGGGTTTGTCCTCTTGTTCTTACCCCTATGATAACAACTCCAATGATGTTTGTGGTGGGGTGAGACTTGTGGATCCTAACCTGAGGGATCACAACAAGTTGCTAAGAAAGATCTAAATTAGATAAATTTAGATCTAACATAAATTTTTCTCCAACCACATCAGCACACTTATCAAGAGAAACTTGATCCAAGCAGTGTGTGACATCATTGATGTTATCATCTATGGTGTGGTTAGTAGCATCAAGAAATTCTTGATCACTGTCACCACCACCATTGTTGTCTTCTACAATTGAAGTATCCTTATCTCGTTGTGGAGCCACTGAGTTGGAATTTGAAGGTATCCCAGATGTATCAGCCGAGTTTATCATTCTAGTGCTGACAACAACCTCAATTGTAGAAGTAGTTCCAACTGGAGCTGAAGATGTATGACTTGTAGGTCTTCTTAGCTCAAATCTTGGATCAGGATCATGTGTATTTAGATTTTTTGTAGATCGTGAAACATTCTCACAAGATTTGTTAAAACAGTTGGTAACTAAATCAAGATCAAATAGCCAATCAGTACTAGAACCAGCCACACAGGATGTGTGTTCATTGAAAGTCACATTGGCTTACTCCTCAACAATTCTAGTTCTGAGATTGTATACTCTATAAACCTTAGGTTGAGATGAGTATCCAATAAAGTGTCCATCATCTGATTTCTCAGTAAACTTGGCAATTTGATCTTTGGTATTCAAGATGGTGTAAGGACATCCAAATGACTTGAGAAAACCAATGAAAGGTTTCCTCTTGTGCCAAAGTTCATAAGGAGTCTTGCCATGAGTCTTAACCACTAAAATTTTGTTCTGCACATAGCAGGCAGTGTTGACTGCCTCTGCCCAGAAAGTGATGGGCAGCTTAGAGTCGGACAACATGGTTCCTGTAGCTTTAATAAGTGTTATGTTTCTCCTCTTAGCAACACCATTCTGCTGAGGAGTCCTGGGAGCACTGTATTGTCTTGTAATACCCTTTTCATCATAAAATGTATCAAGGATTTGGTTCTTAAATTCAGTTCCTTGATCACATCTTATGATATTGACCTTGTTATGTGATTGATTCTCAATATTCAAGATGAAACTCTTTAGAATCTCAAGAGTCTCATCATTAGTTCTAAGGAGGAAGACCCAAGTGAATATTGTAAATTCATCTGTGATCACTAAACAGTAAGAGGTCCTTCCTATACTCATTACACTGGTGGGGAAAAAGAGATCCTTATGTAACAAGTGTAGGGGTGTGATGATGGAGTTCTTTTCCTTAGGCTTGTGAGATACCTTATGATGCTTCCCTTCGAGGCATGCAACACAATGGTCACTTGTAAACTTTGTCTTTGGCATTTAAGTTACCAAATCATGTTTAATTAGTTTATTCATGTTCTTAAAGTTTACATGTCACATTCTTTTATGTCATAGGAAAGACTCATCACTATTGACTTTAGACAGAAAACATGAAACATCTCATGAGGGAGATGTTTCTTGAAAGTCCATCTTGTACATGTTCCCTTTCCTGGGGGCTCTAAGCAGGATGTGCTCATGAGGAATAACCATTCCAGGCTTGAGAATGATGCACTCATGCTCAGTATAGAGCATGTTATGACTCTGATCATAAAATTGGGATACACTTAAAAGATTGTACCCAAGCTCCTTGACAAAGTTTAATTTCTCAATGTTGAGCTTTCCATTTGTGACCTTGCCCCTTTCAGAAATGTAACCACCTTTATCTCCTCTGAAAGAAACTGGTCCTCCATCAATCCTTTCAAAGTTATGGAGTACTGACCTATTGCCTGTCATGTGCTTGGAACGACCACTGTCTATGATCCAGACATTTTTTTTGTCTTCAGCTATCCCTGCACAAAGAAAATGATTAGTTACATTTGGAAACCCAAGCCTTGCTTGTCTTGTGCTCATTTAGAGAAACAAAAGGTAATGCAATAGTAATAGATCCTATGGTTCTACAGATAGGATCTTTAGCTGTTGTTGATGGAGAATTCTTAGTCACTTGGTCTTTCTTCAACTTCCATACCACCTCTGGAGTCTTGGACTTGACCTTCAAAACTTCAGAAGCTTTTAGGAGTTTGGAAGTTTTGATGACTGAACCTTCGGAAGATTCGGCAGACACTGCAGTAGAGTTCAGTGCTTCGAAAGAATCCTTTCTTCCAGGCCAACTTCTCTTCCGAAGGTAATTTTCCACTTGCCTTATTCTTAAATTTGGAGCTTTTGAAGGAAACAGACTTTCCTTCCGAAGCTTGTATCTTCTTGGAACTCTTTGAAGTCTTTATCTTGGTCATATGGACAGTACCTTTAGGATTGTATAGACAATCCTTAGCAATGTGAATGGTACTTTCACACATGACACACATCATTTTCTTCTTCACCAGAGTCTTCTACTAGGAACAACACTGTCTTTGGTCACATCCCTTCTCCGCCTTCATCTTTGAAGATGCTGAGACAGTCCTTTTGGGCGGGGAATTATTCTTAGAGTTTGATGGTCCAGGCTGTGCAGCAGTAGTACACAGCAGATCAGTCTTCTTCTTGTTGCTGAGATGATTTGAACAAGAACCAGAACTCTTAAAGAAAGCGTTTTGGTTGATGTCTTTAGTCCTTACTACTTCAAACCCTACAGAGATGAAAACTATTTTCTGCTTAGAGTCAAAAGTAGCCTTGATCTCTTGAGCCTTTCTTGCTTTTCTTTTGCTCATTCTGATCAGGTTCTTTCGCCTGGACTTGGTCATCACAGTCTTCTTCTTCTCCTAAGAAGGATAGTGGCCCTTACAAGAATCCTCACTATCTCTTCTTCATCCTCTTCACTCATAGGATCTATGAGAGGAAGCTCATCTTCACAAGTTCCACACCTAGGAGGTCTTACAGACCAGATTCTATGTGGAGGAGCTATCTTATTGGATCCAGTCCCTGCCTGATTTGAAGCACACCTTGTTGTGCAGGGATGAGGATATCATGTTTTTGAAGGTCTCTTCTTCAAGAACACTCTTTTGTGTGAGCTCATGTTTTAGAACTGGAATGGTTTTCTCTAAGTCCTATATCTTCAGTTTATAATCATTTTCAGACTTTCTAAAATCAAATATTAAAATGTTTAAGGACTCAAGATTAGATCTCATCTCCAAGTTATAAGACATGTATCTATTAACTTTAACAATTCATTCTGGAGTATAGAGATGTTCCAATACCTTGGCTTCATGATGAACTGCCATCAATGCTTGGTTTGGAGAAGCATCTTCCACCTAAAAGCTCCAGTCAAAGCCTCCTTCTTCAACAGCAACAGCAGCCTGCTGCTTTGGCTTCTCATTCTAGAGAGCTTTGTCAGTGTAGTTGGGTCTGGACTATGTTTGGCCACCACTTGTTCAAGGTGCCTTACACTCTCTGGCAAAGTGGCCCATCAAGTTACAGTTGTAACACTTGAGTTTGCCTTTGTCCAGGCCAAACTCTCCTCTGGTTGCATTGCTTGAAAAATTTTCTTCTAGTCCTCTTGTAGAACTTCTTGGCTTTGTGAGTGAGATGAGCCATCTGCTGGACTATTCCATGTATTCCAGATCACCTGGATGAATATAGTCCAGAACTTCAAGAGTGAAAAGAGAGTTGCCATAGCTTTCATCACAAGACACAAAAGCTTGAGAAGAGCTTGTCTCTTGGAATGGGCTTCCTTGAGTGTAGTTCTCCCTTGGTGTCTCTAGGAAGGTGAAGAAAGGACCCATCGGTGAGTTGTCAGGGTAGCATATGAGATGATGTTGGGGTTCTATGCTATCCCTTTCAACCACATGCAGGGCTGAACCTATTTGATTGTTGGAGTTGCCAGATGAACCTTGCATGTTCTACTCCATCTGGTAGCCATTGAGAATCCCATATAACTCTGTTAGAGTGAGAGTTTTGATATTTTCAGTTTTCTTGATCCTCACATAGTAGTGTGTCCATTTCCTAGGAAGTGAGGACATTAACTTCCTTACAATGTCTCTGTTCTCAAGAGAAACTACTTTATCCACTAGGGTATCCATAATATCAACATACCTGAAGTACTACTGAGTCATGGTTTCACCTGTTTTGAAGGTGAAGTTTTCAAACTGCTGCTGCAGGAGATCCTTCTTGTTCTCCTTGGCTTTAGAAGAACCCTCATACATCAGTTTTAGTGAATCCCATAGCTGCTTAGCTGTTTTACACTTCTTGAAACCTCTATACACAGAGTTTGGAAGGGCAATTTGAAGGGCTGTCATGGCTTTTCTATCAATCTCTACTCTCTTCCTATCTTCATCAGAGTAGTTAGCCACATCCTTTGGGATCATACCAGCACCAGTAGTAGAGGGGGTGCTAGGTATGAAAGGTCCATTCTCAACAAACTCCCACATTATTGAGTCTAGAGACCTAATGAAACCTTCCATTCTCAGGCACCAGGCATCAAAGTCATGAAGAGTGATCAGTAATGACTTGTTCATTGTGCCAGTTTCCATATCAGTCTTAGAAATGGCTGCCTTTTGAAAAGTTTAGCTTTTGTGTGTGTGAGGGATCTTAAGATGGTGAGATCTTATATATGAAGAACCTAGAAAGCTCTAATACCAAATGCATGACCGGTGAAGGGGGTCACTTACAACACAACAACACAAAGAGGAGATTAACCAAACATAATCAAATAGTAAGACTGGATTAACCACAGGTATGACACTAGGAAGACAAGTAATAAGCAAGAGACAGAACAAGAAAACACAAGTGTTTGGGTTTCAAGGATGCAGTATATTGCTTTCTCAAGTTCTATTACAAGTGTTACAAAGAAATAAGCAAAGATACAAGAAGAAGGAATACTTATACTACATCCTACAGCCGGCTATTACTTTGAAAGCCAGCTGGATAAAATTGACAAGACACAAACAAAATCAATTGTAGACTCAAAAGGCACATTGCCTTTTGACTAGTGACTATGACATGCCATAGCTCACATCCTTATCTATTACAAAAAGGATAAAGTACATGAAGTAGAAAGTTTACAGACTCAAGACGTCAATGTACAGTTACCAAAAGCATGGACCTTTTCACTAACTCATGTAAGTTGGTGACTTTATAGAGATGTAGCAGAAAGGTGTCTAGCTTTATGGAAAAGTACATCACATAAAGCATGTGTTAAAATTCTTAGGAAGAAATTTGTCTTCATGAGTTGAAGCTTTGGAAGACTTTTTCTCTAAGGCTTCGGAAGACTTCATCTTTGGCTTCAGAAGATATTGGTCTTGGCTTCCGAAGATTTCACACTTTGAAATTTTCTATTGCATGTGTCAAACTTCCTAAGCATTCTTCCTCAATGCACTTGTGCAGTATGCAGGATAGACTTTGGATGTTTGGGTTGCATGAGCCACTTCATACATTCTCTACAGAGCTCATTGCTAAAGGGGACAACCTAGCAACACAAGCTAGTGTTGAACTCATACCTTCTACTTTCCAACCACAAAGGCAGCCACAAATCATCCACACCTACCAAAGAAAATCTAAACAAACCCCTAAATAAGTTCCTATGCTTGTGTAGGCCCCTTATATCACTACCCATACAAAAAGAAGTAGACATTGGAGCTCCCACTTCTCCTGAGAAGAAAACCAATCCCATATCATCAAGAATTAGTGTTGAGGTTCCTCATGATAAGCCGGATGAGTTCATCTGCCCATTAGCTTTAAGCCTTCACTTAGAGTCTCAACACTCTAGTGAACAACCTTCAGGGTAAAGTTACCATCCCGGCCTCTTGTTCTAAACCAGCCAATTCCCAAGGTAGAATACTATGATGACGAATACATAGAATTCCATGAGCATCATGAGTCGCTCTATTCCTCCCCTACTTAAAGACAGATGAGTATTCCTGCTTCTTTATTGTCTACCTCATATCATTCACCCAAAACTAATGTGTATCTCCCTAAACCTGTTTGGACATCTATATGGACGAGGCTTTCAATTCTGCAAGTGATTACATCATTAGGACCTCAACCATGGCAACCCTGCCAATAACACTTCAACTAAAGTTGACATTAAGAATAGAAAATCCAGAAACCAAGAACACTATGTTGGTGGTGAGAGAGAAGACTTTGGTCCCATTCTCTCACCCGTCAATGATTCTTCTCATGAAGATGAGGGGAACGTAAGTCTAAAGGTGTAACAACTTACACAAGCATGTACCTATTTAGCCTCAAAGTCCAGTCTCTTGGAGTTTCAGGTGACTACCTAACAAAACAGGGTCAATGATGACCAACTTTAGATATCTTATCTCAAGGAACAACTAGCAAGGATACATTTAAGAAGTGCTCATACAGGAACACAAGAATTTATTGATGTGATTGACCTAACTCCTAGCTTGTCTATGCAAGTGTGTGATGATACCAAAAAAGGGGAAAAAGTCTCACCAATCATAGAACCTGGTAGTTCTTTATAGAGTATGGACATTGAGGATTCACCTCCCTCACCTGTAGTTTTTGATACTTAGTCACCACCTCAAGCTCATATTAATATGGACTCATTCATACAATAGTTGTTTGAGGAGGGTATTCCAAGGGCAATGTCATCCCCACCTCAAGGAACTTCAAACTACGTCTTAGGTTGGATGTATGATGCTAATAGAAGAGCCCTCATACTTCAAAGAGTTCAAGGGTAGCAAGAGGTCTTCAACTTTCAAACCTCAAACTAATATGAAGGTCTTGATCTAGTCAACATGCCACTTGCCAATCGAAGCCAATCAAAGCCAATCCAGGTAAGGTGACGGGATGGCTAAAATAATTCAACACGGATTGTTGAAGAATTAAGTCAATGGAGAAGACAAATGCAATCAGGTAATGTCATTGGTCAACTAGATGTTGAGGTGGACCCTTAGACTAGCTTCAAAGGGAAAACCTTGATTGAACGCCTAGTGATAGAGCCTGTGAGCAAAGTCACAACAACAACTACTTCAACGTCCCATTCCCTTAGTGATGCACTAGGTGGTGAAGATGCTTCACAACCTCTCTCCAGCAAGAGTCAAGATGCTACACCATGCAATGAAGGCCAAAGCCCTCTCCACCTTAACTCACAATGGTCTATAGGTTACAAAGGGGAAATGATTTTGAATCCTAAGGAGATTAAGGAGGAAGAGAAAGAGAGATAGAGGAAGAGGAGGCTAAGGGGAGAAAGTTCCATTGGGTCCTCAGGCTTCATGGACAATGCAATCAGGGCTACTCTAAAACTAAAACCTTGGAATAACGAGTTAAGGGCAGTCAGGATTAACTACTTGTAGATTAGGAACTATGATATAGATGAGATCATCTTTCTCCATTTAGATGAACTGAATGAACTAGAAGACATGGAAATGTAGTCTATGGAGAGGACGGTAGAAGATGATGTAGAGTTATAGCTTAAGATTAAGGAAGAAAGAAGAGAAAAAAGGTTATACAAACATGATCCTACCCTCTCCCCAATTCAAGAAAGTCCTATGCAAGAGGTTATGGAAACTCTAAAACGTCAGGTAGATAAAGAAGCTAATAGACAAAACAGTAATAACTACTTGAGTGCCACATGACTCTACCAGGCAGCTACACTTCTTCCTTTATACTTTGAGTACATTGAGTTTGAGTACCTCAAGCAAATTAAACTATAAGTTCCCAGAGTACAAAAGGCTATAAAGAGAAAGTTAAGGGAAGAAGTTGCAACATCAAGAGCTATCATCCAAAAGAGTCTAAAAAAGTGTACTGATAGGTAGAGGTTGATAAGCTTCTTGAACATGTATGGATTCCCTGGAAGGAGGCTTGGTCCAATATCTCTATCCACCATGGATGAGCAAATCAAAGTGCTCAAGCAGAAGATCAAGAGAGGAGAGCTTGTTGACTTACACTCCCCACCAAGTCAAGCTCCTCTTAAAGTTAATGTTAAGGTTGAACACTTTAAGACACACAACCTGGACCTCATGCTGAACCACAACAAGCTTTATCTCTGATCAATAACATGGTCCAACTCCTTCTCCTTCTGAACCTATGAGGGAAAGGACCCAATTGAGAAAGACAAGACAGTACAACCTGTTGCTAAAGGACAGTCTTCTAAGTTAAAGTTCCCAAAGGGGAGGAAAAGGATGGCTGCTAAACCTATCTCCAAGAAGAAGAAGAAGTCAATGTCATGCACCTCCAGACCTCAAGATGAGTCATATCATCCTGAGAGAGTGCAAGAAGAGGCTACACAACCAACTATAGTTAAAGTAGAGCCTCTTGCATTAGGAATACCGATCTTGTCTTGGACCTTTGATGCTAATCCAGACAGATGGTACGTAACTAGGGATCAGGGTAGTCAAGATGTCTACTTCTGGAAAGACATGCGTAACATCCCTCTACATGATTTCTTTGACATGAGAAGGTATTTTGAAATTTGAGTGATCCTAACCAATCGATAAAAAAACAAATGATCATGATCATGATGAGGACTGTTAATATTTGAAGATACTTATCTATTTTGGTAGCATTAGCCTAGGGGGAGTTTGTATGGTGTAATGAAAGGCTAATGCACCCAAAACAACCCAAGTCTTTCCTGCATGCATGCACTTAGAGCAAAGTAGAAGTTGCTTCAGAAGATTTACACCTTGCATTAGAAATATTCTAATTGAAATATCTTCTAAAGACAAGTCCAATATCTTTCGAAGCCAAAAATGAAGTCTTCCAATGCTTTAAAGACAAAGTCTTATGAATCCAAAGAAATGAAGATAGATTTCTTCCAAAGACATTAAAGAACATGCTTCTCTTATATAACTGTCTTAAAGTTGACCAAATTTCCGTTGCGACTCTGAAGACTCACCAACTTATACAAGTCCATGCTTTATGTAAATGTACATTGAGGTTTTGTCTATGCAACTTTCTACTTTATATACTTTTATCCTTTTTGTAATATATTAGGATGTGAGCTATGGCATGTCATAGTCACTAGTCAAAAGGCAATCTGCCTTTTGTCTCTATATTGATATTAGGTTGTCTCGATTGATGTTTCCAGCTAGCCTTCAATGTATGGCTGCTGTAGTATGTAGTATAAAGTATCTCAGGTCCTTGTATCTTTCTGTATGTTTTGTAACACTTGTAAAAGAAGTTGAGAAGCAATATAAATATTTGAAAACCATATATGTGTTGTTATTGTTCTTAGTTATGTCTCTTGTTTTGCTTGTCTTCTAAGTATCATACTATAAGTCCCATTACCCTATTTGATCTCTTAAGTGTTGTAACATTCTCCTCATTGTGTGATCATTCTATAATAATTGCTACAAATGGGTGTGCTCCTCCTTACACCTCACATATAAGCGAGTATCATCAAATCTTTTAGTGAGAAGATGAACTTTTTGATTTTTAGTATCAATTGAGATAATATCAATAAAACCGTTCTCCTGAGCATCACAGATTGCATGAATTCGTGTCTTGATGTGCTTGGATGGGGAATGACGAATATGATTCTTTGCGATGCCAATGGCTACTTCATTGTCAATATTACAATGGTGTATGGAGAAAGTTGATGCCATAGACAATCATTTGATGTTGTATCCAAAGCAATTGTGCGTAGCAGCTTGAAGTAGCAATGTACTCTGCCACACCAGTGGAAAGGGAGACATTAGTCTGTTTCTTGTTGTGCCATGATACCAGAAAATTTCCTAGGTACTAATAGCATCTACTAACCGATTTTTTGTTTAACCTGCAACCATTTGAATCATTGTTAGAATAACCATGTAAGTCAAAATTCCCACCATCAGGATACCAAAGCCCTAAATGACAAGAGCCTTTAAGATAACAACAGATCCGTCTGAATGCCTTTTCATGAGACTCCTTCGGATCAGATTGGTATTGGCCATAATATCCTACAACAAAGGTTATGTCTGGACGACGTGCTATTAGATACATAAGCGAACTGACCATAGATGTGTATAGATGAGGATCAACATGTTTCCTATTTTCATCTCGAGTGAGGCAAGTTTGAGTAGTGAATGGAGTGAGTTCAGGAGAACTATCATCCTTCTTGAATCTTATTAGAATTTCTTTAATATACTTCTCCTGATGAATGATAATTCCATGGCTTTTGTTCAACCTGCAACCCAAGGAAAAATCATATCTCCCCCATCATGCACATTTCAAAACAATTATGCATAACCTGCTTAAACTATCGACATAGCTTTGGATTGGTGGAGCCAAATATAGTATCATCAACATAGACTTGCACAATCAGCATCTCACCATCCACTTCCTTTTCGAATAGAGTCATATCAATAGTGCCATGAGAAAAACTATTGCAAAGAAGAAACTGTGTTAGAGTCTCGTAACAGATGCGAGGAGCTTGATGAAGACCATAAACGGACTTATCAAGCGTGTAGACATTGTTGGGAAAGTCAGGATCCTCAAACCCTAGTTGTTAACACACGTATATCTCTTCATCAATGACTCCATAGAGAAATGCACATTTGAGAACCATTTGATAGATTTTGAACTGCTTGATGGAGGCATGAGCCAGAAAAATCCGAATAGCTTGAAGACAGGCCACAGGAGCAAACACTTCTGTGTAATCAATCCCCTCTTCTTTTGCAAATTCCTAAACCACCAATCATAACTTGTTTCGAACCATAGTACCACGGTGATCAGGTTTGTTCGTGAACACCCATTTCATGCATATTAGGCATTTGTTTGGTGGGAGATAAACCAGGGTCCACACCTTGAGCTTCTTGAACTGTTCCAGCTCTAATAGCATCAATTCAACCTAACAAGGATCCTGAAGAACTACATGAACATTCTTTGGTACCATCTGGGATATAAAAAACGAGAATAGGCATACATCAATCAAACCAGATTGACTCCACCTAGGAACATTATTGGTGATGGATCCTATAATGTTTTCATAGGGGTGGTCTTTCTAGGTTTTGAAATCAGTGGTTAAGGGTAGGGTATTTGAAGAAGGTTGGCTGATGGGATTTTGATGGGTAGATGATGGAGAGGAAGATGGTTGGGTAGAATCAGTTGGTGATGTGGATGGTGTTGGATTCAGTCTACCCAAGACACATATTAAATTGATGTGTATACTATGTCATGATCCAAGTCGTGTCAAACCCAATAACAAGCTACACAAACACTTGAAATATATATTTTATGATATTATCAAATAAATAAATGTTAACACTTAGAGTATTTGGAAATTGGATTTCTAAATATTTTCACTTATAATGTAAATGAATTATATGGATAATTTATAGTCAAAGATAGTATTCTACATTTTAATTTAAATGGTTGAATAATAGTGTATATTGGTTTATAATATGTTGTATATCATACATATTATGTTCTGTTAGATAAACTATTTATTATATGCGATACAAGTAAAATGGACAAACAAAAGAAATTTGAATTGGGTGGGTACAAAGGCACAAAGGGGCCGGTGCTTTGTTGTCCCCCTCTCTCTCTAAGTTTGTTTCAAGTTTCTATAACATGTGTAAAAGACTATTAGTCATTGAGTAGTGTGTCACATTAAGTGTTTCACACTCCACTCATTCTAATACACACACAAAACAAAAGTGCAGAATTTTCTCTTTCTTTTCACCATTTTTGGCCAGAAGAGGAAGGAGAGAAAGTCCTAAGAAGAAGGGTTTTTGTTTGGAGCTTGGAGGGTATACAAGCTTGAGGTTTTCTCTTTTGAAGGCTTACCATTCTATCTTCATCTTCATCATTGTTTTTTGTCTCTTGAAAGTTGTAGTTCTTAACACTCTATGGTGTTGGAAACAAGTGGGTTTTCAAGAAGAAAATTGGTATGCATGGAAACTTGGTACTTATAAAGCATGACTTGTAGCAAAAGGGTTTACTCAAACTCAAGGGGTTTATTATGATGAAACCTTTTTGCCAGTGGCAATGCTAAAGTCAATCAGGATATTATTTTCCATAGGCGCATATTATGACTATGAGATTTGGCAAATGGATGTCAAAATCGCTTTTCTAAATGGACATCTTAAGGAGGATGTCTATATGGTTCAGCTTGAAGGTTTTGTCGATTCACAACATCCTAATAAAGTATGCAAGTTAAAGAAATCAATTTATGGATTAAAATAAGCATCTAGAAGTTAAAATTACCGCTTTGATGAAGAAGTCAAGAAATTTGGATTCATCAAAAATGTAGATGATCCTTGTGTTTATAACAAAAGCTAATGGGTGCACCATTACCTTCTTGGTATTGTATGTTGATGACATACTACTGTTTGGAAATGACATTCCAACCATGGAAGGTATAAAAACTTGGCTTGGAACTTGTTTTTCCATCAAAGATCTTGGTGAAGTCGCCTACATTTTAGGAATAAAGATAGGTATGGATCAAGGCGATTATAGGTTTAAACCAAAGTGCATACATTGACAAAATCTTGAAAATGTTCAAGATGGAACACGCTAAGAAAGGTTGGGTACCTATTTAAAGAGGAGAAATATTGAGTTCATCTCAATGTCCATGCTCAAAGGATGAGCAAGAGAAACTAAAAGGAATCCCTACGCATCGGCTATTGGATCCATCATGTATGCAATGATATGCACTAGACCGGACGTGTCATGTGCTTTAAGCATGATGAGTAGAGACCAACAAAACCCAGGTAATACCCATTGGATGGCGTTAAGAGTATACTAAAATACCTTAGGAGAACTAAGGATATGCTTCTAATATATGGATCTCGTGAGGAGGAACTCGTTGCAAAGGGTTACACAGATGCGAGTTTCCAAACTGATCGTGATGATTCTCGATCAAAATTGGGGTATGTCTTTATTATGAATGGAGGAGCAGTAATGTAGTAGCATTGTCCACTACATAATGAGAATACATTGCCACATCATTGGCAGCACAAGAAGCTCCATTGTTAAAAAATTGCATTGCTGATCTAGGGGTGGTATCTTCCATTCAAGACCCGCAAGAGATCTTTTATGACAATGATGGTGCGATTGCTCAAATCAAGGAACATTGTGCACATCAAAAGACAAGGAACATTGAGTGGAGATTCAACTACATAAGGGATGAGGCTAATAAGGGAAATATATGTATTCCTAAATTTCATACCGACCAAACTATAGCAGATCCACGCACAAAGCTCCTCGAAAGGCCAAAGCATGAGACCTATACCCATGCCGATTGGATTTGATTTGTTTAGTATTTGAATTATGGAGTAGTTGTTATTTTAACTCTTTCATATGATTATCATATTTTGAGTTATGTTCCATTTTAGCATGTTTAAATCCAAGAAGAGATTAAGTATTCTAAATGTCCATAGTTGATCATACTTATAGGAACAAATGCTAATATAATACTATTATGAACTTGGATTAGTGGATATTCATAAGGTATGAATATAAGCAAAGAGTTGCTACCAAAGTTCATAGGTATTTGCGAGATACAAATATTGGACCGACCCGCTCTCAAACATTACTGCATGGAATCTTCATGATTGATCATAAGTAAATTTGACTAAATGCAACATCATAGTATCCTCCAACCTGAGATACATATTGGGTCTTGATATTCACCAAGTATTATACTTTAACTTAATTATTCCTTGCTCTGAAACATGACGGTACATAACGCTAAGATCAAGTGTAATACGAGGTAATTGTGAGAGACATATGTAGTCAAAAGGGAATTTGTACCTCTTAATCATTAATAGTAAGATGTCTAAGGCCTGCTAAGTTGAAACAATAGAGAATGATCACTTTGTGTCTTTGGATTTGACATGAAATTTGTGACAAAAGGATAAATGATAGATTCACCTAAATCATTTCAAGTGAGGTACTTGAAGGAGATTATGTTATTGTGTGTGACACAAGTAAAATGGAACAAACAAAAGAAATTTGAATTGGGTGGGTACAAAGACACAAAGGGGTCGTCCCTTTGTTTCCCCCCGCCCTCTCTCTCTTTAAAATTGTTTCAAGTTTCTATAACATGCATAAAAGACTATTGATGATTGAGTAGTGTGTACACATTAGGTGTTTCACACTCCATTCATTCTAATACACACAAAAAACAAAAGTTCAGAATTTTCTCTCTTTCTTTTCACCATTTTCGGCCAAGAAAAGGAAGGAGAGAATGTTTATTTCAAGTGTTAAAATCCTAACAAGAAGGGTGCATGTTTGGAGCTTGGAGGGTATACAAGCTTGAGGTCTTCTCTTTTGAAGGCTTACTATTCGATCTTCATCTTCTTCGTTGTTTTATGTCTCTTGAAAGGTTGTATTTCACAACACTCAAGGATTGTGTTGTTTACAAGCATGTTATTTTTTATATGGATCCTTGGCTTTGGGTTAGTATATGAAATAAGTTATGTATTCATCTAAATAACATGATTTAAATCCTTTTATTCCACTGTGTTTTCATGTAAAAGGGTTTATATGACTTTGATAATCTTGTTAAAACCCAACAGATGGGACAGGCTGGGATGAGGTAGATGTAGGTGACAAGGGGAGTGATGTAGAAATAGGTGGTGGTGGAATGTCAATGGATGATGACGAAGATGCAATGTCAACAGACGTAGTATTGTCAGATGATTAATGAGGAGTAGGTTGATTAATGAGTGGAAGGATTGTAATTGATCTGGAGGAGTGATGTTTGTCTGAACAATACAAGTGGACATATCATCATCAAAATCTGGAAGATTAAATGAGTTGAAAACCATATTGGAATCAAAGAACCATGCCGGTTCGGATCAAACATCAGAGGGATTAGATTTTTGCCAATCAATATAGATATACTCTTGCACAATACGGGTTCTCTTGTTATACACCCGATATGCTTTCTGAGAGGAGGAATAGCCAACAAATTAGACACAACACCGAATTTCATCTTTCACGAATACGTATTCAATAGAGTACAAGAGCATCCGAATGGCTAAAAGAAATCAATCAAAGGCTTCCTCTTATGGAACAGTTCATAGGAGTCTTCATTTTGTCATTGATGATTAGCACCCTGTTAAGAACATATGAAGCATAGTTTACTGCCTCTGCCCAGAAGATGACGGGTATAGATGACTTAATCAGCATAGTATGAGCAGCTTCAATGAGGTTGTGATTCTTTATTTCAGCAACACCAATCTGCTGAGTTGTTCTCGTATCACTGAACTATCTCACAATACCTTTACCAGCATAGAAGAAGTCAAATATTTGATTTCTGAATTCGGTACCATTGTCACTTTGAATTGGCATAACCTTCCTCTTGCTTACCATTTTAATTGAGAGAATCAACTTTTGCTGCTCCTCAGCAGCTTCTCCTTTATGGGCAAGAAATCTCATCCATGAATACCTGGAAAATTCATCTATAACTATAAGACAAAAAGATTTCTTACCAATTGATTTAACTCTAATTGTGCCAAAAATATGAGTATGTAACAACTAGAGTGGATTAGAAATGCTATTTTCAAGTTTTGCTTTATGCGGTTTCTTATGTTGTTTTCCTTTGGCACATGCCATGCATTTCTCAAGCACTGAAAAGTCTTTTAAAGGTTATCCCCTACCAAGATTATTTTTAACTAATTCGTTTATCTTTTTTAAATTAACATGGCCTAATATGCGATGCCATTGGAATGACTCAAATGTGGAAGTTTTGACAGAAGACATGTAACCGTAGATGTTGATTCTCTTGAAGCCATGTCAAGACAATATGTGTCATTCTTTCTCAGAGCCTGCATAACACCATCTCCTCTAGAATATCAATCTCCGACTTTAGAAGGAGACATTCATTGGACTAGAACAAGACCAGCATGTCTTTATCACAAATGTGAGAAACACTGAATAGATTAATAGCTAGTGTTGGCACAAAATTGACTTTCTCCAGCGTAAGAGAGCCATTGGATTGTTGGATCTTGTATGCCCAAGACACATACAAGATTGATGTGTTTAGTATGTTTTGATCCAAGTCGGGTCATACCCAATAACAAGCTATACAAACACCAATAAATATTTATTTGTTGATGAGATCAAACAAATAAATATTGACACCAATTTGGAAAATGGGTTTTATAAAACGTTGCTTTTGTAATACAACAACATTACATGGATAATTTGTTCATGAGAATTATTTGTTTCATAATTGAAGTGAGTTAAATAATAACAAATAAAAGTGTCTTTATGTTATAAAATTAAAAGGGGTTTTAATTTTATAAACTTATGGGTTAAGAGTGTAAGTTTTATAAAATTAAGTTTGGGAGGGAACCCTTTTGAAACCAAGATTTCGGCCGCCCATATGGGGTCTTGGGAATCACTTTTTAGTCTTGTTTTTTTACAAGACATTATGAATCTTGCACTCATCAATCAAAACACACACTCTCTCTCTCTCTGACACACAACAATAAACTCTCTCCAAAAGGTGAAAATTTTCGGATCCAAGTGAAGAAAAAGGAGCTGAAAATTTTGGTTTTGTAAGAGGCACAAGAGAGGGTTCTTGGTGTTGTGCTCCCTAACTAGCTAGGTATTTCGAAGAGCTTGTGGGTATACAATCTTGACGCTTTCTCTCTTGAAGGCTGGACATTCAAGAAGCATCTTCTTCTTCTCTTCCTTACTACAACATCTTGTTCTTGTAAGGTAGTTCAAGAACACCTTATGGTTGTTCTTTTTTTTTGATAGCATGTCACTTCACATATATAAATGATCCTTGTTTAAGGGTTTTGTCTTTGGTTAAAAATGGTTCAAAGTTTCAGATAGTTAAACACATTTTAACCACCTTGCTTTGATAACATGTAACAAAACCCAACAATGGCATCTAGAGCTGGTTATGTGGAACACATGCTTCAAACGTTCTTGAAAAGTTAGTTTTCATGGACGTTTTCAACCCATTAGGGGCTGTTTTGTTGTGAATTTTTGAATCCCTTATGTTTCAAGGTTTAATCTTACATGCTTTAGTATAAACCTTGAATGGTTAACATCAAATGGTTGATTGTGTTGTTTGGACAAGACCCTAAAGTTTTGGGTTATGTTGGCCAGAACTTTAAGGTTAAAAAAAGGGGGTCATAGTTGTTCTTAAATGTTGTATATGATACATATTTTGGTGCATAACATAGCCTTGACCATATGTGTTTTGGATTTGGTTGATTGCGTTTTGTCATGTTGGTTTTGATTCTTGAAAGGGTTCTAACATTAGTGTTTGTATTTTGGGTTGTAATTTATTTATTTATTGGTTATATAATATACAGATTAGGTGCATTTCTTTTATTAGAAAAATTGTATTAGGATATGATTTTGTAAAAGAAGGTGCACAAGATAAAGACCCAAAGAAGGACACAAAAGATATGGACACTTGAAGCATTTGGATGTGGATTCAAGTGGGAATTCATGGACACATTTTGATGTGTCATTTTAACCCTTAGGAAAGACCTTATGAAAACAATTGTGATGGCAAACAAGTGTGGTCAACATAGTGGCTATGATTATGCACTTATGTTTATATGATTATGCTTGTTTGGTTTTTTGTTGTATGGTTGTTGTTTGATATTTGGATATGCATAAGAAACTCATTAACAAACTTAACAAGCTGAAAATTGATGGTTCTTTATCATTAAGTGGTTGATAAAAGATTATTAAAAGGAATAATGATTTTAATAAAAGGGGTTCTATTAAAAAGTGAACCATAGGCTAACTTGTATTTGAAACCATGCATATATAAGGTACATAGAGTTTTCTAAACTAAGATTATGAAAACTTAATATTTATTTTATAAAGATGTTTAACACCGTCCTTTTGCACAACACTTGAGTCACTTGGAAACTCTTAATGGGATAAAGGTCACCTAACCATTTTGAGGGAACTTGTGATTTGAGGTGGGGATACCATATTTGTGGGATAAAGGTCACCTAACCACTTATGTTGGAAAACTCACATGTGTGTGCAAGTAGGGTGACTTGATTTGCAAACCATGTTAAATGGATCATCTACAATATGGTTTACAAAGGTGTTGATGGGATAAACATTCCAACTATACATATGATGTTTTAAAGTCGATCCCATACCTCTAGAAGTTGCAAAGGGTTGCAATTGTCAAAATCTTGACTACCTTGTTAATTTAAATAATGGGATAAAGGTCACCTAACCATTATTTAAATATAAAGTTGGATTCTAGAATTTTAAAATTGTGTATGACACATAAAATGGCTTTAATTATTAAAATATGAATAATATCAAAAATACTAAAATTGAACTTTGTTAAATTTTGTAGATGGCCACCAACAACAATGAAAATAATGATATCTCGTCCGCTCACTCACTATCACTTAGGACCATTCTCGAAAGGAATGTCTAAACCATAACAACTTTATATATTGGTTTCAAAACATGAGAATTGTTATCAAGCAAGAGAAACGATTGTATATCTTAGATGATCTGATTCCCGATCAACCTAGTGAGGATGATGAGGAGGCCTACAATAATTGGTCGCAATACACTAAGGACTCAGCCCAAGTGTCTTGCCTCATGTTGGCAAATATGACTCCCGAACTCCAAAAGGAGTATGAACATCATGGAGCATATGACATGATAACCCAGTTGAAGGAATCGTTCCAACAACAAGCAAGGGTAGAGCGCTTCGAAACGGTTCGAGCACTCCATGCGTGTCGTATGGATGACACTCAATCTGTTTCATCTTATGTACTTTAGATGAAAAGCCACATCGACCGGCTCGAAAGGCTGAATTGTCCCATCTCGAAAGAGTTGGCTATGGATTTGATCCTCAACTCTTTGTCAAAAAGGTTTGACAACTTTTTCATGAGTTATAACACGAACTGGTGGGACAAGAACATAAGTGAGCTTCACTCTATGCTCAAAATTGCCGAGGGGGCTATGGGTAAAAGGGTTTTACCAATTCCCACCATCAATGAAGGTCGGACAAGAAGAGGCCTCACCCCGCACCCAAGACAAATGTTGCCAAGGGTAAGGGCACATTAGGGGAAAGGGAAAGGGAGTGGTAAGAGCGCCGCCACCAAAACCAGCAGAGGACAAGCAAAAGGTTGCTTTGAATAACCCATGCTTTAAGTGTGGGGAGATTGGGCACTGGGCAAGAAATTGCCCAGTCCATCTCAAAGAGTTTCAAGCTAAGAGAGATGCCGGACAAACCTCAGGTACAATTTTCATGATTCATATAGATCTAAATTTAATATCCTCTAACACATGGGTATTGGATACCGATGTGGAACTCACTTTTGCAACTTATTATAGGGGTTAAAAAGAAGTAAGGACTTCAAGAAAGGGGATTTTAGCCTCTACATGGATAATAGGGCAAAAGTTCATGTTGAAGGCTGAGAGGACTACATCATGAAGCTTCCAAATGGTTTGGATGCAATTTTTAACAATATTTTGTATGGTTCTAGTTTGACTAGGAACTTTATTTCTGTTGCCCAATTAAGACAATATGGTTATGTTTTGACATTTATTGAAAAATGAAATTCATGTTTCTTTAAATGTCATATTTAATTTTAAAGCTAATCCCATTAATGGTATTTATGAATTGGTTCATGAAAACACATTATATGATAGCTCATTGTACCAAACCACCACTAAGAAACTCAATTTGGATTTTAATGATACCTATCTTTGGCATTTCTGTCTTGGTCATATAAACTAGAAGCGCATACAAACACTTCAAAAGAATAGTCTTTTAAAAGCAAATGAGTATGATTCATTCGATGTATGTGAATCTTGTTTACAAGGTAAAATGACTAAGGCACCATTTAGTGGCAAGTCCGAACGGGCAAAAGATTTATTAGGCATCATACATTTGCATGTATGTGGTCCTTTTAAGCCAATGACTAGGTACCATGAAAGATACTTCATTACCTTTACCGATGACTATAGTCAATATGGTTATGTGTACTTGTTAAGACACAAAGATGAAGTTTTTGAAATGTTCAAAATCTTCCAAAATGAAGTAGAAAGTCAACTCAACAAGAAAATAAAAATTCTCCGCACCGATAAAGGAGGTGAATACTTGAGTGATGCTTTGAGAGATGATCTTGGAAGTTGTGGTATTGTCTCACAACTATACCCACCTGGAACACCATAACATAATGGTGTGTCCGAGAGGAGAAATCGAACTCTATTAGATATGGTTCGATCTATGATGGCTAGAAGCTCACTGCCTCTATCATTTTGGGGTTTTGCTTTGCTCTCTGCGGCCCGTATTTTGCATATGGCCCCAACCAAGAAAGTGGAAACGACACCTTTTGAAATATGGCATGGAAGGGTTCCATCACTATCATATTTAAAGGTATGGGGTTCTGAGGCTTATATTAAGACTCTCACCTCAAACAAGTTAGAAAGTCGTTCCACTAAGTGTATCTTCAATGGATATCCTAGGGATTCTATGGGATATTAATTCAATGATCCATTGGAACAAAATAAATTTGTTGCCAAGAAGACTGAGTTCTTAGAAGCTAAGTTCCTTATGGAAGGAACTAGCAGTAGAACAGTGGATCTTAAGGAAGATGAAGAACCACAAACCGATACAGGTTTGGTTGACACTAGAAGTCAACAAGAGGATTTTGAGAATGAGCAAGTGGTTGATCAATATAGACAAAGCGTTCACATATATCATAGAATTAGTAATTCACCAAAAAGATATGGCTTGTACGTTATGATCAAAGTCTGGTCATACCCAATAACAAGATAAACAAACGCCAATAAATATTTATTTGTTGATGAGATCATACAATAAATATTGACACCAATTTAGAAAATGGGTTCTCTAAAATGTTGCTTTTGTAATAGAACAACATTATATGGATAATTTGTTAATGAGAATTTATTTGTATCATTATTTAAGTTAGGTAAATAATAAAAAATAAAAGTGTGTTATTATTATAAAACTAAATTAGGTTTTAATTTTATTAACTAATGGTTTGAAGAGTGCAATTTTATAAAAAAATACAAAATGGGGGGAACCCATTTTGAATCTTGTTTTCGGCCGTCCCATATGGCTTATGAGGGGTCTTTAGTCTTGGGTACTAAAACACTTTTACTACACTTGCACTCTTCAATCAAGACATACACACTCTTTCTCTCTCAGACAAGCATAGAACTCTCTCTAAACAACGCTGAAAATTTCAGATTCAAGGCTAAACAAGCTAAAAATTTTCGGATTTTTGAAGGAGCATAGGTAGAGACTTTTGGTGTCGTGCTCCCTAACAAGCTAGGTGCTTGGAAGAGCTTGTGGGTATACAAACTTGAGGCTTTCTCTCTTGAGGGCTGGACCATCAAGATCATCATCATCTTCATCTCATCCACACTTCAACAACTTGTTCTTGAAAGGTAGTTTGAAGAACACCCTATGGTTCTTCTTTTGTTTTGATAGCACGTCTTTCCACATATATTAATGATCCTTGTTCTTGGGTTTTCTCTTTGGTTAAAGTGCTTAAAAATTTCATATTGTTTAACATACTTTAACCACTATTATCCCCTGCGTTTTTCAAGTTTAAATGGTTAAGCTTGCTTTAATAAACTTGTGACAAAACCCAACAAATGCTACTAACTTGAAGACCGAGAATCTCGAAAATATTACTGTGGAGGTTGCAAAGGAGCATATGGACCTTCTAGCAGCATTTTTTCAATGTTATGATGGTCTAGTTGCAGGGAAAATTGGTAATTGCCGTCTGGTCGACGAAGACTACGAGCAGGTGGACGAGAATGAACTAGAGAGAATGGATATATTGTGGGCTTTGGAAAGTGCTGTAAGGAGAGCAAAGAAGTTTGCGAAAAATACTGGATAGAACTTGGTAGCCACAAAAGACACTACTTTTGGTTTCGACAAAACCAAAGTTACCTGCTTTAATTGTGGAGAAAAGGGGCATTTCAAGCGTGAATGTGTAAAGCCCAAGAAGCCAGGTAACGGGAATCCATTCTCATCTTTCAACCGTCAAGACAAACCCACGAGTGGAGCTACCTCATCAAGCAAAGAGACAAAGGCCTTGACTGCTCAAGGTGATGAAGAACAGGATTGGACCTTCAGTTTTGTGTCTCCGGGTGAATCGAACATTGCCCATGTCGAGTGTTTGGATGATGACTCTGCAAGTGAAGGTGAAATCGCAATCGAACTAGTGATGTCAGATAATGAAGATACTACAAATGTGGTCAATCACCTGATTGAAGACGATCTCCAAACGACAAGTTCAAAACCTCCAGCATCCGAAGAGTCTACCTCTGCGTTGATGGCTCACAGGTAAGTACAAAAGACCAACCCTTTGAAAATCATGCTTGTAATGAATGTAACAAATTTAGAGAAAGCATAAATTAAAAATTTCTACGTTATTAGACCACAATGATAGCTTAGTAAATGACTTACAACTGTGCATAGAAGCTAATCAGAATTTTAAACAAAATGAGAACACTTAAAAAGAGAAATAGAACTTTTAAATAAACAACTAAGGGAAACCAAGGTTGTTGCTTTTAATCAAGCCAATGATATAAAGTTCTACTTAAACTCCCCAGAAGAAACTAAGAAAGAAAAAGCAGTTTTAGAAGTCGAAGTCAACTCATTAAAACAAAAATTGCACACTTGGACCAGTTCTTCTCACATAGTTCAACATTTAGTGAAAGAACAAAATAACGAGCAAGGGTTGGGTTACAAAGTGGTTCCACCACCACATGAGATCATGTTAAATGCTATATGTAGACCAGTAAATAGCAATCTAATTAAAGATCATGTGGTGTCCACTCCTCTAGTTAGTGATCCGGATTCCACGGGTAAACCGGTGGATTCTGTCACTAAACAGAAGGAGCTACTTTGAAATCTAAAGGTAAGATGCCTATTGTGAATTTGGATGAACAATTTGAAAAGGTTAATGTAAAGTCAGGTTCAAACATGTCTATTCCTAAACCCAAAATGACCAATCAGTTAACCATCCATGTGCTCCACATCACAGTCCAAATAAACAAAAGGCTAAAGAAGTTAAAATGTTCAAACAATGAATTTTGTTAAAGACGCAAAAACATCTAAACAAGAAGTGTCCAAACCCAACTAGACTAAAGTCACACCTGTATCACACACTTCCCCATAGAGATAATTTTGCCAACATGTAGAAGGTAGATCCTGCTACAATTATGGAAATAGAGGACACATCGCTTCTAATTGTCCTTATTATCAAACAAGAAGAAAGAAAATTGAACTTTATGATACTAAACCAATTTCTTTGAAAAGGAGTTCTATTACTCCACCAAAAAAAGCAATGAACCGAAAGTTCAAACCATAAGCCAATCATCTGTTTATCACAAACAGGCCTTACACAAAACTGGCTTATGGAAAGAAAAGTCAAGTCCATAGTGAGAACACTAAGATGAATGATATGCTCTCACCCTTAAATGGACAGTGGGTTGAGTTCATGATGTGTGATTCCTCTGGGTCACCCAATCCAATTGAGGCTTGGGTTCCAAACCTAAACAAATAATTTCCTCTTAATGTGCAGGGTGTCCATTATAGTGCTATCACAAACACCTAGATTGTTTATAGTAGGTCGTCTAGGCACATGACCGGGAACCTGTCTCTCCTTTCAAATGTCAAACAAATTAAAGGGGGACATGTCTCATTTGCTGGAAATAAAGGAGGATACATCACCTCTCAAGGCGAAATGGTAAACCAGAAAGTCAAGTTGGATAAGGTCAACTATGTTCAACAATTACCTAATAACTTGTTTTCGGTATCCCAGATATGTGACAAAGGATTCAAGGTTGTTTTTTACAACAAGAAGTGTTATGTGTTGAAGAAGGATTACATTATCCTGGAGGAGCAAATCTTAATGTCAGCTTCAAGATACAATGACTTATATGTCTTGGATCTATCAAAGGTCTCCACAACCGATCATCAAGTTCAATGCTTCTTGTCAAAGGCAACTGAGAAGGACTCGATCTCCTGGCATAGGAGAATGGGACACATAAATCCATGGAAGATGAATGATCTGATTCAGAATGACTTAGCAAATGGAGTTAATGTTAAGAATATTCAACTTCTGGATTTTTGTGTAGCATGTAAGAAAGGTAAACAGACAATGAAGTCGCACAAGGAAAAGAAAGTAAATTCCATTGATTGCCTCTGAAACTTCTAGACTATTGGACCAAAAGAACCAATGATCCAGATAAGAAAAACCTTTAAGTCCCACAGACGTCACAACAACTGCTGAAGACACAAGTGCTGAAGACAAAGTCTGAAGACATAAGTGCTGAAGACAAAGTCTGAAGACACAAGTGCTGAAGACAGTCTGAAGACACAAGTGCTGAAGACAAAGTTTGAAGACACAAGTGCTGAAGACAAAGTCTGAAGACACAAGTGCTGAAGACAGTCTGAAGACACAAGTGCTGAAGATAAGTCTGAAGACAAGTGCTGAAGACAAAGTCTGAAGACACAAGTGCTGAAGACAAAGTCTGAAGACACAAGAGCTGAAGACAATCAGAAGACACAAGTGTTGAAGACAGTCTGAAGACACAAGTGCTGAAGAAAAAGTCTGAAGACAAGTACTGAAGACAGTCTGAAGAAAAATGCTGAAGACAAGTATTGAAGACCAAGTATCAGACGTTGTCACAACAGCTGAAGAGGTCTTCTTCAGTAGTTGTGATGGTTTTCTTTGAGTAGTTTTATATTTTCCCTTTTCAGTAGTTTTGTAATCAGTAGTTTAGTTTCAGTAGTTTTATATTTTGTGCTTAGCACTCTCTGATATGTTCTCAGTAGTTGTGAACATTTCAGTAGTTTGTTAAGTGTTAGTTATTTTTGTAATAAATCTGCCAGATGTCACTATCCCGTGATATCAGCAGTGATTGCACTCTATATAAGGAGTGTCAACCTAATTGTAATTAGTTAATGATTGAGCAGAAACATTTGATATAATTGAAACATTCCTTTTCACAGAAATATATTCTCTCGTTACAACCGTATTTGTTCTTAATGCATACGAATATCAAATTCTTGCTATAATTTGTCTAATTCTTGATCTTATTCCGCTGCGTTACACTCTAATCCATCAAACTTGAGATCACTGATCTTGTCAAATGGTATCAGAGTAGGTTAATCATTGATCGATCTAATAATTGATCATTGAAACTGCTATCCAAGATCCAAGTTTGATTGAATTAGCATTTTTGCAAGAAACGGTTATAGAGATTGAATTTTCTGTGTTTTTCACCATTCATCCTGAGATTTATTCTTGGTTTTCATTGAGTCTGTTGTGGTCTGTGTAAAATCTTTTAAAAGCTTGAATTAAATTGTATTTGGACCTAAAATGACTACTCCTTCCAATGATCCTCACAATACTCGTTCCTCAACCAAGCCTCCAATGCTGGTTAGGAGTCAGTATAACATATGGCAACGACGAATGCTCCATGACCTGTCTGTTAACAGCTCAGGTTGTTGGACATCAGTGGTACATGGTCCACACAAGCCTATGGTGAATAACCCGGAAACAAATCAAATGGTTTCGAAGAGGAGGGAGCAATACTCAGATGAGGATAAGAAATTGTTTGAGATTGATGCAAAAGCCCATGGAATTCTGGCCATGGCACTGCCCAATGAAATCTATTGTGGGCTAATGCATTATGAAACTGCCCATGACCTCTGGAATGCCTTGAAAGAACAATTTGGAGAACAGATAAGGTCTTGGCAAATAATAGAGAAATCCTTGCCCAACAATATGAGACATTCTCTCATAGGAAGGGTGAGACACTGACTCAACAGTTTGAGCGGTTCTCTCGTTTGTTCACTGAATTAAAAATGGTCAAACATGAGTACACCAATAGCCAGATGAATAACAGATTTCTCAAATCACTGCCTGAGAGATGGGACACATATACTATTGTCCTACGCTCCAGTGCAAATTTGGACAAACTATCTCTCACCCAACTCCATGGAAATTGCTCACATTTGAGAGAGAGATAGAACAGAAACGAAAACTGTCATCATCTGGAAAGCTCACTGATGACTTTGTACCAGAAAACTCTGCCTTGGTAAGTCATGAGTCAGAGTATGCACGATCAGAATGCCACTATGATGAGCATATTGATTTCACCTCAAACAATTCTAATCATGCCTTTGTGAGTGTTGATTGTCATTCTGGTAATAATAGTGACAATCTATGCTTTATCATGGATGATTTGAAGGGCATTGCTGATGATGATTTAGAAGAGATGGATATTTTGAGCCAAATGGCCTTGATCAATATCAGATCTCAGAAATTCTACAAGAGAACTGGCAGGAAATTTCCTGGACTCTCTGACAAAACCAAAGTCGGTTTTGACAAGAGCAAGTTGAAGTGTCACAAATGCCACAGGCTTGGACACTTTGCAAGAGAGTGTAGATCAACTGGATCTAACACCTCTGCACCGTTTTTGACTTTTCCAAATAACAATTCACAATCCAAAGGGCAACATTCTGCTGGTTCTAGTCATTCATCACAGCATATTTTGTTCCTCAGCGTCAAATGCCATATCCTTATCCCCGCTATTATATGCCACAGTCAAATCAAGTTCAAGCTCCTACAGTACCACAACCTCATGCACTACTAGAACCTCAACCATCTCCATCTCAATCACAACCTCATCACAGCTTCTTCACACCTGGAGTCGTTGACTGGAGTAGCTTACCTGATAACTTGTCTGGTCACACTGAGCAATACTATGCTGGTGCTAGTCAACATGGTGGTGAACACCCTTTTGGAAATCTTGCTCTCATGGCCCTGGAGTCTACTGAGGGTTCCTGCTCAAATGCATCATCTTTACAGGTAACTCAGGTATCTTCAGAGGCTAAAGCCAAGTTATGTTCTGAATCATGCATAGCTGCCTTTGTCTCTATTAGAGAGGCAAATGTAGCATTAATAGATCAAAAACTTGAGTTTGAGAAAACCATTTCCAAAAGAAAAGCTGAGTATGAGTCTACTCTTAACAGTAATAGTGATGAGATTTATAAGCTTAAATGCCAATTAAATGATGAAAAGGCCAAGCTAGAGGTTATTCTGGAAGACCACAGGAGTCTCAAAGAAAAACTTGCAGTGACCCAAGTTGAGTTTGACCGCTGGGTCTCATCATGCAAGGTATTTGAAATGCTTCTTAGCAAGCAAACTGCTTCAAATGTGAAGTTTGGTATTGGTTACAACCATACTGCTCCACCAACAGACTATACTCCTAACTCCATAGTTAAGTCTGAAAGTGAAAGCAATCTCCAAACCATATTATCGTGTGAATCATTCTCCAATGATAATCTAAGATCAGAGAATGAAACCAGTGTTAAGATCTCAGCAAATAAATTGACTGATGGTCTAACTACTGAGACTCATATGAAGCTGAGTACTTCAGATGTTGTTCCTCAATGTACCCCAAGTACTGAAAGAGACCCAACATCTGAAAAGCATTTCAAATCAGTTGAAATACAAGGACTAACAACTGTTGAGGAATCCATCAAACGGTATATTAGGACGGATGGAAAACAGTTGAATTACCGGTCTTCACCTGTTACAAATCCTTTAGTACCTAGTACTGATAGGAGGAAAGTACTGAAGATCACACCTTCAGTAGTTTCCACTTCAGCAGTAGAGATGTCCAAGATGAAGAATAAACCATGTGAAATTTGTGGTAAATTCAATCATCTATCTGATGAATGTTGGTACAAAAAGGGTTTAAAACTCCAAAGGGATGAGCTCATTAAACTAGAAATAAATAAAATGAAAATTGAGTTTGAGACCAAGTTTGTACCACAATCATCTCATCCTGATAAACCCAAGGCCTTACCCAAATCCACTAAGAAGGATGCGGTTTATCAGCAAACAGCTGATATTGTTCCTCATGATAACATAAGACTAAGTCTATGAAATCTAAGAAGGAGGAAATGGTGGGTCACAGGAACTCATCAAAAACAAGCTCTGGAGTGTCAAATGAACTGAAAGCTCGAGCTTCAAATCAGACACAGCTTGTTATGATGGTTGAGCATCTGTTGGGGAGAGTTAACCAACTTGAAGCCCCTGTGATCAAACCACTGAAAAGGAATTCCAGGTCCAAATCTATTTCAGCACCATCTCCATCTTCATCAGCTGTTAATCATGAGAACCAGCTATGGTTAAATCTGTTGATAAAGTCAGTCCCAAAACCAAAAAGGTTTGGGTCTCCAAAGCTAACTAGTTTCTTATGATTTTGCAGGGTTCTTCAGCATGCCAAAGAAGCATCTGGTATGTGGACAGTGGAGGATCCATGCACATGATGGGAGCAGCTCTCTTCTTCATGATTACTCTCAAGGAAAGAAGGATTTGTCTCATTTGGAAATAATGCTAAAGGTTACATCATTGGAAAGGGATTGTGTCTAATGGAGATATTAGATTTGATGATGTCAACCATGTGGAGAATCTCAAATACAATCTGTTGAGTGTCAGTCAGATGTGTGACAAAGGACATGTTGCCCTTTTCACAAGCCAGAACTGTAGGATTCTGTCTTCCAAGGTTGAGCCTGATTGACAAAGTACTGGATGATAATACTCTCCTGAAGGCTAACAGGATAGGAAGAGTATATGCCTTGGATTTGTCAAAGAAAATTGAGTTAAAAGGCCATCCATGCTTGTTCTCCAAGGCCTCTCTCCAAGAATCTAAACTGTGGCATAGAAGGCTGGGTCATGTTAATCTCAAAAACATGAATCAGCTTATCGACAAGAGTTTAGTGAGAGGTCTTCCAATAAAGGAGTTCAATTGTGATGAAATCTGCACTGCATGCTTAAAAGGGAAACAACATAAAGTTTCATTCCCACCCATAGAAGAATCCAAGTCTAATGCCTGCTTACAACTACTGCACATGGATCTTTTTGGTCCTGTGAAGGTAATGAGTATGGCAATGAAGAAATACTGTCTAGTAATTGTGGATGATTACTCTAGATATGTATGGACTTTCTTCTTGCATTCAAAGGATGAGGCTGCTCAGTCCATTATGAACTTTGTGTTACACGTTGAGAAGCAGTATTCCCTACCAGTTAAGTGTGTGAGGAGTGACAATGGTACTGAATTCAGAAACCACACTCTTGATGAGTTTTACTTGTCAAAGGAATCAAGAGGCAGTATAGCATCCCAAGGACTCCAGAGCAAAATGGAGTAGTGGAGAGAAAGAACAGGACCCTCATTGAAGCTGCAAGGTCCATGTTGGCTGATTCTGGTCTGCCATTGACCTTTTGGGCTGAAGCTGTCAATACAGCTGCTATGTACAGAATAGAGCCTTAGTAAATCAGAGGTTGATGAAAACTCCTTATGAAGTTTTACATCATTTAGCCCCTTTGAATTCATTCTTTAGAGCATTTGGGTGTCCCTGTTACATTCTCAACACAAAGGATCAACTCCAAAAGTTGATTCTAAGGTGGATGCAGGGTATTTTGTTGGGTATTCTCCACTTGCAAGGCTTACAGAGTATTCAACTGTCGGACAAAGATAGTTGAAGAAACCTTGCATGTGAAGTTCAATGAATCCCCTAAGGATACAATTCCACAAAACCTATAGAGTTGTTTGATCTAGACATTCTGCAATATGTTCCTTATCAACCGCCTGCTGTTGCAGATCATATGAATCCATCATCTTCTGTAGCTAGTCATCCATCTGGTGTTACTGATGATGATGATGATATCAGTAATCACCTTTTCAAGTTTAGTGATGAACTGCCTGATTCAGCTAGACCTGATGTTCCTGTATCTCCAGTAGCACAATCCACAACAAATGTTGATGAGATTTCTACAACTTCAACTTCCTTTGAATTACCATCTACTGATTGGTTTCAAGAAACGCTTCACCATCACCATTGTTGCTGCTGAGCCTGCTACAAACACTTGCACAGATCTTATTGTGTACCAAGATCTGAAGAATCACCCTATGTCTCAAATCATTGGTGATATCAATGTTGGCGTGTCAACAAGAAGTCAATCATCAAATTTCTGCTTCTATGCTCTCTTCATTAGTAAGCAGAGCCAAAGAACTATCACATTGCTTTAAGGACAATGGATGGGTTGAAGCCATGCAGCTTGAGCTTCTTCAGTTCAAGAAACAGCAAGTGTGGAACTGGTTCCTCTACCTCCAGGTAAGTGTGCAATAGGCACTAAATGGGTGTTTAGGAACAAAACTGATGAAAATGGGTTATTGTTAAGAACAAGGCCAGACTGGTTGTACAGGGTTTTCACAAGAGGAAGGTATTGATTATAATGAAACCTTTGCCCCTGTAGCCAGACTGGAAGCAATTCGATTGTTTTTAGCTTATGCTGCTTATCACAACCTTAAAGTTTTTCAATGGATGTCAAAAGTGCATTTTTGTATGGGAAAATTAAAGAAGAGGTTTATGTATGTCAACCACCAGGTTTTGAGGACAATAAACATCCAATTGGTGTATAAGCTTGATAAGGCTCTTTATGGGTTGAAACAAGCTCCTAGAGCCTGGTATGAGACATTATCAAACTTTCTTCTGAAAATAATTTCACTAGAGGCTCCATAGATAAGACTTTATTATTAAGAAAGGTGGGCAGCATAATCTACTTGTTCAATTTATGTAGATGATATTATTTTTGCATCCTCTGATCCACAGTTGTGTGATGCCTTTACAAAGTTGATGCAACAAAAGTTTGAAATGAGTGCCATGGGAGAATTACAGTTCTTTCTGGGTTTGCAAATCAAATAAAAGGCTGATGGAATTTTCATTCATCAGTCCAAATACACACAAAGATCTTTTGGAAAAATTTGATTTACAAAACTGTAAGCATGTTCTACTCCCATGTGCAACACCACACAACTGGATACAGATCAGAAAGGTAAAGTGGTTGATGAAACACTTTACAGATGTATGATTGGGTCCTTGATGTACTTACACACTTCTAGACCAGATATGTTTGCTACATGTGTTTATGCTAGATTTCAGGCTGCACCTAAGGAGTCTCATTTGACTGCAGTCAAGAGGATCTTTAGATATCTGCAAGGCACTCCATCTCTAGGTTTATGGTATTCTACTAGATATTCTGGTAAATTAGTTGCTTTTTCTGACAATGACTATGTAGGGTGTAAGTTGACAAGAAAGTCCACTTCTGGAGGATGCCAATTCTTAGGCAACTGCTTGATTTCTTGGCAGAGTAAGAAGCAGACCTCAGTTGCTACATCAACTGCTGAAGCAGAGTACATTGTTGCTGCAAGCTGTACATCTCAGGTACTCTGGCTTCAAAACCAATTATTGGATTATGGCATAACAGAGACTAAGACCCCATTGTTAATGGACAGCTCTTCAGCTCTTTGTATTGTCAAGAATCCTGTCCAGCACTCTAGGACTAAACATATGAAATCAGACAGCATTTTATTAGAGATTGTTTTGAAAAAGGTCTGATTGATCCAAAATTTGTTCCTGTGCTGATGAGCTTGCAGACATTTTCACTAAGCCCTTGGATAGCACAACTTTCCAAAACCTAGTGCTAAGGCTTGGTATGCTGCAGCTAGAATAAGTGACAACTACTGATGATCTCACTCACAAGTACTGATGATCATTAGTTTATTATTGTCATATATGTGCTAAGTTATCCTCCCTTCAGAAGTTTTTAAAACTACTGGAGCTTAAGTAACTTCTCAGTACTCAAGTACTTTATTTGTTAAACAGCTGATGTATTTACAACAGCTGATGTAGTCACAACAGCTGATGTAGCTACAACTACTGATGTCAGAAATGCAGATAAGTACTGATGACCAATGAAACGTCTGAAACTCAGATCTAAGTCTGATGAGTAAGTGTGGAGGTCAGACTGAAACAGCTGAAAAGCTATGAATTGACGAAAAAACTGATGAGAAATTTCTCTTCAGTCGTTTATACAACTACTGTTTCATTAAAACAACTGAAGCAAAACTATGTCTTCAGTAGTTTACACTACTGAAGACTACCACCAAGTCTTCAGCTGTTTACAACTGATGACAAAACCACTGTCTTCAGTAGTTTCACAACTACTGATGACACAACCCAAGTCCTCAGTTTACATCATTTGAAGTCAAAACCAAGACCTTCAGTAGCTTCACAACTACTGATGGTTAACACCAAGACTTCAGCTGTTTCAACGTCTGATGGTCAAAACCAAGTCTTCAGTTGTTTTATAACAACTGATGACAACCACCACTGTCAGTCATTTTAAAACTCTGAAGGTTAATACCACGTCATCAGTAGTTTCAAACAGCTGATGACCACACCAAAACCTTCAGTAGTTTTCTTTCAGCCTTTTCCTATCCCAACCCTATAAATACCTGTCTTCTTCTCAAACGTTCCATTAGCCGTTCTTCTGACCTTCATACTTTCAAAAATGGCAACCATGAGCCTAAAACCACGACACAACTGCGTTGCATACCTTACCAAGTCGGCTTTCTTGAACAAATTTGATAATGTCGTTGACCTAATGGTGGATTCCCCATATCGCACAGCCTTTCTCTTGAATCCGACCATCTACCCTAATCTCTCAGTCAATTCTGGTCAAATGTTTTTGTTCATACTGATGAGTCTACTGGCCAAATCTCTGTTCGGTCCCTCGTCAACCAGAAACCAGTGGTTGTTACAGCCGACATCATTCGTCAGGCATTACACTTACATGACTCCACCACTGTGACTGAATACCCAAAGGGCACAATGGATATGTCCTTTATCAATAATGGTAAGGTGATCTTCGGCTACAACTATTCTGAAGAAACATTTCCATGATGCTGAAAAACTTATCTTTCACATGGTAAATGTATGCTTAGCTTCAAAGACATCCTCTTGGGATCAAATGTCATCCCAATGGCAACAGGTATTGTATTCTATTCTAGAACACCAACCGCTAAATTTCTCTGAAATCGTGTTTCTAGAAATAAAGAACTTGGCTCAGAAACCTGCGGCAAACCATTGGCTATTATATCCCAGGTTTCTGATGGCCATTATTTTAAATGAATTAAAATCTGATGGCCTTGTTGGCCTTGGAGTCCCTGCACCAGCTGTTTTGGCTGAGGTATACTCCAAGCACAACTCAGACCTCACTCTCAAAGAAGCTGCCCGAATGCTAAAACCCAAGCAGAGGGAACCCACAGCTTCCACCACCAGATCCAGAGTCCCCACCAAACCAAAAACCAAACCCCCCAAAACAACTATTCAGGGAGATGAGTCCCCTGAATGCTCCTGTACCACCAAAGCAGGATATACTTGCTGGTTTAAACCCCCCAGCAGTATCAGAGACTCTACCAGCTACACCGCACAGGCATCCTCTCAAAAGGATCCTGATGCAACCTTATCAGGGGCAACCACATCGCTGAGACCTCTCTCACTTGAGGAGTTATCATTGAAGAGCATTCCTCTCCCCGAATGCAATCTGTTTCTATCTCCTCTCCCCAAGCAAATGCCCCCAAAGTCCAACCATTATAATTGCAAACGTGCTGACTCAGCTGCATGCCTCTCCTCCTCCCCAACAAACACCAACAAAGGGGACAACCACAGGAGAGAACAACAAAGGATCAACATTTCTGACAACTCACAGCACCATGGTTTAACTGTTCTTCTCCTGTGATATGCAGATACGAACATCTGGTGAGGCTGCCACCTCTTCTGAATTAGCACATGATCAGACTGAGGCTGGTAACATAGCTAAGACCTCACCAGAGGCAACAGCTGATGAAGGACATCGTCCTGAGGCTGGAAGTCCCCAGTTCCAAGAAAAGGGGCACATGCTAAAACTGGTCTACACCCGTGCATGAACATCCTGCTACAAGCAGAGGTAACATCGCTGATGATGACCTAGGCTTTTTCTATGATGTTCTAGCCCACAACACCATCCTGGAGGCTGAGGTAGCAGACTACAAGAACTGCTTGCCAAGAAGTCTCAGGATGTAAGTCCATCTTCCCCCACTAACCCACAGATGGCACCTTCATTCGAAGGTCCCCCAAACACTTCACCCTCCCCTTCACTGAGCCTCCGCCCTCTGCCTTTGGCACTATCTCTCAGGGACAGAACCCCCCTGAGTAGATGGTTGCTGCATTCCAACAATCCTTACCTCTCATCACTCCCATCATCAATGACATTGTTCATAAAGCCATTGATGAGAGGATCTCCTCAAGTCTACAACCACTCATTGATGATGCTGTGCACAAGAAACTTTCTGCGGTACAAACCCCTGCAACCAATGCATCCAAAAAGGGGGAGTACAGCAGTGAAAGAAAAGAAAAGAAAAAGAACTGAGGATTAGAAGGCACAAGAAAAACCAAGGAGTTGGAGAAGGAAAAGAACAACAACTGATCACTTACAAAAGAAAGAAAAGTGCTGGTGATCAAAAGAATGCTGAAGAAAAATCCTTGGAGGAGCTGATAAAAGATGCAGATGAAGCACACAGCCGATCCATGGACAAAATCATTGAGCAACTCTTCAAGCAAGACTTTGATACAGCCAAACTAGACAGTGAGATCAGGAGGTTGGAAGTAAATGAAATCCAAAACAGATGGCTGGGTACAGTGTGCTGGAGAAAGAGAGATTGGAGATCATGATTCGATTCATAGCCAAATATTTGGGAAGATCACTGATGGAGATTCGTTCATGGACCAGAGACAGCATTCTGGCTATAGCCACAGACTGTTTGTCTGAGCAATTTCATAACGGATAATTATTGAAGCACTTGATGAGCTGGAGCTGGGAAAGGATTGAAATGAAAACTCGCAAAAGCCAACTTACAACCAAAATGCTTGAACAACCTTCCCAATCACCCACTCAAAAACAGCCTACCCCTCAAATCTCCAAACCAATCTCAAAACTCAAATCCAAACATCCTCAACCCCTCAAAACCAATCCTTTACCACAAAAACCAACCCAACCATCATCCAGTGATGCACCTAGAAGGAGGAGAAGGGTGTTGGATAGAAAGAAGATGAATGAAGATGATAGTCTGCCACTCTCTGCTGTTCTAAGGGTACCAGAACCCTGAGTCAACTCATGATCACACCTGACTCACAAAAGGGAAATGGTTATAGTCAAATAGAAGATGAAGAACAGTAGAAGCAGCACGATGAGCAACTACTGAAGATGGTTGACAAGGAATTTCCCCAGTCATCATCTATACAAGCCAGAAGGGCATGCTCAGAGGCTGTACACTCTCTAGACACACATTTCAGTATCAAAAAGAGAGAGTGAGAGTATGGCCAGACCCCAAGGTGAGGTCTAGAATACATAAAGATCCATTCCACATAGATACAAGGCCAGGTTAGAAAAACAATAGACTCTACATCATGTTGGCCATTGTAGTCTCACCTTGGGAAATACTCGATGAATTCAAGAAGGCTCATCAATCAAAAATGACCCCTCAAGCCTTACTGGAAAGCAAGATGATCAAGAAGGGGTTATTATATAAGAGGCTTGAAGACATAAGAAGAATGAGCTCCAGTTACTCCTTGAGGGCACCCATCCTGATGAATTTATCTATAGGGAGATAACTACTGTGGAGTTGAAGAATGGCAGGACTGTAAAGTACCTACTGAGTACTATGGTCCAGAGTTCTTCTTTGACGGAGAGTAGAAGAACTCTCCAAGGAGGAACAGGTTGTTCTCCTTGAGCCTATGTTCGTGAGTCTTACACCGTAAATGGAAGTAGGTTTCATGGTTGGGATCACAACTCTATGTCCAGATTCCCCAAAACAGAGTTCCCCTCCATACTTAGCCAAACACATGATTATAAACTCTTCCTGGCCTGTGCTGATCTGATTCTCTGAAGCTGATCCAGAGAAGTCTTTGCCAACATAAGTGGGACCTCAATAAAGTTAAAGGTTTTGGCTGCATTGGTTCAGGGGGAGTTTGTTGGACCAAAAGAACCAATGAGCCGGATCAGAAAAACCTTTAAGTCCCACAGACGTCACAACAACTGCTGAACACAAGTGCTGAAGACAAAGTCTGAAGACACAGTGCTGAATACAGTCTGAAGATACAAGTGCTGAAGACAATCTGAAGACACAAGTGCTGAAGACAAAGTCTGAAGACACAAGTGCTAAAGACAACTGAAGACACAAGTGCTCAAGACGAGTCTGAAGACAAGTGCTGAAGACCAAGTCTGAAGACAAGTGCTGAAGACAAACTGAAGAAAAGAAGACAAGTCTGAAACACAAGTGCTGAAGACACAAGTGCTGAAGAACAATGCTGAAGACAAAGTCTGAAGACAAAGAGCTTAAGACAGTCTGAAGACACAGTGTTGAAGACAGTTTGAAGACACAAGTGCTGAAGAAAAGTCTGAAGACAAGTACTGAAGACAGTCTGAAGACAAGTGCTGAAGAAAGTACTGAAGACCAAGTATCGACTTTGTCACAACAGCTAAAGAGGTCTTCTTCGTAGTTGTGACGGTTTTCTTTCAGTAGTTTTATATTTTCCCTTTTCAGTAGTTTTGTAATCAGTAGTTTAGTTTCAGTAGTTTTATATTTTTTGTGCTTAGCACTCTCTGATATGTTCTCAGTAGTTGTGAACATTTCAGTAGTTTGTTAAGTGTTAGTTATTTTTGTAATAAATCTGCCAGATGTCACTATCCCGTGATATCAGCAGTGATTGCACTCTATATAAGAGTGTCAACCTAATTGTAATCATGAATGATTGAGCAGAAACATTTGATATAATTAAATATTCCTTTTCACAGAAATAATTCTCTCGTTACAACCGTATTTGTTCTTAATGCATACGAATATCAAATTCTTGCTATAATTTGTCTAATTCTTGATCTTATTCCACTGCGTTACACTCTATCCATCAAACTTGAGATCACTGATCTTGTCATAGACATGGATCTGTTTGGTATTGTGAGCACCAAGAGCATCGCTGGTGATTTGAAACCGTTATGTAGTCACAGATGACTACTCCAGATTCTCCTAGGTAATGTTTCTGAAATCCAAATCAAAAACATTTGAATCGTTCAAACAAGTGTTAACCACTTTGGAATCTCTTTACAAGCTAAAAATTCGACAAATACGCTCAGACAACGGCACGAGTTCAAGAACCAGTGGATTGAGGCATTCTGCAAAGACAATGGAATTATACAACAGTTAACATCTACCTACACTCCACAAATGAATGGATTTGCTAGATGGAAGAACAGGAGCTTGATAGAGACAGCACGAACGATGCTAGAAGACTCCAAACTGCCTATCCAAATTTGGAATGAGGCAGTTGCCAATGCATGTTACAACCCTAAATCCAGTCCTGGTGGTCAGACGCCATGGTAAAACGTGTTACGAGTTACTCCAGCGATGTAAACCTAATATGGATTACCTCAAACCATTTGACGCACCATGCACGCTGCTGAAGAAAACTCAGTCAGGGAAATTCAGTGAGAAGGTTGAAGAAAGGATTTTAGGATACAACATACCAAATAAGAGAATTTACAACAACTCAACGGGTTATGCAGAAGTGTGGTGCAACGTTGACGTTTAGAGATACACCACCCCCTGCTGGAAAAGGACCCGCATTCTTCTTTGATTATAATGGATCTTTAATTCCTTAAACATCCCTCTCTCCCTTCCTTATGTTGAGTTATCGACCAAAATGATATACGATGATTAAACACACCTTCACTAGACTCGCAACATGAGGCTCGCAAGGTGAGTCTTCTAGTCCGTCAGGGGGAGTACTTGAGGTAAGTGACTCTTCCTCTAACGATGAAGACTTGGAGAATGATCAGGTGGATTAGGAGGAACAGGTTCCTTCTACTGAAAGTACACAAGCATCAGATGTTGATGCCTTTGACACTTCCGAACCTCGCACTCCAACGGTTATAGATATTGAACTAGGAACTCAAAATCTAGATGAGGAAGTCGTTGTACCCACCACTCCCGGATCTCGACATAATGTATATCATCCTTTAGACAACATCATAGGGGATGTACAATCGGGAGTACAGACAAGAAATTAGCTCTACTCAGCTTATTATGCCTTAGTCATGGAAAAAGGCTATGTTCACGATGGTGCTTATCGATGTTTTATGTCTCAATCTTAGCCAAAATATGTAAGTAAAGCCTTAAATGATAAGGCATGGTGAGTGCCATGCAAGAAGAACTCCTACATTCAGGAAGTTAGGAGTTTTGACACTAGTGGATAGACCAAAAGGTGCTAAGGTCATTGGCACTAAATGGGTCTTGAAATGCAAGAAAGATGACAAAGGGTCATAATTCGAAACAAGGCTCGACTTTTCATTCAAGTTTTAGACAAGTCGAAGGAATCGATTACAATGAAGTGTTTGCACCTGTGGCTAGAATGGAAGCAATCCGTATCTTCCTAGCCTATGCATCTTACATGCACATCAAAGTTTATCAACTAGATGTCAAGAGTGCATTCCTTTATAGGGAAATTTGTGGGACAATGTATGTCAGTCAACCTGAAGGATTTGAGAATCCTTACCATCGGGACAGAGTTTAGAAGCTGGATAAGGCCCTTTACGGGCTACATCAAGACCCAAGAGCATGAGAAACTCTCAACCTCATATGGTGAAACACGGTTTCCACAGAGGAATTATTGACTGTACACTATTTTTCAAAGAAAAGGATGGAGACTTACTGTTTGAACACATTATGTTGATGACATAATCTTCGGTTCCAAAAACGAAGAGTTATGTAAAGAATTTGAATATGTCATGAAAGCAAATTTGAGAAGAGTGCAATGGTGGAGATGAAGTTCTTCCTAGGATTATATGTGGATCAGACACCAAAAGGAATCTTCCTACATCAGACTAAACATGTAGGGGACATCCTAAGTCGATTTGACAAGGAGAACACTTCAGCCACTGGGACTCTACTTCCCACAAACCACGATGTGGCACCGACGAAAATGGTGATCTGGTTGATGCTACAATATATAGAGGAATGATTGGATCCCTTATGTATCTCACAGCATCCTATCCGGATATCATGTATGCAACATGTCTCTACTTGAGATATCAGGCGAAACCGAAAGTCAACCATCTCATAGGAATTAAACGGATTTTCCGTTATGTGAAGCGTACTCCAACACTCGAGTTATGGTATCCTCATGACGATGACTTTGAGCTTACAGCGTATAGTAACTCGGATTATGGTGGTTGCAAAATGAATTACAAGTCAACATCAGCAGGATGTTAGTTCTTTGGTAGACGGTTAATCACCTGGCAGGGTAAGAAGCAGACATCTGTTGCTCTGTCATCATGTGAAGCTGAATACGTTGTTGGTGCAAGTTGCTATTGACAAATCATCTGGATTCAATAGGAAATGCGCGATTACGGTTGCAATTCTCTAACACTCCTATCTATGTTGATAATTCTGCTCCTATAGCCGTAACAAAAAATCCAGTCCAACATCCTAAAACTAAATACATTGGCATTATGTATCACTTTATACATGATTGTTTTGAAAAGCAATTAGTCGATGTTATTCATATAACACACCGACCTTTACACAAAGGCATTTGATAAACCGAGATTTTTATATCTATTAGAGGTTAATGGCGTCAAAAATAAAAGAGATGTGATCATAGAGGAAAAATGCTTAGTCTGACAATGTTATTTTATTTTATTTTGTCTTATTTTATCTTCCTATTTATATAAAATCCAAAATTTCAAAAATATTTTTGGTTTTAGAATTTTTGGGGGAGAATTGGTTAGTTAGTATTAAATTAGTCGTTTTATTTCATTACTTAAAAAAACTAGGGAGGAGGACAACTTAGCTAAAAGGAAAGAAATCAAATCTGTGATACTGATTCAACATATATGGAAAATGAAAGTACACAGGGAACATATTGTTTGGGACTTCAAAAGATCTTAACCGATCAAGATGCAAAATTCAAAGTTCAAGTCTAATGGTCTAAGCAAAATAAAAGGAAAAATGATAGTAGAACTAGTAGGCTAGGAATGTAACATAGAGAAAGTAGACCTAGAGACTGCTAGTTTATTATATGATTTATCAGTAGATTCAACACAATACATGAGTAGACCTCATAGGTGGTTTCAATTGCAAACTATGTTGTTCAACTTCCTCTGAGTTCCTATCTTATCCCTAGTTAACACAATCAACGTTGTTCCAATAAGGGGTGAAGAGCAAAATAAACATCACAAATGTGTGCGGTAAAGCATAAAATATGAGCAAAGTACATGACTTATGTTGTGGGGAGATATGTGCAAAAAGAAAAAAAAATGCTCGAACAAGAAGATAGGTTATGTGCCTCTCTGTTGTGCGGTGGCACTGACCTGAGGATAACCATAATCTAAATATTCTATAATTCATTGTTGTTGCGCCTCTCTGATCTGCCATGGCACTAACCTGAGGCTTGGCATCTGTTTGAAAGCTCTTAGAATAGTTTTCTTCTTGAACTATACCCGTAGACCGCTCAAAAATCTCATGAGGAATGTTGATTACCATATAAGCGTGGGACGCACAAATGCTTTTCGAAATAATTAAACTTTAAATCATCACCAATGTGTGTCAAAAATCTGTTTATGGATTTAAGAGGAGAAGTATACTTTTTATCATGAGCTGCAGTTCTTGAAAGTCAAAATCACTGTGTGCATCTTGTGGCTCTAGTATGATTTCCTAAAATTGCTATTGACTCTCAGTGAAAACAAGAATCTAGCGTCAAAATAGTTCATTAAAAATGTCCAAAATGATTCTTGTATTCCTGTATGATTCCATAATGAATTGTACCAAAAATGATATACTAGAATTGAAGCTGTGCTGTCCACGAAGTAAAATCGATTAGAATTACTCTAATAGGTTTAAAATCCATCTCAAATCAAAAATACAAAAATTTCTAATTTTGTTTTAATGTTCTAGTTGTTTTATTTATAATTTTAGTCATTTAGTAGGTAAAAGTCGGACTATGCATCGGAATTCGATTTATGAAACACTCACTTAAAAGAGGTCACGTCTGAGGTGACCAACGCTATTTTTATTTTAAAATGATCATGTCTGAGGTGATCAATAGTTTTGTTAAAAGGATCACGTCTGAGGTGATCAATAGTTTTTTCAAAGTTAAAAGGATCATGTCTGAGATGATCGTCGATCGTAACGTTTTATCAATTGTTAACACGTTAAGTGGTTGAATGTGCATACGGTCAAATTATAAGTCAAAGTTATTCGCACGACTGGACCACTAGTGTGGACCAGTCGCATGAAGGAAGAATGAGTATGAACCATTCGTACAAATGAGGAGACCGACTGAGTCAGTCGCACGACTGAACCGAAGTCGCACGAATGAATGTGGTAGATTGAGCCAATCGCACGAATCAAGAGTACGAATAGGTTCAGTCCCACGACTGAAGGAAAACCTAGTATAAATAGAAGGGAGTCGGTCACAAATACTCATCACCCACTAAATCGCACTTAAATCGCACGAAAGCAAGGTAACTCTGCCCAAATTTCGTATCCGTGATTTAGCTTCCTCTTTGTGACACTAATGATTACGCCCTATTTCTACAGGTAATGCGAGACGAAAATCGACCTAAATGCTCAGTTTAATCAAGCCCTAATGACCTAATTGGGTGAAAACCTTCAAAATAAACCAATAACATGGACTTAATCGTTGAGTTATTAAGTACTAAGTGTTATTTTGATTGATTATGAATCCAATGAGTCTAACCTAAATGTTTAACCTCAAGTATAGACAAAGAACCGATTCTACAGTACCATACAGAGACATATGCGACTGGACACACTGATGAAACATCATCGCATGATTGAAATGGGCGAGTGATTCAATAGCACAATGAAACCACCTTTGCGTATGAATTCAATCGCATGATTGTTCAATCGATAAACAACATACGACTCAGCTAAGTCGCAGGCTCATTCGCAAAACTGAGCTCATTTGAATGACTAAGACTCAGTCGCACTGTCCATTCGCACAACATAACAAAATTATTCAAGTCCAATAAATTCAAATATCATTCACTTCCACAAACCTAACGTTTATGTAGCTGGTGTAATAGAAACATGGGGAGTAGATGGACAATGAGCACAAGAATACAAACTCTGTGCGCATCTTGACATCACCTCCCAGAACACTTCAATTTCGCTGGGATATGCCTTGTATGGAGATCGAGGATCTTCAAGACCATATCTACCCCATGCGCACCATATCAATCGATTCAGCTGACCTTCTAGGAAGCGTTGTAGTAGACAGCTCAGCTGAGCCCGATTGAAGTTCCATATCTGGTGAGGAGATGAGATCAGTGAGGAAGATATGTTGAGGTGTTGGAGTTAGGAGAAGATGGTGTTTGTCCAACCAGGTGCATCCACGACGGTTCAAGTTGTTTTCTCAGGGCCAATTTCGCTGGGGACATTAGTGCAGGTGTGTCAAAAAGAGTAACTATTCCCTATGTTGGACCAAAAGAACCAATGAGCCAAGATCAGAAAACCTCTAAGTCCCACATGGTATCACAACAACTGCTGAAAGCTTCATCAGCAGTTTGACAAGTGCTGAAGACTTCAACAGCTGAAGATCAAGTGCTGAAGACTTCAACAGCTGAAGAACTAAAGTGCTGAAGTACAACAGCTGAAGAACACAAGTACTGAAGCTGAACAGCTGAAGAAACCAAGTACTGAAGCTGAACACTAAGAATACAAGTGCTGAAGCTGAAAGACCAAAGTACTGAAGTACAACAGCTGAAGAGTTTACAAGTGCTGAAGATCAACAACTGATGTACAAAGTCTGAAGACAAAGACTGAAGACATCAGCTGATGATATCTACTGAAGTCATCAGCTGATGAAACATCTGAAGGTCAAGTTTGAAGATCAAGTACTGAAGCGTCATAGTTTGTCACAACTGCTGAAGAGTACTTCTTCAGTGGTTGTGATATCAGTAGTTTTATATTTTTAGTTTCAGTAGTTTTGTAAAACGACTGAAGAGCTTGTTCTTCAGTCGTTGTAGTTTCAGTAGTTTTATATTTCTTCAGTAGTTGTAACAATGATAACACTTAGCATTATTTTGTAAGAAGATGTCAGCTGTTTTGACATCTTCAGTAGTTGTGTTTCAGTTGAAATAAATCTGTTAGATGTCACTATCAAGTGACATCAGCAGACGTCACATCTCTTATATAAGAGGTGTCGACCTAATCATAATTGTGACATTCTGTTACCACGAAAGCGAATATTGAATGAAATATATTTGCAGATATTCTCTCTCTTATAACCGTCTTTGTTTGTTCTTCATTGAATATCGTTTTGTTCTGTGTGAATCGACTAATTCATTGTTTGAATTCCGCTGCAATACTCTTCAATCAAACATAGATCACTGATCCTAACAAGTGGTATCAGAGCAAGGTTAATCATTGATCGATCTAACAATTGATCATTGAAACTGCTATTGATATCTGTGTTGGATTGAATTACCGCATTTGCAAGAACTGGTTATAGATTATTGAATTCTGCCGCTTTCGTTCATTTATTTTGAGATCTTCTGGTTCAATTGGTTGTTGCGTTTTGTGTTCTAAATCTGTTTTAGCTTAACCAAATTTGATTGAATCCGAGATGACGACTCCTTCTAATGATCCTCACAATACCGGTTCCTCAACCAAGCCTCCGATGCTGGTTAGGACCGAGTATAACATATGGCAACGAAGAATGCTTCATCACCTGTCTGTTAACAGTTCAGGTTGTTGGACATCTGTGGTACATGGACCACATAAGCCTATGGTGAACATCCGGAAACCAATCAAATGGTTCCGAAGAAGAAGGACAATACTCTGATGAAGATCGAAAACTATTTGAGATTGATGCTAAAGCCCATGGAATTCTGGCCATGGCACTGCCTAATGAAATCTATTCAGGGCTTATGCATCATGAAACTGCTCATGATCTCTGGAATGCCCTGAAGGAACAATTCGGTGGCACTGATGAGGTCTTAGCAAACAATAGAGAGATCCTTGCCCAACAATATGAGACATTCTCTCATAGAAAGGGTGAGACACTGACTCAACAGTTTGAGCGCTTTTCTGCTTGATATCTGAGCTGAAAATGGTGAAACAGGAATACACCAATAGCCAGATGAACAACAGATTCCTCAGATCACTGCCTGAGAGATGGGACACATACACTATTGTCCTACGCTCCAGTGCAAATCTAGAAGGCCTATCTCTCACCCAACTTCATGGGAAACTGCTTACATTTGAAAGAGAGATAGAGCAGAAGAGGAACTGTCCTCATCAGGAAAGCTCACTGATGACTTTGTACCAGGCAATACTGCCTGGTTGGTCATGAGTCAGAATATGCTGCATCTGAAAGCAATTATGATGAGCATATAGATTTCTCTTCAAATAGTTCTGATCATGCATTTGTTGGTATTGAGAGTCATTCTGGCAGTAATAGTGACAATTTATGCTTCATCATGGATGATCTGAAAGGAATAGCTGATGATGATCTAGAAGAGATGGATATTTGAGCCAAATGGCACTGATTAATATCAGATCTCAGAAGTTCTATAAGAGAACTGGCAGGAAATTCCTGGACTCTCTGGCAAAACCAAAGTTGGTTTTGACAAGAGTAAGTTGAGGTGTCACAAATGCCAAAGGCTAGGACACTTTGCAAGAGAGTGTAGATCAACTGGATCTAACTCTTCTCACCCTTTGTGACTTTTCCTAGTACTAGTCCACAAAACAGAGGGCAACATCCTGCTGGTTCTGGTCATTATTCACATCCTAGATCTCCTGCATACTTTGTTCCCCAGGGTCAAATGTCATATCCTTATCCCTGCTATTATGTGCCTCAACCAAATCTGTTCAAGCTCCAATTGCACAACAACCACAAGCATTGCCTGAACCACAGCCTTCCCAATCTCATCAACAAACTCAACCTCAACACACAGCTTCTTCACCCCAGGAGTTGTTGACTGGAGCAGTTTACCAGATGACATGTCTGGTCATGAACAACTGTTCTCAGGTGCTGGTCAACACGGTGGTGACAGTCCATTTGGAAATCTAGCTCTTATGGCTTTGGATTCTGCTGATACTTCATCCTCTAATGCCTCTACACCAAAGGTATCACAGGTATCCTCTGAGGCAAAAGCCAATTATGTTCTGACACATGCATAGCAGCATTTGCATCTATTAGAGAAGCAAATGTAGCTTTAATCAACAAGAACATTGAGCTAGAACAAATAATTTCCAAAAACAAAGCTGAATTTGAGTCTGTGCTTAATGATAAAAATGATGAGATTTACAAACTGAAATGCCAAATAACTGATGATAAGGCTAGGGAAGAGATACTTCTAGAGAAGTATAAAGATCTCAAAGAAACCCTTGCAGTTACCCAGGTAGAGTGTGATAGATGGGTACAATCATGCAAAGGTTTTGAAATGCTTCTTAGTAAGCAATCTGCTTCCAATGTGAAGTTTGGCATTGGTTACAATCACACTGCTCCACCTACAGATTTTACTCCAAGAGCAGAGGTAGAATCTGATGGTGAGAGTGATAACCAATCCATCTCATCATGTGATCTACTTTCTGATACAGCACAATCAGAAGTAGAAGTCAGCATCAAGCCCTCTCGAACCTATCAGCTGATGTTGATGGTTCAAATGCTGACACTCACATGATCAATGAGTTGATCACTCAGGAGTTAATTCTGAAAGTCCTGAAAGGACTAGAGAGCAGGATTTAACACCTGAAGTTCAAACTCCAACTGCTGTCAGTACTGAAGAGAAAAAACTGTCAGTAGAAAGAGTTTGAAGACTACTAAAGAGGCAGTCAAGAAAGCAAACAATGCTTCCAAAGCATTGAAGAGCAAGTCTCCAGTTGCTTCACCCTCTTTAGTTGATGATCAACCTAAGATGAAGAAGAAACCATGTGAAGTATGTGGTTTGTTCAATCATCTTACAGATGATTGCTGGTACAAAAGAGGTTCCAAACTCAAACAAAAAGAAGAAATTAAAGAGAAAATGGTTAAAAATGAAAACTGAGTTTGAGACCACATTTGTATCAGCAACATCAAATCCTGTAACCCTTAAGTCCTCAAAGAAATCCAAAAAGGAAGGGGTTAAAACAGGTGACAGCTGAGAGTGCTCAGAAGAAGAAGGTGCAACATAGGAACTTATCAAACTCCACTGGCAATGTGTCTGATGAGCTGAAAGCTTTATCACAAAATCAGACACAGCTGGTTATGATGGTTCAACATCTGTTGGGTAGAGTTAACCAACTAGATGCTCCTATGTTGAAACCACAGAAAAGGAGATCCAAGCCAAAGGATTCCTCTTCTTCACCATCTTTTCTTCTCAGGCTGTTGTTTCAAATAAACCTGTTATTTACCATCTATTGATGAGACCAGGCCCAAAACCAAAAAGGTTTGGGTCTCCAAAACTAACTGATTGTTTATTTTGCAGGGTTCTCCAACATGCCAAAGTAGCATCTGGTATGTAGACAGTGGGGGATCTATGCACATGACTGGGAACAGCTCTCTTCTTCATGACTACTCTCAAGGAAAGAAGGGATTTGTTTCTTTTGGCAATGATGCTAGGGGTTACATCATTGGTAATGGCTTTGTCTCCAATGGAGAAATCAAATTGATGATGTTAATCATGTGGAAAATCTCAAGTACAATCTCTTGAGTGTCAGTCAAATGTGTGATAAAGCCTGTGTTGCTCTTTTCACCAGTCAGAACTGTAGGATTCTGTCATCCAAAGTTTTGCATTGATTGACAAGGTGTTGGATGATCACACTCTCCTGAGAGCCACAGGACCAGGAAGAGTGTATGCCTTAGATCTTTCCAAGAAAATAGATCTCAAAGGCAATCCTTGCCTATTTTCCAAAGCCTCTTCTCAAGAATCTAAACTGTGGCACAGAAGCGGTCATGGGTCATGAATCATTTCTCAATAGTAGTTAGTTACCACAATAGTTTAGTCAGAGGCTTACCATAAAGGAGTTCCACTGTGATGAAACCTGCACTGCTTGTTTAAAAGGAAAACAGCACAAAGTCTCATTCCCTCCTATTGAAGAGCCTAAGTCCACTGCCTGCTTGCAATTACTGCATATGGATCTATTTGGTCCTGTGAGAGTGATGAGCATGGCCAAGAAGAAATACTGTCTGGTAATTGTGGATGATTACTCCAGATTTGTATGGACTTTCTTTCTACATTCAAAGGATGAGGTTGCTCAGAAGGTTATTAACTTTGTGTTGTATATTGAGAAGCAGTATTCCCTTCCAGTCAAGTGTATCAGGAGTGATAATGGAACTGAATTCAGGAATCATACACTTGATGACTTCTATCTCTCAAAGGGAATCAAAAGGCAGTTTAGCATCCCAAGGACTCCAGAACAAAATGGAGTAGTGGAGAGAAGAACAGGACCCTCATTGAAGCTGCAAGGTCCATGTTGGCTGACTCTGGTTTGCCACTGACCTTTTGGGCTGAAGCTGTCAAACAGCTTGCTATGTGCAGAATAGAGTTTTAGTAAATCAGAGGTTGATGAAGACTCCATATGAAGTTCTCCATCATTTGGCTCCTCTAATTTCATTTTTCAAAGCATTTGGGGTCCCTGTTTTATTCTCAACACAAAGGATCAACTCCATAAATTTGATCCTAAGGTGGATGCTGGGTATTTTGTTGGTTATTCATCTACTTGCAAGGCATACAGAGTCTTCAACTGCAGAACAAAGATAGTTGAAGAGACTCTGCATGTGAAGTTTAATGAATCTCCTTTGGACAAGATTCCACAAAACCCTGTGGAGTTGTTTGATTTGGACATACTGCAATATGTTCCTTATCAACCTCCAGCTGTTGCAGATCCTGTGGCTAAATCATCTTCTGCAGCATGTCTTCCACCTGGTGGTATTGATGATGATGATGATAATATCAATACTCACCTATTCAAGTTTAGTGACCAACTGCCTGTGTCTGCTAAACTTGATGTTCCTGTAGCTTCAGCAGTTCCATCCACAACAAATGCTGATGAGATCTCTGTTTCCTCTACATTTTGAGTTACCATCAAATTCTTGGTTTCAAGAGTCTACATCAACATCTGCTGCTGCTGAAGGTTCTACAAACATTGCACAGATCTCATTGTTTATCAAGAACTGAAGAATCACCCCATGTCTCAGATTATTGGTGATATCAATGCTGGTGTTTCAACCAGAAGTCAATTGTCTAACTTCTGCTTCTATGCTCTCTTTTCAGTCAGCTAGAGCCAAAGAACTACCATGTTGCTTTGAGAGACAATGGATGGGTTGAAGCTATGCAGCTTGAGCTACTTCAGTTCAAGAAACAGCAAGTGTGGGAACTTGTTCCTCTTCCCCCAGGTAAGTGTGCAATAGGCACTAATGGGTGTTTAGGAATAAACCGATGAAAATGGGCTTATTGTTAAGAACAGGCTAGACTGGTTGTACAGGGGTTTTCACAAGAAGAAGGTATTGATTATGATGAAACCTTTGCCCCTGTAGCCAGACTAGAGGCAATCAGATTGTTCTTAGCCTATGCTGCATTCCACAATCTTAAAGTTTTTCAAATGGATGTTAAAAGTGCATTTTTATATGGTAAAAAAAGAAGTTTATGTGTGTCAACCACCAGGCTTTGAGGATAATAAACATCCTGAATGGGTGTACAAACTTGATAAGGCTCTTTATGGGTTGAAACAAGCTCCTAGAGCCTGGTATGAGACACTCTCTACTTTTCTTCTTAAGAATAATTTCACTAGAGGCTCCATTGATAAAACTTTGTTTATTAAGAAGGTGGATCAGCATAAGCTACTTGTTCAGATTTATGTTGATGATATATTTTTGCATCTTCTGATCCTCAGTTGTGTGATGATTTTACAACATTAATGAAAAAGAGGTTTGAAATGAGTGCAATGGGAGAATTACAGTTTTTCTAGGCTTGCAAATCAAACAAAAGGCTGATGGAACCTTTATTCATCAGTCAAATATACAAAAGATCTTTTGAATAAGTTTGATTTACAAAACTGTAAGCCCTGTTCTACTCCCATGTGCAACACCACACAACTGGATGCTGATCAGAAAGGTAAAGCTGTTGATGAAACGCTTTACAGATGTATGATTGGGTCCTTGATGTATCTAACAGCTTCTAGACCAGATATTATGTTTGCTACATGTGTTTGTGCTAGATTTCAGGCTGCTCCTAAAGAGTCTCATTTGATTGCAGTCAAGAGAATCTTTAGATATTTGCAAGGTACACAATCTCTGGGTTTATGGTATTCCACTGGACACTCTTGCAAATTAGTTGCTTTTTCAGATAGTGACTATGCAGGGTGCAAGTTAACTAGAAAGTCAACTTCTGGTGGTTGTCAATTCCTAGGCAACTGTTTGATTTCTTGGCAGAGTAAGAAACAACATCTGTTGCTACATCAACTGCTGAGGCCGAGTACATTGCTGCTGCAAGTTGCACCTCTCAGGTACTCTGGCTTCAGAACCAACTTCTGGATTATGGCATTACAGAGACTAAGACTCCATTGTTAATGGATAGTGCTTCAGCTCTGTGTATTGTCAAAAATCCAGTCCAGCACTCTAGGACCAAACATATAGAGATCAGACATCATTTTATTCGGGATTGTTTTGAAAAAGGTCTGATTGATCCTAAGTTTGTGCCTAGTGCTGATGAGCTTGCAGATATTTTTACTAAGCCTTTGGATAGTTCTACTTTCCAAAACCTTGTGTTAAGGCTTGGTATGCTGCAGCTAGAATAAGTGACAACTACTGATGATTTCAGTAGTAATTACTGGTGATCATTGGTACCCATGTCACATATAAGTACTGATGAGTCCTTTCCCTTCAGTAGTTTTTATAACTACTGATGGCTAAATGCCTCACAAGTACTGAAGTACTTTATCTGTTCCAAACTACTGATGTAGTTAAACTACTGATGTAGTTACAACTACTGAAATCAGTATAAACAGATAAGTACTGATGTCCTATGAAACACCTGAAAATCAGATGCAAAGTCTGATGAGTAAGTGTTGAGGACAGCATGAAACAGCTGAAAGGCTATGAATTGACGACAACTACTGAAGAGAACTTTCTCTTCAGTTGTTTCAAACTGCTGTTTCATTCTAAACAACTGAAGCAAAACCATGTCTTCAGTAGTTTTATAACTACTGATGACTAATACCAAGTCTTCAGTTGTTTACAACCTGATGACAAAACCACTGTCTTCAGTAGTTTCACAACTACTGATGACAAACCCAAGTCCTCAGTTGTTTCAATCATCTGAAGTCAAAACCACGGTCTTCAGTAGTTTTCTAACTCCTGATGCCTAACACCACGACTTCAGCTGTTTCAACGTCTGAAAGGATAATACCATGTCAACAGTCGTTTAAAACTACTGATGACTAACACCACATCCTTCAGTCGTTTTCTTACCCGTACCCTATAAATATCCTGACCTAATCCTTCAAAGCTTCATCTTCTTCAAACCTAACGTTCCTCTCCAAAACTTCTCTCTCTCAATGGCGTCCATGCAAATAAACCGCGACACAACTGTGTTGCCTACTTACTAAATCGCCTGTCTGGGCTAAGTTCGATACTGCTATCGATCTTATGGTTCAGTCCCAAAAAACGGCATTTCTTCTGAATCCCATTCTACATGCCGAATCCCTCCAACAGTTTGGATGAACGTCACCATTACCACTGGGGAGAACAACACACCATCTCTCCAGTCGGTCGTCAACAACAAAGAAGTGGTCATCACTCCTGCAATAATCCGCCAAATTCTTCATCTGGATGATGCCATTTCTCCTGCTGGATATCCCAAGGGCACTACAGATCTATCCTTTGCCCAACATGGATATCAGGGCAATCTAAGTGCCTCCACTATCATGAAGAAACACTTCCATGACGCTGAACGCCTAATTTTTCACATGGTGAATGTATGTTTGGCTCCTAAGACTTCGTCTTGGGATCAAATGTCGACAAAGTGGCAGCAGGTAATGTATTCTATTCTTGAGCAACAACCGTTAAACTTTTCAGAAATAATATTTTCGGAGCTCAAGGATATGGCTCAAAAACTAACTGCTAACCGTTGGATACTATATCCACGGTTCATAATGGCCATCATTACAAACCAGCTTAATGCTGAGGGACTTGTTGGCTTGGGAGTCCCTGCTACGGCTGTTCTGCCGGAAGTATACTCCCGGCACAACTCTGACCAGACACTCAAATTGGCTGCCAAGCTGCGCAAACCCACGCAGCTGGAACCCACAGCCACCACCTCCAAATCAAAAGTCCCCACCAAACCCACCAAAAAGAACCCAAAACGGCTACTCAGGGAATTGAGTCCCCTGAGGATGCCCCTGCAACACAAACGCAGGAGATATCCACTGGTCCAAACCCCCTAGTGGATATAAGGACTCTTCCAGCCATAGCCGCTCAGGATTCCTCTCAACAGGAGCCTGCAGCAACCACACAAGGGGTACCTACACATCTGGGATCTTCCTCACTTGAGGGATTGCCATTGAAGAGCACCAACCTCCCCAGGTGCACACTGCTTCTATCCCTTCACCCCATACAACCGCCCCTCACAGCCCAACTTTAATAGTTGCACAAGTGCTGACTCAACTGCACTCCTCACCCCTCCCCAGAAACCACTTACTACTGGGAACCCTCTACCATTGAGGGGAGGAACACAGTGCAATTGAGAACCCACAGCACAGGGTTTACCACTTCTATCTCCTGGTGTAGATAAGGAGATTAGAATATCTAGTGAGGCTGCCACCTCTTCTGAATCAGCACATGATCAGAATGAGGCTGGTAACATTGCTAAGACCTCACTAGAGGCAACAGCTGATGATGGACATTGTCCTGAGGCTGGAAGTCCCCAGTACCAAGCAAAAGGGGCACATGCACACAATGGTCTACACCCAGTGCATGTAAATCCTGCTCCAAGCAGGAGGTCAGATGATTCAGCTTCGGCTGATGATGACCTGGGCTTTTTCTACGATGTTCTTGCCCAGAACACAATCCTTGAAGAGAAAGTCAGTAGGCTGCAAAACCTACTTGACCAACTCTCACAAGGAGAAAGACCATCTGCCTCCACCAACCCACATGGCACCTTCAGTTGAAGGTTCCCCAACACTGAGCCACTCCAAACTCAACCACCTGCCTCTGCTTCAGGCCCTATTTCTCAGGAACAGAACCTCCTGAGCAAATAGGTGCTGTACTTCAAAATTCCCTCCCTCTCATCACACCCATAATCACTGATATTGTGACTAAAGCCATTGATGAGAGGCTTTCCTCAACTTTACACCCTTGATTGATGCTGCTGTGCAAAAGACACTTCTGCGGTACAAACCCCTTCCACCAATGCATCCAAAAAGGGGGAGTAGTATGCAGTGAAAGAAAGAAGAGGAAAAGAACAGAGGAAGAGAAGGAGAAAGCAAGCCCAAGAGGAGGAGAAGAAAAGCAACCACTGCTCACTTACAAGCGAAAGAAAAGTGCTGATGATCAACCTACTGCTGAAGACAAATCCTTGGAAGAGCTGGTAAAAGATGCTGATACTACACACAGCCGATCCATGGATAAAATAATTGAACAACTCTTCAGGCAAGGGTTTGATACAGCCACATTGGATAGTGAGATCAGAAGGTTGGAAGTGCAAGAGATTCAAACCCGATGGGCTGGGTATGATGCTCTTGAAAAAGAGAGATTGGAGATAATGATCCGCTTCATTGCAAAATACTTAGGAAGATCTTTAATGGAGATTCGCGCGTGGACCGGGGACAGTATTCTGGCTATAGCCACCAGAATCTGTCTGTCTGAGCAATTCCACAAGGGATTATTGTTGAAGCCCTTGATGAGGCTGGGGCTGGTAAAAGGTTAGAAATGGCAAAACTTACAAAGGCGAAACTTACTACAAAGATGCTGGATCAACCTTCCCTTCCACCCACTACCCCTCAAATCTCCAAACCAATCTCTAAGCCCAAAACCAAACATCCTCATTCTTCAAAACCAATTCCTTTACCAACCCAACCATCATCCAGTGATGCACCTAGAAGGAGGAGAAGGGTGCTGAGGATGGAAGAAGAAGAAGAAGAAGAAGAGGATGAAGATGATAGTCTGCCACTCTCTGCTGTTCTAAAGCTACCAAACCCAGAAGTCAACCCATGATCACACCTGACTCTCAAAGGGAAATGGTTAGAGTCAAGATAGAAGATGAAGAACAGCAGAAACAGCACGATGAGCAACTACTGAAGATGGTTGACAAGGAATTTCCTCAGTCATCATCTATACAAGCCATGAAAGGGCATGCTCAGAGGCTGTACACTCTCAGGCACCATTTCAGTATCAGAAGGAGAGAGTGAGAGTATGGCCAGACCCAGGTGAGTTCTAGAATCCATAAAGAACTATTCCACACAGATACAATGGCCAGGTTAGAAAAACAATAGATTCTACCATCATGTTGGCCATTGTAGTCTCACCTTGGAAATAATTGATGAATTCAAGAAAGCTCATCAAGCAAAGATGACCCCTCAAGCTTTACTAGAAAACAAGATGATCAAAAAAGGGTTGTTATATAAAAAGCTTGAAGACATCAAGAAGAATGAGCTCCAGTTACTCCTTGAAGGCACCCATCCTGATGAATTTGTCTATAGGGAGGTAACTACAGTGGAGCTGAAAAATGGCAGGACCATGAAGTACTTATCTGAGTACTATGGTCCAGAGTTCTTCTTCGAAGGAGGAGTAGAAGAACTCTCCAAGGAGGAACAAGTTGTTCTCCTTGAGGCCTATGTTCGAGAGTCATACAGACTCATTATGGGGAAGTAAATCTCATGAATGGGATAACAAACTCTGTGTCCAGTTCCCCAAAACAGAGTTCCCATTCATACCTTGCCAAACAAATATCTGAGATTTCTTCCCAGGCCGGAGCTTACATGGGTCATCTTCTCTACTGATCAAGAAGGAAAAAGACCAACTTTTGCCAACAATAAGTGGGATAATAAATAATTTAGAGGTTTTGGCTGCATTGGTTCAGGGGGAGTTTGTTGGACCAAAAGAACCAATGAGCCAAGATCAGAAAACCTCTAAGTCCCACATGGTATCACAACAACTGCTGAAAGCTTCATCAGCAGTTTGACAAGTGCTGAAGACTTCAACAGCTGAAGATCAAGTGCTGAAGACTTCAACAGCTGAAGAACTAAAGTGCTGAAGTACAACAGCTGAAGAACACAAGTACTGAAGCTGAACAGCTGAAAAACACAAGTACTGAAGCTGAACAGCTGAAGAATACAAGTGCTAAGCTGAAAGACCAAAGTACTGAAGTACAACAGCTGAAGAGTTTACAAGTGCTGAAGATCAACAACTGATGTACAAAGTCTGAAGACAAAGACTGAAGACATCAGCTGATGATATCTACTGAAGTCATCAGCTGATGAACATCTAAAGTCAAAGTTTGAAGATCAAGTACTGAAGCGTCAGTAGTTGTCACAACTGCTGAAGAGTACTTCTTCAGTAGTGATATCAGTAGTTTTATATTTTTAGTTCAGTAGTTTTGTAAAACGACTGAAGAGCTTGTTCTTCAGTCGTTGTAGTTTCAGTAGTTTTATATTTCTCAGTAGTTGTAACAACTGATAACACTTAGCATATTTTGTAAGAAGATGTCAGCTGTTTTGACATCTTCAGCAGTTGTGTTTCAGTTGAAATAAATCTGTTAGATGTCACTATCAAGTGACATCAGCAGACGTCACATCTCTTATATAAGAGGTGTCGACCTAATCATAATTGTGACATTCTGTTACCACGAAAGTGAATATTGAATTAAATATATTTGAAGATATTCTCTCTCTATAACCGTCTTTGTTCTTCATTGAATATCATTTTGTTCTTGTGAATCGACTAATTCATTGTTTGAATTCCGCTGCTATACTCTTCAATCAATCAAACATAGATCACTGATCCTAACACCCTAGTTCACGTTTATGTAGCTGGTGTAATAGAACTCAGTCGCACTATCCGTTGGCACATGTGCTCCTCAAATGCATAGCCTCTCAGAAAGGCGGATTAATGAGATGTCAGATCAAATCAAGAATGCTTACGTAGCTCTGGTACTGAACCATCCGTTCAGTTTCTCTCGGATGATCTTCAAGTATATGATAGAGAACATCGAAGCCAAGGGAAAGGAGGGTTTGTACATGTACCCTCATTCCTTTGGCTGATTATTGACCAGAAGCGGCCCTCGCTGCCCAAGGAGAGTATTGATGCACTTACACTAGAGGTGATGGATGACACCACTCTTGGAAGGATGAAAGTGTATAGTGGGAAGCAGGTGAAAACCCATGTGAGGAGATTGTTCAGGAACCTTGCCTGTGCTGATTATGTGGCGCCTTCTCAAAAGAAGTGGTGTCACGATGATAGTGATTCTGATGTCGAGCCTATTGAGACACCCGACGAGGATTCAGAGGACGGCAACGACCAAGGTGCTGGTCAAGGAGGTGAGGGTCCAGGAGGATCCGAGCCGGCTCAATCCACCCTGACTTTTAGATGGATGAGGAGGAGGAGTCAAACGAGGAGCCATTGGTACAAACGGTGGGAAGCCGGGTCGTGGTCACCGAGAGAGGGCTCAGGGCAGTTAATGGATGCCAGGGTGAGTCCGGGGATGCTGTTAATACTGATACTGATCCATCTTACATCCCGGACCATCCTATCCGCCAAGGGGGAGCATCCTCCACTAAGGGATCAAGGAAGAAGAGGATGGCTCAGCCCCATGGGATGAAGAGCAAGCTAAGGAGGATTACTTTGATCATCACCACCTCCACCACTTCTACCACAACAACCACCACCACTACCACACCCTCTACCACCACTACCACTACCATACCCCTACCACTACTTCCACACCACCCACCATCACTACCACACTCCCAACCACCACTACTATAGCCAACCCTTCACCATCCACTCCTATCCTACCACCCATATTCACCATATCCACCACTACCACTACCAGCCGCCAAGTAGGTCCCTCAACCCACTCTACCTTCACCACCGGACCAACTCTACCCTTCATTGGGGTAGAGGAACAGCTAGCCGCACTAAACCTGACGGTGCTAAAGCTGTTAGTTGCTGATGAGCAAATAGCTACAAAGCTTAGTCAGCTTGTAGAGCTCAATGCTGCTCAAGCACAACAGATTACCCAACTTTAGGTGTAGAATGACCAATGAGTTAAGAGGATTGAGGAGTTGGATGCCAAGAACAAGTAGATCATGCTCAGACTGAAAGGATCAAAAGATGACCCTCTAAAGACCCGGGAAGGTGATGATGATGAAGATGATGAAGATGATGGTGATGATGATGAGTTGATGAAGGAGATGACAGTGATGATAAAGGATCAAGGGGAAAGAAGAAAGGTGATGATAATGATGATGAAGCTGATGTTGTTGCATCAGCCTCTCCTCAAGGTCAAGAAAGGAGGACAAAGAGATCACAAGACCAAGGAGCATCATCGTCAGCCCCTGCTGTTGAAGAACTAATGGATAAGGATCAAAGTAAAGATTAAATGTTTTGTATTTAGAATAATTTTGTACTTGAATCTTGAATTACAATTATGTAACTAATGTTTATCTATATTTGTCCAATGTTTAGATGTCTTGATTAATTACTAATTGGTGATGTGTTTAAATGTTTAAATCAAGCAGATTAAACATCTCAGCAAGATGAATATGATATTGCTCCCCTTCAGCAAATCAAGCCTCAATTCACAATGATTCTTGATTTACTAGGGATTGTTAGAAGGTCGGTTAGCTACACTCCCGAAGAAGGAGAAATCATACACGGCCTGACTGATGAGAGACTCGGGGAGATGTTCAGGCTAAATCGAGACAAACTCATCAAAGATGCTCCCGAAGTAAATGTTCTAAGTGATGAGGAGCTATAGGACGTAGATGAAATAGAGATTGAAGATGTGATAGCTGAACACTATCCAGAGTACACTAACCGAGAGGGCAATGTGATCCCTGGCTTGGGTGACACTCTCGGTAGTGCTACATTTGGAAAACTGGTTGAGATGGAAAAGGAATCAAAGAAGAATGAAAGCCAAGCCCAAGCCTCGGACATTGTACAAGTGGCCACTATTCTATGACGCACAAGATATTGTACAAGCCCTGTAGTTCCAGAACATTATACGACTCTGTTTTGCATCTGAAATACATGCAGGAGTTACTAGGGAGGAGAAGTATAAGAGATTTGAGGAGTTAATGAAGATGTCAGACGTTAATGTAAACTAGGTCCAAGGGGGAGTTTGTTGATACATATGTACCTAGTTTAGGAGCTTAATGTAAATGTCTGTCATGTCTTACATATATGTAATGAACGAGTTGAATGAAATACAATATGTGATTGATGCTTATAATGTTTAATATTTCATTGTTTATTGTGTAATAAAGTATATTGAACTAACTATATAGGTTTGAGGTTATTACGCATAGTTATTAGTCAATAATGATTGAGAAACGTGTTCAAACTTAATCTTATGAAGTCTTTATGTGAATGGACCATACGCATGAATACATCATGCTAATGGACCAGTGGCATGACCAAACCAGGAGGCTGAATCAATCGCATGATTGAGACATAAGATTGACTCTGTCGCACGACTGGACAGTCATGCATATGAATAAATCGCATGATTCAGTTGCAGAACTGAACCATGCTAAAAGTTCAGTCGTACGATTGAAAAACCCTAACCTATATATACCACCTAATTCATGGAAAAAACAAAACAATTCAAGACTATTGACACATATTCGTACCCTAGCCGTACAAAGACTCTAGAGAGTCTGTTCCAACTTCATAGTTCACAGTTGATCTTGTTCTAATCGTTCTTAACTTTCTTTAATCATTAGATTTACCAGAACTGCGTTCTCACTGATTTGATCACCAATCAAATAAGATTCCGCACTATTTGATCTGGTTTCACGCATTATCAGTTAGTACTCCATACGTACACAGTCCCAACAGTTTTGTCTTTGGTTAAAAATGGTTCAAATTTTCAGATTGTTAATCACATTTTAACCACCTGTATCCGCTATGTTTTTGAAGTTTAAATGGTTAAACTTGCTTTAATAAAATGTAACAAAACCTAACATGGATACCTCCCCTTAGCCAATCATTTTCACTCCTTTCTTGTCGCTGGCAAAAGCGACATATCCTCCATTGAGAATGTGGTAATTTTTCAATAAATTCTTCAGCCCCGTCATGTGTCTGGAGCATCCACTATGAACATGCTATACACTATTTATAGTTTTAGTGGATGAATCCTACAAAAATATAGATGATGGATTAACTAGGTGAAACATGAACCCATGATTGAACAACTTTAGGTTGTAGTGTAGATGATTTCATGCAAAGAAATTATTAACCAAATGAGTTGAACTACTCAAAAATGAATTCCTGTGAATATGTCAATGTTGAAGCTCAGGAAAATGCTTAACTACATGATCATCTTTACCACACCTAAAAAAATATGATTTTAATCTAGGTTGTTATACAACAAGGTAGGAATTGTATCAACTATATCTCCTCATCACATTCAAGTAATCTAGAATCAACATCATTATAAGTCTCATAAATATCTCTAGGTCTGTGTTTATTTAAAAAAGAATGCTTATTTACATAAGATGATGAGCTTCATTTGAGGTACATGTGGTATTTGTACCACTTATACATGCACGACATTATGACATTACACTTTCATTTGATTATGAATGTTAGTTGGGGTAAAAGATGGGATACGGTGAGAAAAGAATTTTTAAAAACAATTGTTTTTTGTTTTCTCATTATACGCGACAGAAGAATCCTTCATATCAGAATTAACACAATCAGAAGAAACATTATCATTACAACTCAAAAACAAGATGAAACATTTCCTGAAACAGATTGTTTGTAACAAAAACAAAACTTAAGCTAGATTTATGATCTAAAACAAATTGCTGAGATTAAGGTGTACTAAGGCTATTGCATCCAAGCCAGCTAGTTGGTCCATAACCATAGTCCTCAGGTATGTTCTTAGTGTTCACACCTTCTAAACCTGCAGACAGACTTTTTGTATCTGTTTCAATCAAATCATTAGAATGATGTGGGGCAAACATAGGTGAATAACAATAATTACTAGGAGGAGGATAGACCTTAGCAGTTTCATAAAACAAACCTGATTTAATTCCAGCCCCCCTTTGAGATTGGCACAAATCATCATGTTTCATCCCATATATTGTCCATTAGTCAAGCTGTGTCTAAAGTTTACTTGTTTCAAACTCAGCAAGTGCAACCTTTCTATCTAAGAGTTAATTTCAACATTTCATTCCAAAACAATTCTTTTGAGATGATCATTTTCTTTTAAAATTTTATTTAATTTAACAAAATATTTTGGCATGTTTATATTGGCTCATTTAATTTAACAAAATATTTTATTTTAAAACTTCATTCAAAAATAGTTTGCACTTTACAACACAACAACACAATTTAGGAGTGTTCTTTAGAACACTTAACAAATCAAATAGGGAACTGCTTAACTAGAGTAAATGATGCTAAGAACCCAAGTAAATGAGAGACAGAACAAGATAGCTAACAACACAAGTATTTGGGTTTCAAGAATACAGTATATTGCTTCTCAAGTTCTATTACAAAGTGTTACAAAAGCATAATCAAGAGTTACAAGTACTTGAGATACGTATACTACATGTGTAGGACGGTGAAGTGTATGCACTTACAACACAATAACACAATGAGGAGATTTACTTGACTAATCAAATAGTGAGATTGGATTAACCACTAGTAATGATACTAAGAACACAAGTAAATATGAGATAGAACAAGATAGCAAAATACACAAGCAGATGGTTTTCAAGATTGCAGTATATTGCCTTCTCAAGTTCTATTACAAATGTTACAAAGCATAATCAGAAAGTTACAAGCACTTCAGATACATATAGTACATCCTACAGCCGGCCATACTATGAAAGCCAGCCAGATACAATAGACTACACAACAAAGAAAATCAATTGTAGAGTCAAAAGGCATATTGCCTTTTGACTTGTTGGGTTTGTTAGACCATTATCAAAGTTGTTTAACCATTTAAACATGAAAAACGCAGCAGAATAAAACCTTAATATTATGTTTTGTAAACTTAAAACTAAGGCATAGTACTTAGCAATTTAAATAACATTACAAATATACCCATGAACAAAATATCCTTATAAGTTGTTCCATCTCATATGGTTCTTGCATGTATGTGAGAGTGAAAGGTGGAGTGTTTCACTAGTAAATGGTGTCTTGTTTCCTGAAAATAAAGGACCAACCACACATAGGGGGGGGGATCTTGTTCAAATTGCGGTTTCCAACCCAATTTTATCTACCATATTATTATACTAGTCACTAGAATGAGTTATGCAATTAACCTTTTTATTATATAACTCATACACACACTTTTATTACTTGATGTTATTCAACCAATTTAAATAATATTACAAATAATACCTATGAACAAAATATCCTTATAAGTTGTTCCATTTCATATACAATTTATTTGGAAAACCCACTTTTCTATATTGGTGTAAATATTTAATTGCGTGATCTTATCATGAATTAAATATTAATGGTGTTTGCTAAGCTTGTTATCGGGTATGACCCAAATTGGATCATAACATACTAACCACATCAATATTCTTTGTGTCTTGGGTATAAAAAATCCAACAGTCTCCCACATGCACAAAATTCATAGAAGATTGTTGCAAGCAGTAAATATCCCCTAACAATGATTTATTACCCTTAATACACACGACTAAAAGCCATTAAATAACATCATCTTCTTCAAGTATCCGACTTGAAATGATTTAGGTGAATCAATCATTTATCATTTTGTTATAGATGTCATGTTAAATCCAAGGACATAGAACGATCATTCCTTGTTGATTTAACTTAATCAGGCCATAGACATCTTGCTCTCAACGAATACGAGGAACAAATTCCAGCTTGACTACATATGTTTCTCACAATCACCTCATGTCACACCTAAACATAGCCTTATGTACTGTCCATTATTTCAGAGCAGTGAAGAACTAGCTCAAGGTATAACACTTTGGTGAATATCAAAACCAATATGTATCTCAGGCTCGAGGATACCAAATGATATTCGCCTTTACTCAAATTTAATTATGATCAATCAGAAGATTCCATGTAGTAAAATTTGAGACGCATGTCAGTCCAATATTCGTATCCCACAAATATCTATGAACTTGGCAGCAACCAATTGCTCTATATTCATGTCTTATGAGTATCCACCAATCCATGTTCATAATAGTCTTACGTTCATATATGTTCCCACAAACATGACTGACTACGGGCATTTAGAATAATAAACATTTCATGGATGCATACATGCTAAAAGGAACATAACTCAGAATATCACAAATATACGAAAGAGTTAAATATTACATTGTTCCAACTTTTAAATACTAAACATAACAATTCCAATCACCAGAATATCGAAGTCCTAAGGCACAAGTATGACTTCATGCTTTGCCTTTTCAAGGAGCTTCGTGAGTGGATCCACAATATTTTGATCGGTGTGAAATTTAAGAATACATATCTTTCCCTTTTCAACTTTATCCCTTATGCAGTTGAATCTCCGCTCAATGTGTCTAGTCTTTTAATGTGCAAGGGGTTCCTTAATCTCTGCAAAATCACTCTCGTTGTCACAAAATATTTCTAGGGGGTCTTGAATGGTAAAGACCACCCAGATCGGCGATAATTACTTTATCCATGCAGCTTCCTGAGCTACTAATGAGGCGGCTATGTATTCGGATTTTGTAGTGGACAATGCTACCACAACTTGTTTTGAACTCTTCTAGGACACTGCTCCTCCATTCATAATGAAGATTACCCCGACTATGATCGAGAATCATTCCGATCATCTCGATCAGTTTGCAAACTCGCATCTGTGTAACCCTTTACAACCAGTTCCTCTTCATCAGATCCATATATTAGAAACATATCCTTAGTCCTCCTAAGGTATTTCAATATACTTTTAACAGCCGTCAAATGGCTATTACCTAGATTCTACTGATATTTGCTTGTCATACTTAACGCGCATGACATGTCCGGTCTAGTGCATATCATCGCAAACATGATGGATCCTATAGCAGATGCATATGGGATGTTCTTCATTCGAACATGCTCATCCTTTGAGCTAGGAGATTGAGATGTACTCAATATTTTCCCTCTTAGAATAGGTACCATACCTTTCTTAGAGTTTTCCATCTTGAACTACTTCATGATTTTATCAATATATGCACTTTGGTTTAGACCTATCAACCGCCTCAATTTGTCCCTATAGATCTTTATTCCCAAAATTGGCGGCTTCACCGAGATCTTTTATGGAAAAACAATTTCCAACCCAGGTTTTAACACCTTCCATGGTTGGAATAGCATTTCCAAAAAGTAGTATGTGATCAACATACAATACTAAGAATATAATTTTGCTCCCACTAGCCTTCTTATATACACAAGCCTGGTCAGCATTCTTGATGAAAGCAATTTCTTGATATCTTCATTAAAACGTTGATTCTAACTTCTTGATGCTTATTTCAATCCATAGATTGATCTCTTTAACTTGCATACTTTATTAGGATGTTGTGGATCGAAAAAACCATCAGGTTGAACCATATGGACAGTCTCTTCCAGATGTCCATTTAAAAATTGGTTTTGACATCTATTTGCCAAATCTCATAGTCATAATATGCAGTTATGGCAAATAATATCCTATTTGACTTTAGCATTGCCACAAGCGAGAAGGTTTCATCATAATCAACCCCTTGAGTTTGAATGAAATGTTTTGCTACAAGTCTTGCTTTGTAAGTATCCAATTTTCCATGCATATCCATTTCTTCTTGAAAACCCACTTGCATCCAACCGGTTTGGAGTTAAGTGGAGGGTCAACCAGTTCCCAAACTTGGTTGTCATACATGAATTGCATCTCTACGTTCAATGCTTCCAGCCATTTGTCACAATCTGAATTGGACATTGCATCATGGTATGTAGTTGGCTCATCGAAGTCAACCACATAGCATCCATTAATGAAAAATCCATATCTTTTAGGTGGAATGCTAACTCTACCAGATCTGCGAGTGTTTTGTGTGTATTGATCAACCTCTTGATCATCATCAATAACTTGCTGTTGATTGGTAGTGTCAACCAAACATGTATGAGCTTGTGGATCTTCATCCTCATCAAATTCCACTATTTTATACGTCATTCCTTCCATAAGGAACTTAGCTACCAAGAACTTTGCCTTTCGAGCAATAAATTCTTTTTGCTCTGTTGGGTCAAAGAAGTATTATCATGTATAGTCTTTGGGATATCCAATAAATATACACTTAGTGGATTGACTTTCCAACTTGTTTTAGTTGTTTAGCTTAACATAAGCTTCACTACCCCACACTTTTAAATATGATAGCGATGGAACTCTTGCATGCCATGTTTCAAAAGGTGTCGAATCCACTTTCTTGGTCGGGGCCATATTCAAAATACGTGCCGCGGAGACCAATGCGAAGCCCCTAAACGATAGAGGTAGTGAGCTTATAGCCATCATAGATCCCACAACTTCTTAGATGGTGTGGTGTTCCTATCAGACACACCATTATGTTGTGGTGTTCTGGGTGGAGTAAGTTATGAGACAATCCCACAACTTCTTAGATGGTACTGAAAAGCCTCACTGAGGTATTCACCTCCATTATCTGAACGAAGAACTTTGATAATCTTATTGAATTCATTTTCTACTTCACTTTTGAAGATTTTGAACATTTCAAAAGCTTCATATTTATGTGTCATCAAGTACACATAACCATAGGGCCTGTAATCATCGGTAAAAGTAATGAAGTATCTTTCACCATTTCTAGTCATTGTCGTAAAAGGACCACATACATCCGAATATATGATTTCCAATAAGTCTTTTGCCCTCTCGTTAGTACCACTAAAGGGGACTTGGTCATCTTACCTTGTAAACAAGATTCACACTTATGAAATGAACCATTTTCATTTGTTTCAAAAGATCATTCTATTGAAGTGCCTGATTTCGATTCTTGTTTATGTGATCAGGACGACAATGCCGAAGATAAGAATCACTTAAACCCATTTTAAGTTTCTTGGTGCTTGTTTTGTGTAATGAGTTATTATGGGATGAAACATCATGAACCAATTCATAGATACCATTAAAAGGCATTGCCTTGAAATAAAATACATCATCCATACAACATAAATACCATTTTGAACAAACATTAATTCATAACAACATTTGTTTAAAAGGGAAACATAATGTTCCTAGTCAAACTAGGGACATACAAAATGTTCTTAAGAACAACTTCCAAACCATTTGTATGTTTCAAATATAGTCTCCTTGGGCTTCGACATCAACTTTTGCTCCATTACCCATGTAGAGACTTGTGTTTCCTTTCTTGAAGTGCTTATTTCTTTTGAACCTTGCAACAAATTGCAAATATGAGTTCCACATCTAGTATCCAATACCCGTGTGTTTGAAGAAATAACATTTAAACCAATATGAATCATGAAAGTTGTACCTGAGGTTTGCCTAATATCCTCTTGTTTCTCAACTCTTTGAGATAGGTTGGACAATTCCTTTTCCAATGTCCTATCTCACAATACTCAAAGCATCGATTGTTCTCCGTTACCTTAGGCTTCTTAAGCTTAGGCTTTGGAGGTTACGCTTTAGCCTTTCCCTTCCCTCCTCCTTTGATGTACTTCTTTCCTTTGGCAACATTTGCTTTGGGATCGGGGTATGGCCTTTTCTTGTTGCTTCCCTCATTAATCAAGAGAACAGGTAGAACCTTTCTACGCATCCCTGCCTTGGCTGTTTTGAGCATTGTGTGAAGCTCAACAATGCTCTTGTCCCACCCCTTCATATTGAAATTCATTATGAATGTCTCAAATCTTTTACCTAGGCTATTAAGGATCAAATCCATGGCCAGCTCCTTTGAGACGGGGCAGTTAAGCCTCTCGAGTCGATCAACGTGGCTTTTCATCTTAAGAACATAAGATGATACCAATTGGATTTCTTCCATACGACACACATGAAGCGCTCGAACAGTTTCAAAACGCTCTTCCCTAGTTTGTTGAAGGAAAATTTCCTTCAACCGGGTAATCATGTCATATGCCCCATGATGCTCCAGGTCCTTTTGGAGTTAAGGAATCATAGTTCCTAACATGAGGCAGGAAACCTGCATGGAATCCTCAGTATACTTAAGCCAATCGTTATAGGCCTGAACATCCTCGAGGCCGGGTTGGTCAGGAATGGGATCATCAAGGACATAGGCCTTTTTCTCTTGCTTGACAACAATTCTCATGTTTTGAAACCAGTGCTTAAAATTATTATGGTTAAGACGATCCCTCTCTAAGATGGTTCTCAGCGATAGGGTATGGATGGTCGGGGTGGTAGCATTATTATTTGCGGAATTTCTACAAAATTTAAAAAGTTCATATTAGTATTTCTGAAAAATTACGTTTTAATCATCAATACCCTTTTCATGTCTCATAGACAATTAATAATTAAAATCTAGAATCCAACGTTACATTTAAATGATGGTTAGGTGACCTTTATCCCATTATTTTAAATTAACAAGGTAGTCAGCATTTGACAATTGCAACCTATTGCAACTTCTAGCCTTATGGGATCGGTTAAACATCTTATGTTTAGTCGGCATGTAAAACCTCAACAACACCATTGTACACCATGTTTAGGTGACCTTATGCACATGGTTTTCAATTCAAGTCGTCCTACTTACTCACACATGTGAGTTTACACATACAAGTGGTTAGGTGACCTTTATCGCACAAATATGTTAAGCCCACCTCAAACACACAAGTTCCCTAAAAGTAGTTAGGTGACCTTTATCTCACAAATATGTTAAGCTCACCTCCAACACACAAGTTCCCTAAAAGTGGTTAGGTGACCTTTATCCCACAAATAGTTCTCAAGTGATTCGAGTGTCATGTAAAAGGATGGTGTTAAACTTGTTTCCAAAGGGATTTTAGTTTTAATTAATTCTAGTTATGAAAACTCTATGTACCTTGTATTTTGAACATCCAAGAAGGAATAAGATACAAGTTTCTGATGTATCCAAGATTCATTCAATGTCTAATCAATGAATCATTCCATGATACTGTTATGAAGGACCTGTGCTTGACATCCCTTACTATGATGCAAGATCCTAAAAATACATCAAGAAGAAGGACCCAAGGAACTTTTACAGTGGTGCCCACTCACCTCTTCTTCCTTGGATGATTCAACAATTAAATCAAGCAGGTCAAGCTAAATCACCAGCACAACCAATACCCTAACCATCACCACAATCAACTCCACACCATCTACACAAACATCACCACAACCATCACCATAACCACAACCACAACCATCACCACAACCAACTCCACAACCATCTCCACAAACATTACCAAAACAATCACCACAACCAACTCCACAACCATCTCCACAAACATTACCACAACCATCACCACAACCAACTCCAAAACCATCTCCACAAACATCACCACAACCAACACCACAAACAACCCCTCAACCATCACCTATATCACCTTATCATCAATCTCCAATATCACCACCACATCAATCACCTATGTCACCTTACCAAGCTTTACCATCATCCCATGATCACCCTACTAAAATTGAAGGATCAACAAGTGCATCTAAATCATCCAAATCATCTTCTGATGAGGAGGATCACCATGATCAAATCCCTGCAATGAAAGCACCTTTTGAGGCTGACAGAGAGCTATGCTGAATCTCACATCAACAGGCCTGATGAAAAGGATGAACTAATATCTGAGCTCTTATAGAAAGTGGAAGAATGGAAAGGACTTTAAATAGGAGAGCTGGAATCATCAATGATAGAATTCTTGAGCTGGATGTGAAAGAAAATGAATTGAGAGAACTAAAAGAAAAATATGAAGCTGAAAGAAAAGAAAAAGACAAAGAGATTGAGTGCTTAAATGCTGGACTAAACCATTCCAGAGAAGAAGTCAGTGGTCATGTGGACACTCTTGCTATTCAGACTATAGAAATGGAGGAACAAGAGAATATCATTGAGGAACAAGCAAAAATCATTTCTAGTCTTGAAAAGAGCTTCAAAGACAAAACAAAAGAATCTCTGAACTAGAACTAATAATTGAAAGTCAAAGAAGTAAAGTGGATGATGAAAAGAAAGATGAAGAACAAGAAAAGGTAGATAGGATGATAACAAGTATCTTTGTGAAAACGAAGAAAAAGAAGGTGATGCAAGTCAAACAAAGTTTAAAGATCAAAGTCTAGAAATGGTGGTATACTTGCGAAACACAAATGACTCTCACTATGAGAAAGCTGAATTTGAAGAACTCTTCAGTGCATTAGACAGTTTTTAATCTGAAAAATCAGCACAAATTGTAGGATTCTATGTGCCCAAGACACGTAGAATATTGATGCGGTTAGTACGTTATGATCCAAGTCGGGTTATACCCAATAACAAGCTTTGCATCACCAACAATTATTTAATTGATGATGGGTTCATACAATTAAATAATTACACCAAATTTAGAAAGAAAAATTAGGTTTTCTAAATAATTATCTGCGAGATGAAACAAGTTATAAGGATATTTGTTGATGGGTTTATTATTATTTTGTTATTTAAAAGGGTTTAAATAACACAAATAACATGTGAGTATACTTTAGTTAAAATGTTTAATTGGAGAAGGTATATGTCACAATTTTAATAAGTCTAGTACATGACTTATTAATGTGTGATATAAGACAAGTTTAGGAGGGAAAACCCCCCCTTTTGGACCATTTTGGGCGGCCACCTTGTGGGAAAGGTGAGAATTATTGTCTTGAAACTTACACTCTTTATGAAAGAGTGTAAGACACACTTCTCATCCATCAATTCATCTTGCATGCTCAAAAATCTCTCTCATCTTCTTCTCTCTTGATGCTCACGGCTGAAACAAGAAGAAGAGAACATTTTGGGTGTTTTTGGTGCTCTCTCCCTAGCAAGAGTGGTGGTTGCTTCAAAGGCTTTGGGTATACAAGCTTGAGGGTTCCTCCTCTTGGAACCTTGGTCGATTTCATCCTCCCAGTTTTGCTGCTGGATGTTCACGGTTTTGAAGGGCAGTGGATGTTTTCCTTTTGGAGTATTGGTGTCCAAATTCAAGTAATCATGATGCTTACTTAAAGCCAAGTGGGAGTGAACACTTGAAGACTTCCAAGCTTGAAGTTTTTGGGCATATTTCAGCCTTCTTTAGGCCGAATTTCAGCATCCATTCTACTCTTTCCGTCGACATTTGTAGCTTGCTGAAAGGTAGTTTTGGCAGCACCTTGTGGCTGTCATATTATGTGTTTTGTGTTTACATAGCATGCTCATTCACATAAATGATCCCCTTTTGGTTTGGGTTTGTTTTCCATCTTAAAACATAACTAAGAACATGAAATTTTCAGCTTTAAAATCGGTTTTAAAAACTACATATCCGCTGCGTTTTCTGAAAGTTTAAATGGTTAAACATGGATTTTGTGTTCTAGCAAACCCGTCAAATGGCATCAAGAGCGGTTATGTGGATGACTTGCTTGTTTTGTCCTTTAAAATAGGTTTTAAAGGATGATGATAATCTAAATATAAGCTGATTTGGGGCTGCTATGTTTCTGTTTTGTTGAATCCCCAACTTTCAAGATTAACTATACATGCTTAAGATTAAATCTTGAAAGATATATATATATATGTTGATATGTTGTGTTGTTTGGACAACATCTAAACCCGATTTTTCAGTTTATGTTGGCTGAAAATTCGTTGGTTTTAAGGGGATTCATAGTTATATTTTGGATGATATAATGGATGCTTATTTTAGTGCATAACCTAGCCATTGACCTTGTGTTGTTTGGGTGTTGTAATGGTTGTATTCATTCATTCAATTGGGTTGTATTATCTATTGTTTCAAGTGTAATTTTATTTATTATTGGGTTGTAATAAATAGATTAGGTGTATTTTCATTTTACTAGATATCATGTATTAGGACCTTATATCTTGTAATATGAAGACATATGCCTTGGAAGCACAAAGGAGGACACTAAAGAAACATGGAGCATTTGGATGCGGTTTCAAGTGGGAGGCTTTTGGAAGCTTTCTATGTGTTCTCTTGTTGTAACCTTAGAAAAGACCAAATGACAACACTTTTGATGGCAAATAAGTGTTGTCAACATAAGGGCTATGGTTATGCACATATGATAGTTAATGTTTATGCTTGTTTAAATGTTTGTTGTTTGTTTGAATGGTTGATGTTTGACATACATAACAAACTCACTAACAACTTAACAAGCTGAAAATTGATGGTTCTAAAAGTTTATATAAAGTTATTAAAATGGTTTAATGATTTTAAAGATTAAAATTGGTTTTAGTCAAAGGACCATAGGGTACCTTGTATTTGATTGCATGCAAATACAAGTACATAGAGTTTTCTAAACTAATGTTATGTAACCTCTAAATATTCTTAACAAGATCAACACCGTCCTTTTACACAACACTTGAGTCACTTGAGAACTCTTAGTGGGATAAAGGTCACCTAACCACTTTGAGGGAACTCGTGATTCAAGGTGAGAATGCCTTATTTGTGGGATAAAGGTCACCTAACCACTTGTTTTGGCAAACTCACACGTGGGTGTAAGTAGGGTGTCTTGATTTGCAAATCATGTCAAATGGATCACCTACGATGTGGTTTCCAAATGGTGTTGATGGGATTAACATGCCGACTTTACATATGATGTTTCAAGTCGATCCCATATTTCTAGAAGTTGCAAATGGTTGCAATCGTCAAACGTTGACCACCTTATTAATTTAAAAACGTGGGATAAAGGTCACCTAACCACAATTTAAATGTAATGTTGGGTTCTAGATTTTAATATAAAAAGACCTTAAAAGGCATTTATTATTAAAATTACAATATCGAAAATACTAAAATAAAACTTTGTTAAATTTTGTAGATGGCCTCACATAATGATAATTCCGATAACTCATCCGCGTCCAACCAATCTCTACGAGCGATCCTCCAAAAGGAACGTCTAAATCATAACAACTTATCGATTGGTATCGAAACTTGAGAATCGTTCTCAAGCAAGAGAGAAGATCGTATGTTTTAGATGACCCTATCCCCGATCAACCTAGCGAGGATGATGAGGAGGCCTACAACGATTGGCTGAAGTACACTGAGGACTCCGTCCAAGTGTCTTGTTCATGCTAGCGAGCATGACTCCAGATCTCCAAAAGGAGTATGAACACCACGGAGCTTAACATGATAACCAGCTGAAGGAAACGTTCCAACAGCAAGCAAGGGTTGAGCGCTTCGAAACGGTTCGAGCACTCCATGCATGTCGTATGGACGACAACCAATCTGTTTCATCTTATGTACTTAGATGAAAAGTCACATTGACCGCCTCGAGAGAGGCTTAATTGTCCCGTCTCGAAGGAATTGGCCACGGATTTGATCCTCAATGGCCTTACCAAGAGGTTCGAGACATTCGTGTTGAACTACAACATGAATGCTTGGGACAAAAGCATTGGTGAGCTTCACTCAATGGTCAAAACTGCCGAGGCGGCCATGGGTAAAAGGGTTTTACCCGTTCTCACCATCAATGAAGGTGGGAACAATAAAAGGCCTCGTCCCGCACCCAAGGCAAAGGTTACCAAGGGTAAGGGACCCGCTTGGGGAAAAGGGAAAGGGTGGTAAGGGTACCACCCAACCACAAGAGAAGAAGCAAAAGGTTGCTACTAATGACCCATGCTTCAAGTGTGGGGAGATTGGACATTGGGCAATAAATTCTCCTGTCCATCTCCAAGAGTTGAAAGCCAAGAGGGATGCCGGGCAGACCTCAGGTACAATATACATGATTCATATTGATCTTAATGTTACATCTTCAAATACATGGGTATTGGATACCGGATGTGGAACTCATATTTGCAATTTGTTGCAGGGGTTCACAAGAAGTAGGGACTTCAAACAAGGAGATGTTAGCCTCTTCATGGGCAATGGAACTAAAGTCTTAGTTGAAGCTCGTGGGGACTACATCCTAAGACTTCCAAGTGGCTTGGAAGTTATTTTGAAGAATGTTTTGTATGCTCCTAGTTTGACTAGGAACATTATTCTGTATCCTAATTAAGACTTTATGATTATGTATTATCTTTTATTGAAAATTATATTCATGTTTCTTTAAATAATATGTTCTATTTTAAAGCTATACCCATTAATGGTATTTATGAATTGGTTCATGAAAATGCTTTAAATAATTCATTGTACCATACTAACACCAAAAAACTCAAGTTGGATTTGAGTGATACCTATCTTTGGCATTGTCGTCTTGGTCATATAAACAAGAAACGTATACAAACCCTTCAAAAGAATGGTCTTTTAAAAACAAATGAATGTGATTCATTTGATGTGTGTGAATCTTGTTTACAGGTAAAATGACTAAGGCACCTTTAGTGGAACTAACGAAAGGGCAAAAGATTTATTAGGAATCATACATTCGGATGTATGTGGTCCTTTAAACCAATGACTAGGAATGGTGAAAGATACTTCATTACCTTTACCGACCATTATAGTCGCTATGGGTATGTGTACTTATTAAGGCACAAAGATGTGACTTTTGAAATGTTCAAAATCTTCAAGAATGAAGTAGAAAATCAACTCAACAAGTCAATTAAAGTTCTCCGTACCGATAGAGGAGGTGAATACCTAAGTGATGCCTTTCAAGATCATCTTAGGAGTTGTGGGATTGTCTCACAACTCACTCCACCTGGAACACCACACAAATGGTGTGTCTAAGAGGAGGAATCGAACCTTATTGGATATGGTCCGATCTATGATGGCTAGAAGCTCATTACCTCTATCATTTTGGGGTTTCGCTCTGCTCTCCGCGGCGCGTATTTTAAATATGGCCCCAAACCAAAAGGTGGAAAGGACACCTTTTGAGATATGGCATGGAAGAGTCCATCCCTATCATACTTAAGGGTCTGGGGTTGTGAGGCTTATGTTAAAACTCCCACCCTAAACAAATTGGAAGTCCGATCCACCAAGTGTATCTTTATTGGATATCCTAGAGATTCTATGGGATATTATTTCTATGATCCACTGGAACAAAAGGTGTTTGTTGCCAGAAAGGGGAGTCTTAGAAGCAAAGTCCTTATGGAAGGAACTGGCAGTAGAACAGTGGATCTTGAGGAGGATCAAGAAGCAAAACCGATGCACGTTTGGTTGAAACTAGCACTCAACATGAGGATGTTGAAGTTGATCAAGTGGTTGATCAATACACACAAAACGTTCGTAGAAGTGGTAGAATTAGTAATCCACCTGAAAGATACGGATTTTTCATGGATGGATGCTATGTGGTAGATTCAGATGAGCCAACCACATACCATGATGCAGTGTCCAATTTGGATGTGACAAATGGCTTGAGGCCATGAACGTTGAGATGCAATCCATGTATGACAATCAAGTTTGGGAACTTGTTATACCACCTCTTAATTCCAAGGTAGTTGGAAGTAAGTGGGTTTTCAAGAAGAAAACCGATATGCATGGAAACTTGGATACTTATAAAGCTAGACTTGTAGCGAAGGGTTTTACTCAAACTCAAGGGGTTGATTATGATGAAACCTTCTCACCTGTTGCGATGCTAAAGTCTATAAGGATATTGTTTGCCATAGCTGCTCATTATGATTATGAGATTTGGCAATGGATGTCAAACGCCATTCCTAAATGGATATCTGAGGAAGATGTTTATATGGTTCAGCCTGAAGGTTTTATCGATCCAAAACATCCTAATAAAGTATGCAAGTTAAAGAAATCAATCTATGGATTGAAACAAGCATCGAGAAGCTGGAATCATGTTTTGATGAGGAGATAAAGAAATTTGGCTTCATCAAAACTCTGATGAGGCTTGTGTGTATAAGAAGGCTAGTGGGAGCACAATAACTTCCTAGTATTGTATGTTGATGACATACTACTATTTGGAAATGACATTCCAACCGTGGAAGGTGGTAAAAACCTAGCTTGGAAGTTGTTTTTCCATTAAGGATCTTGGAGAAGCCGCCTATATTCTGGGAATAAAGATCTATAGGGATAGATCAAGGCGGTTGATTGGTTTAAATCAAAGTGCGTATATTGATAAAATCTTGAAAGGTTCAAGATGGGGAACTCTAAGAAAGGTACCGTACCTATTCAAAGGGGAACGATATTGAGTACGACTCAATGTCCAAGCTCAAAGGATGAGCAAGATAAAATGAAGGCAATTCCATATGCATCTGCTATTGGATCCATCATGTATGCAATGATATGCACTCGACCGACGTGTCATGCGCCTTGAGCATGACAAGCCGTTACCAGCAAAATCCTGGAAACAGTCATTGGATGGCTGTTAAGAACTACTTAAGTACCTAAGACGACAAGAGATATGTTCCTAATCTATGGATCTGGTGACGAGGAGCTCGTTGTAAAAGGTTACACGGATGCGAGTTTTCAAACCGATCGTGACGATTCACGGTCGCAATCGGGATACATTTTCATTCTGATGGAGGAGCGTTTCTTGGAAGAGCTCCAAGCAGATGTGGTGGCTCTATCAACTACAGAATCAGAATACGTCGCCGCCTCATTGGCAGCTCAAGAACTGCATGGTTAAAGAATTTCATTGCTGATCTGGGGGTTGTCCCTTCCATTCAGGACCCCCTAGAGATCTTTGTGATAACGAGGGTGCGATTGATCAAATCAAGGACCTCATGCTCATCAAAAGACTAGGCACATGAGCGGAGATTCAACTACATACGGGATGAAGTTGAAAAGGAAAGATATGTATTCGCAAAGTTCACACTCACACACTGATCAAAACATTGCGGATCCTCTCACGAAGCTCCTTGAAAAGGCAAAGCATGAAGGTCATACTTGTGCCATGGGACTTCGATATTCTAGTGATTGGATTTGATCTGTAAATTTTGTATTTGGATGTGGAACTCTATATTATTTGAATAAAATTATTTGGTTATAGTGTTTCAATTAATGTTCCTATTTAGCATGTTTTATCCATGAGTGAAATGTTTACTCTAAAATGTTCGTAGTCGCTCATACTTGGGGAACAAGTGCGAGAGTATAAGATTATTACGAACTTGGATTGGTTGATATTCATAAGGATGAATATAGAGCAATGGGTTGCTACCAAGGTTCGTAGATATTTGTGGGACACAAATATTGGACTAACCCGCATCTCAAATTTTACTACATGAATCTTAATGATTGATCATAAGTAATTTGAGTAAAGGCGAATATCATTTGGTATCCTCCGACCTGAGATACATATTGAGTTTTGATATTCACTAAGTATTATACCTTGAGCTAATTCTTCACTGTCCTGAGATAGTGGACAGTACATAAGGGTATGTTCAGATATAACACGAGGTGTTTGTGAAAATGTATGTAGTCAAGATGGAATTTGTTCCTCTTATCCGTTGAGAGTAGATGTCTAAGGCCTGATTAAGTTAAATCAACAAGGAATGATCATTCTGTGTCCTTGGATTTAACATGACATCTGTAACAAAAGGATAGATGATGGATTCACCTAAATCATTTCAAGTAGTGTACTTGAAAGGGATGATGTTATTGAATGGCTATAAGTCATGCGTATTAAGGGTAGTAAACCGTTGTTAGGCGGTATTTACTGCTTGCATCAATCTTCTATGAATCTTGGGCAAGTGGGAGATTGTAGGATTCTATGTGCCCAAGACACGTAGAATATTGATGCGGTTAGTACGTTATGATCCAAGTCGGGTTATACCCAATAACAAGCTTTGCATCACCAAGAATTATTTAATGATGATGGGTTCATACAATTAAATAATTACACCAAATTTAGAAAGAAAAATTAGGTTTTCTAAATAATTATCTGCGAGATGAAACAAGTTATAAGGATAATTTGTTGATGGGTTATTATTATTTTGTTATTTAAAAGGGGTTTAAATAACACAAATAACATGTGAGTATACTTTAGTTAAAATGTTTAATTGGAGAAGGTATATGTCACAATTTTAATAAGTCTAGTACATGACTTATTAATGTGTGATATAAGACAAGTTTAGGAGGGAAAACCCTCCCCTTTTAGACCATTTTGGGCGGCCACCTTGTGTGGAAAGGTGAGAATTATTGTCTTGAAACTTACACTCTTTATGAAAGAGTGTAAGACACACTTCTCATCCATCAATTCATCTTGCATGCTCAAAAATCTCTCTCATCTTCTTCTCTCTGATGCTCACGGCTGTGAAACAAGAGAAGAGAGAACATTTTTGGGTGTTTTTGGTGCTCTCTCCTAGCAAGAGTGGTGGTTGCTTCAAAGGCTTTGGGTATACAAGCTTGAGGGTTCCTCCTCTTGGAACCTTGGTCGATTTATCCTCCCAGTTTTGCTGCTGGATGTTCACGGTTTTGAAGGGCAGTTGGAGGTTTTCCTTTGGAGTATTGGTGTCCAAATCCAAGTAATCATGATGCTTACTTAAAGCAAGTGGGAGTGAACACTTGAAGACTTCCAAGCTTGAAGTTTTGGGCATATTTCAGCCTTCTTTGGCCGAATTTCAGCATCCATTCTACTCTTTCCGTCGACATTTGTAGCTTGCTGAAAGGTAGTTTTGGCAGCACCTTGTGGCTGTCATATTATGTGTTTTGTGTTTACATAGCATGCTCATTTCACATAAATGATCCCCTTTTGGTTTGGGTTGTGTTTTCCATCTTAAAACATAACTAAGAACATGAAATTTCAGCTTTAAAATCGGTTTAAAAACTACATATCCGCTACGTTTTCTGAATGTTAAATGGTTAAACATGGATTTTGTGTTCTAGCAAACCCGTCACAAATGATGACTTTTGGGATTTGTAAACAATCAAAGGATTAATACAGAGCCTATTATATTCATCCCTAAGTCACGAGTTCCTTTAGAAAAGGAGTCGACTATGCAAATTGTCCCTACTATCTCTTTATATGAAGAACAGAAAGAAAAAATAAAAGAAATGTATGAAATAGAAAAGAAAGAAGAAAAAGAACCAAAAAAGAAAGAGGAGGAGAAAAGTGAACTTAATGATCAAGAGCCAAGCACACCTGAAAAGGTACCCCAAGCACTAGAAAAAGCTGAAACTTCTAGCCCTCAACTTCAAACTTACTCATGAAAAAGGAAATATTTAGCTGAAAAGGCTAAGGGTAAGAGACCAATAGTTGAAGAAGAAACAGTTAAGAAACAAAAAGATGACCCAGAAGCCTAGCAGCAATTGCTGAATTTCTAGAAGAGCATGAGCAGGCTGAAGCTCAATTGAAGAAATTAGCTGGTGCATTTGATTTAGAAGAAGGTGAGATTGCTGGTGGATATGATGCTGAAAAGGATGTTCATATGGACAGTCCCATGAAAACAGAACATGCAGTAGAAGAAATGGTGTCCAAAGCCCAAACTGATGACTTGATGATCAAAGCTATGTTTCTGATCAATCAAGGATATGATCCAGATAAAGTGTTTAGAATGACATATGAAGGAATGGAAGAAGAAGAAGAGATAAAGTGAAAAGGCTGCTTGATCCAAACGTTAAAATAGGATATGAAAAAGCAATCACCATGGATGCTCCAATGCATAAAGAATCCTATATGAAGAAATCAACTAGGTATGAAAGACCATTGCCAAGAAGGGCTCCCCTACACAAGCTGTCTTCAATGAAGAAATCATCCCCAACTCATGAACCATTATTTCCTAATCCTTATAATATGTCTCATAAGGAAATGAAGGACTGTCTCTCAAGTCAGGGGTTCACAAGAAGAAGGATTAAAAACATGAAGACCAACTCATTAAGGGTTGCAACTCTTCAAATGATTAATGAGAAGAAAGAAAACTAAGAAGCTGGAAGAAGAATTATCATGCACTAAGCCAAGAAAGAGAGTATGAGCTGAAGACATGATGCTGAACCAGAAAGACCAAGAACTACTTGCTCCTGTACTAACAAGTACCCTGAATGGTTTCCATAGGCATCTTATTGAAACTGCAAGAAGGATTGACCATGAAAGAACTGATCAGTGGGGTGTCTACTCCCAAGGGTAAAATTGATAAAAAGATAATAGTTTGGCAGTACGATAGTACATGTAATATGTTCATGGTGAAAAGGATCTCAGGCTAGTACAATTCTTTACAGAGTACTCAGCTCTTGTAAATGCCCTGGAGATTCATGATTTGAAAGAACTAGCTCAACTTGAACTCATCAATCATGCAGCTAAGTTCAGGGGATATGAATTTGAGAACATACTTAAGATGTTCAGAAGAACAAACAACTTCAATTCATTAAATACAATATGCATGAGAAAAGATAAAACATTTGGCAATCCCCTTGAGAAGAAGAAAAAGATGCAAGCAGAAGAAATTGTATTCCCTAAGCTGAAGGTGAAGCCTACAAATCACTAAAAAGGAAAATGGTTCTGGTACTCATTCCTCCCACACCCATATCAAATGTTTACTATGATGAGGAAAACTTATGAGATGGTAAATGAAAGAAGGAAGTGGGGAGGAAAGGAGGGAGCTGAAATCAGATTATTCAGTGGATATGAGGTTAGATTGCTTCATGAGTCATATATCCATTACATATACACCAGACATTTGAGGGAATGAATAATAAACTGGGAGATTGGACATGCACTTCTTTCTAAAGTGCATCAAGCTGCTAAAGCTGGCATATGATCAGATAAGAGCCAAAAAGAGAAAAGAAAGAAGAAGAAGAAGACATCATTGCAGTTTGGAAACATTGTAAAACTTGAGGTTGATATGGGGGGGAGCTTACTGATACATAGAGATGGACTTTCTATAATTTCTATATGGGAGCCTATTTCACTAAAGAAGCTGCCAATGGAAGGCATCTACAACTGAGCAAGATGAAGATTCAGTACTAGCAGAGAGAAAGGATATCAGAAGCAACAGATTTCGTGAATATGATCAAAGCTATACAGGATCCTACTAAAGCTGCATTCATCTTACCCCTAGAAGACCCAGCCAAATCTTCAATACATCAATCACCTCCCAAATATTGAGGAAAACTTGGTTGTATAATCCTTAGGGGAGTATTGTTGGACCCTTAAAAGGATTATACATGCCAACTCAATAGGTGATTTGATGATTGCTCTGCTGAAATCCCTTAAGTCCAAGAAGAAATGTGGATGAAGAATCTGCTAAGAAGAATAAAGTATTGTCTCCCGCATTTGTCAAATGCAGAAGGCATAAAACAAATACGGACAAGTATTTGTTCTTCTGTATTGACAAATGCGGAAGACCAAGAATGGATGCAGACAAGTGATTACTCTTCCGCATTGACTAATGCAGAAGACAAAGTAAATGCCGACAAGACTTTGCTCATCCGCACTGACAAATGCGGATGACCGAACAAATGCGCACAAGTAATTGTTCATCCGTATTAACCAATGCGATGACCCACATACTAATGTGGTTGATCAAGTGGAAATGCTGATCAAGTTAACTCATTCGCATTTGTCAATGCGGATGAACAAGCAAAGATGCGGATGAAGACTTAGACTAGTTCTGATGTAATAGGTCAGGGTAGCTTAGTCATTTTAGTTTTAAAAGGCATTGTTGCTGCCTATAAATAGAATAGATACCTCTTACACGAGGTGACGGCTGATAGATAGAGAATTTTTGTTGTAATATTCCCTGTAATTTATAAATTTTCATATATCAATTCAAAAGCATTATGAGTATTTTTCTTGCATTGAATGTTCTTGGTTTTTGTTTCCACCACTCAATCATTGACTTGGTTACCATATTCAATTCACAGTAAGAATATTACTCTTACTCAACCCCAGTCAAGTACCTAGGGAAAGTACACTCATCACTTATTTTCTCTTTTATTCTGGATCAATGCCATATGCTATACCCCGAACATTATGCACAAAGCTGGTTACTGGGCCTGAGGTCTATCAAAAACCTCGAACATTGTGCACGAACCTGACTCCAGTACCTAGGGCAAGCGGCCAGGATCCTATACGTATGCTCAATCACAAAGATTAGACCCCATTGTGTATCCTTCCGGGGTAGCTAACCCGCACACAATTAAGCTAGCACCCTTCATTGGGTGTGACCTCCATACTTTGCTTGCAAGACTTTCTTAATTTCATTCATTCATTAATGCATGCATTCTTTCATTATGTTCCTCTTTTCATTATCATCCACTTTACATTACATAATACTTTTTATTCATTCATCAACATTTGACGTAAAGCCATGGAAAATAAACATGCATGATAAGGAACATAAACATAACCATACAAAACCTCATCATTCAAGGCACCATCATACATGACATAACAATTATCATACATGCGATAACATACTCCCAAATCAAAGCTACACTTTCCCTTGAAATCAGAAAATAAATCTAAGGCTTAGGCGCATGGGCACTATGCAGGTGCATGGGAACACTTAGGTGCATGGGGAACTTCTAGGCACATGGGCACTACTGGGGCGCATGAGTAACACTTAGCCATTCTCGGAAAATTCTAAGCGCATGGGGACTATGCACGCGCATGAGTGCCTAGGCGCATGGGCTTTCTAGGCGTCTAGCTACTGTTGGGTGGATGGGGTTTTGGGCACATGGGAACACTTAGGCAATTTATATTGTTGGGCGCATGGGCCACTATTTGGGTGCATGGGCACTCTAAGTCACACTTAAACAACAACATTCTATCCCTAATCATCATCTAACATCTTCTAAGCTTACATCTCACATTCTATGCTATAGAAACACATTCATAACATCATCATAACCATAAACATTCCCAAATCAAAACCCATCCGCAAACCCATTCACACACATACACACGAGTTAAAAAACCATTTTATTAAAAAGGTTCATACATGTATATCCCACCCCAAATCAGTTTATAACAAGTAAAAAGGGGTTCTAGAACGCACCTTAGCAACTCTTGGGTATGACTTCTTTCAAAACCAAAATGCAATTGTGTTTTACCACCTAGAAACCCACCAAACACACACAACCGAACACACAAACATGTATAAGCATACAACCAAGGCCAAGGCCAGTTAAGAACATCACAAATTCAAGAATTCTTACCTTCAGTTTGAATTCTTCTTCTTCTCCTTCCAATACCCAAGAGTTTCTACTCTTTCTTTCTCTCTCTACAAAGATCCGAATGAAAAAGGTGTGGTGTAACCATTTAGGCAGACATACCACCTTTATCACCAACTTTCCAAACTTTTATCCTTTTTGACACTTTAAACCCCTCAACTTGGGTTTTATAGCCCTTTCTTTCTTCTCCTTTTTTTATTGTTTTCTTTCTTTCCTAAAAAAGATATCCGGGTGTTACAAGTCCACCCCTCTTGTACAGTTTCATCCCAAAACCTATTATTCCTCAAACAAATCTGTGTAATGTTGTCTCATATCCTCTTCAGTCTCCCACGTAAACTCGGATCCCTTCCTGTGCTTCCACTATGCACGCACAAGAGGAACTACTTTATTTCCTAATCTTTTCTCCTTATGATTAATGAACGCTACTGTTTGCTTCACGTCATTGAGTCATTCATCGACCATGATATCTTCCAATTGTACAACCATATCTTCCTCTGCTAAACACTTTCTCAGATGAGATACATGGAATGTCGGGTGAATTCCACTTAACTCATCTCGTAAGTCCAATCTATAGGCCACCTCTCCTACTCGAGTAATGATTCGAAAAGGCCCTATGTACCTTGGGCTCTTCTTGCCCTGCTTTTTAAACCGAATGATATCTTTCCAAGGTGAGACTTTCAACATAACTCTATCACCCACCTGGAACTCAATCGATCAACGTCTATTGTCGTCATACAACTTCTGTCTATCTTTGGCTACCTTCATGAAGGCTTTGATCTTATCGAGCTTCTCAGTCGTAGCCTTAATCACCTTAATACTCCCCAACTCTTTTTGACCAATATCACCACAACAGACGGGTGTTTGACATCTCATACCATATAGCATCTCATATGGGGGCAAACCAATGCTCGCATGATGACTATTATATATGAGAACTCAGCTAATTGTAAGTGGTCCTCTCGACTTCCTCAAACATCAGTGATGCATGCCCGAAGCATATCTTCCAGCATCTGAATAGTCCTTTTCACCTCACCATCCATCTGAGGATGATAAGCCGTGATAATATGTAACCTCATCCCCATCGCGTCGTGGAATTTCTTCCAAAATTTAGGTGTAAACTGGGTGTCACGATGTGACACAATAGACAACGACACACCTTCAAGAGTCACAATCTCCTTGATGTATAGATCTGCCAACCTCTCAGATGAATATGTATCGGGATCGAAGGAAGTGAGCACTCTTTGTCAGACGATCAACTATCACCCATATAGCATCGTACCCTCGCATTGTGCGTGGCAACTTCATAATAAAGTCCATGGTGATATGCTCCCCCTTCCACTCTGTTATATCTAATGGTTGGATCTTTCCATATAGCTTCTGATGCTCGGCCTTCACTTGTAAGCAAGTAAGGCACTTACTCACATACTCAACTACATCGCGTTTAATACCCAGCCACCAATAATCTCTCTTCATGTCTTGGTACATATTCGTGGCACCGGGATGAATAGAGTATCGAGTCTTATGAGCCTCATCCATAATCTTTCCATATAGATCCCCAACATGAGGAAACCATATTCGTCCGAATTGGGTTCTAACACTGAGTGTATTTTCACCCAACTCCACGACTAGACCTCTTATCCTTTTAGAGTTAAGATAATCTTCTTTCAACACCTCATCTGGAAACTCTTTGACCTATTTCATCACATCCGAGGTCATAATCATATTTATGTTTGAACATATCATATTATGTTTAGAATTAGCACGATGTTATTACATGCGTGCGGTTGAGTTCTTGAGTTAACTTAAAGTTAATGATTAGTAACGTTGATTTACCTTAGCTTCTTGTGCAATTTTTAATTTTTACGTACGAATTTTTTCATATTAGGTTAATTATGCTTATATTCAATAAATGATTCTTTTTATAATGAATGTAGTGATAATCAATTAATATTAAAGATTTCAAATCTTTATAGATATTATTATTGATGATATAAGTAATTTATAATGTTCTAAATGTTGTTTATATTGTTTACAGTTCTATCCTACGTTCAATTGATTAATGCTAAATTAATCCGAATATCGATAATAGTTGTTATTATATTGAATAAATAAGGGGTGATACAATAATATTTATTCCAATAATAATGAGATGGTCGACTATTAATAATAATAAGATGATGGATTAATATAGTATTATAAGCCTTTTACCTATATAAATATGTGTAAACATCAGTTTACCTAAACTATCTATAGTATATATATATATATATATATATATAATATATATATATATATATATATATATATAGCTCGAATATAATATGTTTCAATATATTTGCTTATATGAGAACATTCCCAACTTTTGTTTTTACAAAATGATTGGTCACGTCCTTTCAATTTACGCATTCATTCTTGACCATTCATAACTAGTTAACATTTTTATATATATTTGAAGCTCAGCACACACAAGTTAATATGTAATCACTATAATTACGTATATAAATTTCTCGCACACGGTTATACCTAGCGTTTCCATTTCACATCCTAGAATCCCCTTGTTCCGACCTGCATCGCGTTGACTACCCATTGACCATGGTTAACAAGCTTTGACCAATAGCTTTGACCAAGGTTTATCCTAGTTAAAACGCACCAAGATTATATAAAACACTACTACATTGATATCTCACAATCAAACGCAACTAAAACGCAACATACATTACCGAACACCTCGGTTATGACTTTTACCACTAATATCCACCACATGCTGCCACTCTCCAACATGGATCGCCACTGACTACCACTGGTAGCCTCCTAGTCCACGGGAATTCCCGCTGATAGTAGCCAAAGTCATCCAAACTCATCGATCTTGACTAGATTCCATCATGCAATCACAATAGTAGCCTCAAATCACTACCACTAGACCTTACCATTATGCACCATCATCATCCTCGGTCACCGGCCATCTCTTTCGTGGTTGGCAGCCACCGGGTCATGAGGAACTTAAGGTCATGGCAACCAAAAACCCTAGCCGCCGTCACCTTTGTTGGCCAATAAGTTTCACACCGCTCAGAGTTAGAGAGAATAGCTACCACCATTGGAAAGAGCTCGTCGAGGAGAAGGAAACCATGTGCGCCACTCGCCGCCACTCGCCAGTTCTGGTGGCCAGAACCCTAGTTGCAGTAATCTATTGGATCAAATATCTCTATCAAGGCTACAATTCAACAAAAATTTTTTACCACAATTTGAACTAGCTTTTCGAGAGGAAGAGAAACATATATGGCACACGCTTTAACTCGCAAAAAACATGTCGCCGGAAAGCCGGCTGCCACCACCATATCTTCGTCACCGCCATGAATCAAAAGGAACCACGACCACCATGGTGATCAGAACATTATCTTTAGTGGGGTAGGTTGAGAAAACACCTGAAACCACCTTCCGCCATCGCGGCTCCGCCGCAGCTCCGTCGTGAGCTTCCAGCTCCGGTGATGGCGGGTGCTGCATCCTTGCGAGCATTTCTTTGTGTTTCTAGGGTTTGCAAGTGAAGGAAATGAGGGATAAGTTGTTTACGTACCTATGGTTTTTCTTCAATATCACATATACGCACCGTGATCTTCGTTATCGCGTGTCAACTGTTCTTTTGGATCAAATATCATCTTGAAATCCTATATTAGACATATTTAATTACCAATGCTTGAATAAAACAATCGAGGAAGTTCATCGTCAATTTCTCTGGTTGGACTAACGTTTAAGCCAGTACACGTCTCACTCGGATCTTCGAACACATTCGCTCACACTAAATGTCTCCCTTTCAACTCTTGGATATCATAATAAATATAATAATAAATAAATATTTTCAATATTGGCGGACTCGGTTTGATGTATCGTATGTCAGTACGCGTTAGGTTACCGAACTTTACCCGATATGGGATTTGAATTTGTTTAGTTTGTATTTTTCTATATTTTCTTCGAGTCACATAACAATTTGTTATTTTACGATTAATTATTTATTTAGCTGGTAAATGTGTATTGGGACTTAAATGGCCCTATAATACTTTAAGGTTTCTAATTAGGCTGAATTTCTAGGGTGTTACATTCTCTCCTCCTTAAAATAATTTCTTCCTAGAAATTTTAGTATCGCTAATATTATTTTTGAGTGTGTTATACTCATAGTATGAGTCTTAAGGATTTAAAACATTTTAGCTGAGCGTACCAATATGATTACTTGTGATTTTGCATCAAATAACTGGGTTTGATTTAGATTCAAGTAATTTTCCCAATGATAGAACATGCTTAATAAAACTAGAGGTCATTTCATGTATAGATATCTGGTTGCACAATCCAATTATTTAACATTTGTACAATTTGACAAGAAGAGATTTCCTACTGTGTTTCGATGCACAGTCCTACTAGGTAGCTCTAGCAAGGAGACAATTACCACAATCCCAACCGCATTACAGTCCAACGGAGAGTCTTATGAATGGTTGAAAAGATGAAGATGTTAGTGTGACAGTGATTAATTAGACAGGAGAGTCCGGATGACCACATATCACTATGAGTTCCTATGGATCTTAATGAACAGGTCAGGATATAATATATTAAAGATTTCAAATCAGAAACATTTGGGTTTCCCCAAAAGTATAGATTAATATCGGGAACCCGCATGATTATTCTTGTCAAAGCCAAAACTAGAAAGTTTTCACAATTGATAAGAATGAAGAGATTAGGCCATACACAAAAGTCCATACCTTTCAAAGCTTCCTTTTTAACTCTTAACTATCTTCAAAAGGCTAATTTGGCCCCTTCCTTCTACGATTCCCATCCTGAGGGGGTTAAGTCGTTTTCTTCAACTAAGTGCTTCTTCTAGTATGCTTCCTTGAGTTGTCAGGCGGCTAGACGATTGACTTGTCCCGATGCATCAACACACCCCAAACTTCTAATTCACGCCTAGATGAATTCGTTATTTTTTTTAAATCAATGTTGTTAGTCGTATAGCTACACGAGTGAAGGTAATCCTTTTTCCAATTTTGTTTAACCCTATCTTGGTCGCATCTCAGCCGGGGTTTTAGTATATCCCAAACTTCGATAAATGGGTCATGAATACCGATAAATGGGTCGGTCCTCTCACGCAAGCTTGACTATAGCCTTCATACTGGGCATATTTTGTTTTAAATGCTGCCTTTGTAACGTCATTTTCCTAATATTAACGAATGATAACATTTAAGATGTCGGTAGCATCTTATAATTGATTAAGCAGGTTAACAAATCTAGGAAGAGGGTATCACTTCTCCTCGGTGACTATATTCAATTCTCGATAGTCTATCCATATTCGGAGCATTGTATTCTCCTTCTACAATGAGTATCAGGTTTCCCCCATGGTGACACACTAGGTCTTATGAACTGTTTATCTAACAGCTCTCAAATTTGCTTTCCTTTTATGAGCTCCTGAAAATAAGCTTCAAATTCAGTACCCCCATATATTACGACTTCTCTCTTATTCAAATTCCTTAAGAGCAACCTCTGTTGCCTTAAACTACAAAATTGTTGTAATTGTCCCCACTAATTCCTTTATAGTGCTTCCTAATTAAGGTCAACCTTCTCGATGACCTCTTTCTCGCTCCATTTCCCCAAAGGAACCATGCCCTATAGAGGGTCCATTTGTGAAGCAAGTAACTCCATTTAGACCCTAGTTCCTTTAAAGCATATCGATTATTCCAATGAAATATGAAAGTAAGTCTTTTAGCTTGAATCTTTAATGTATAGACTTTTCTTGGGTATGGCATTGGAGAATTACATTAGAAAAGGTTTAAAAATTTAGTGGGGGAATAATTAATGCTTATGACCGGAGATTGTTGTGTCGGTCTTCCTCGCCTACTATCTTCTTCATGTTTATTACTTCGTTGTAGCTCGACCTCAAGTAATTTAACATGTGAGATTTCTTGTAGCTGATCTTCTATGCCTCTAAATACATCTTTTGGAGCAATACAATCCTTTAAGCCCAACTGAGAGCCTTCCCACATGAATTATTCATTATCATCGGCACATTGACTTGAACGAGTGAAGAACTTCATAAAAGTGCTCGCTAGTAAAAGAAAACTAACTACCGCTCTATTAACATACTATATAACATCAAGATTGTAATCTAACATTCTCATCTTCACTCTCATATCACGAATTCATCACCAAAATAGTAGAGCTCTTGGGGTAGAGATGAGTTACAAGTTTCTGAAGTTTTCCATACTGACAACCACTAGTTTTTATGATAACGATCATCATAGTGGGTTTAGCGTGAGTAGCACCACTCCTTAGACCGAAAAAAATTATAAAGAATAATTCTCGAACCGAGTGTGAGTAAAAACAAGGAATTCACATGTTGTAGATTCACATTTCAATTTAGAATTCTCAAAGATCAGATTTTCTTGACGAATAGCCCTAGGACTTGGGCTATTATCTCTATAGGATCGGGATTAGAGACCGAAGCTTCATTTCCTACTTATTTCGGCACCCAAAAGTTTACCAACAACACCATCAGAAAAATCATGGCCAAAATAATTCAACTTATGTGTCAAGTGAAGATTGTTATTAGGTGACTATAGTTTGAGGATGATGAAGGATTTCACAAGCATAGTACTAAGAAAGGTGATTGTTAATCACTATCGAAGCTGATATTAAGTACATTTCTTTGGGTCAACTTGTTCTATTACAATGAATAGGTATGGGAAGTCATTGTCATCACATGAGGTGGTTCTTGGCATTGATCACATGAGGTGGTTCTTGGGAATCCATTTCTTCAGTCCGTTCTCGGTTGAAAAGATTATGCTAGAGAGTCTCTTACTATGTCGAGGAAGTTTTGACGAATTCTATGCTAGGTATGATGTAACACCCAGTTATTTTAAAGGCTCAAAAGAAGGAATAAAAATGAAGAAAAAGAAACAAACATAATAAAACCCAAGTTGAGGGGTTAAAAGCCTCAAAAGGACAAAAAATTTTGAAAGTTGGTGATAAAGGTGGTATGGCCGCCCACTTGTCTTGTTTTCAACTTTTCATTTGGGTTTTAGAGAGAGAGAGAGAATGAAAGGGCATAAAGCTTTCGGATATTTGAAGAACAAGAAGAAGAATCTAAATTAAAGGTAAGAATTCATGGTTTTTGAGTGTTCTTAACTAGTTTTGTCGTAGTTGTATGCTTATGTGTGTTTGTGTGTTCGCTTGTGTGTGTTCGGTTGTGTGTGTTTGGTGGGTTTCTAGGTGGTAGAAATGAAATTGCATTTGGGTTTTGAAGGAAGTCATACCTAAGTGCTGTTAAGGTGAGTTCTAGAACCCCCTTTTTACTTGTTTTAAACTGATTTGGGGCTGGAAATACATCTATGAACGTTTTTATAAATATGGGTTTTTCACCTGTATGTATGTGTATGAATGTGTTTGTGGGTGGGGTTTGATTTGGGTGTGTTTATGATTGTGATTATGTTGTCAATGTGTTCCTAAGCCTTAAAATGTATGAATTAAGCTTAGGACATGATAGATGATGATTTGGGACTGAATTATGTTGTTTAAGTGTGACTTAGATTGCCCATGCACTTAAATAGTGGCCGATGCGCCCAACGGTATAAACTGCCTACGTGTTCCCATGCGCCGAAATAGTAGTCATGCGCCTGGAAAAGGCTGAATTTGGCTAAGTGTCCACACGCCTAGAAAGTCCATGCGCCTAGGAACTCATGTGCATGCATACTGCCTGTGTGCCTAGAAATTGCCAAGAATTGGTCAAGTGTTGCCCATGCGCCCCAATAGTGCCCATGCACCTGAATGTTCCCCATTCGCCTAATTGTTACCATGAGCCTGCATAGTGCCCATGCACTTAAGACTGGGATTATTTTTCCAAATCTTAGGGAAAAAGTTAAATGTAGGCTTTGACTTGGGGGATTCCCAAGGCTGAAAGTTGTCTTTTGTGGTCATGTATAATGATGATTATGTGATGTGGCATGCATGATGATGTGATGTGTATGATGATGTCGTGTGTGGTTATGTTTATGTTCCTGGTTATGTATGTTTATTTTCCCTTACTTTACGTTGAATGTTGATGAATAAAATGAAAAGTATTATGTAACGTAATGTGAAAAATAATGAAAAGAGGAAGTAAAGAAAGAAAGCATGCATTAAGGAAAGCGAAAGTAAAGAAAGGCTTGCAAGCAAAATGTACGGAGGTGCACGACTCTAAAATGTCATAAGCTCAACTGTGTGTGCTTTAGCTAACCCATAAGGATACACACAGGGGTCTAGTCTGTGTGACTGTCTTGTTTCATAGTGCATGGATGATAGTGATTACTCACCCTCGTGCTGGTGCCAGGCTATGTGCATTATGGAAGTCATTTATGATCTTTGGCCCAGTACCCGCTTTGTGCATACATTTCGGGTGTAGTGTATAGTTGGGATCTTCGTCACTTGCCACGGTGCTGGTGGGAGGCTATGTGCATTATGGAAGTCACCTATGATCTTCATTCCAGTGCCCACTTTATGCATATGTTTGGGGCATAGCTGATGACACTGATCCGGAAAAAAGTAAAGAAAGTAAGTGATGAACAATAAAGGAAGATAATAATGATATTATCTACGTGTACGTATGGTGTGTGATCATGTACTAAAGTATAGAATGTTTTTGAAAGAAAGTAAAGTATATTTCAATTTAAAACTAGAACTCACTTAGCAACGCTTATTAGACCCTGAAAGTATCATACATGCCAATTCAATTGATGAGTTGATGGTTGTTCTGCTAGAAACTCCCTAAGTTCAAGGAGTAATGCGGATGAAGAATCTGCTAAGAAGAACAAAGTGTTGACTAGCCGTATTTGTAAATGCGGAAGACATAAAACAATGCTGACAAGTGTGAGTTCTTTCACATTAACAAATGCGGATAGTCAAAAAGATATGTGGACAGGACATGTTCATCCGCATTTGCAAATGCAAATGACCAGCAACAAATGCGCATAAGTATTTGTTCATCCGCATTAACCAATTCGGATGAACAACTACTAATGCGGTTGACAAAATATGAAATGATGATCAAGAACAACTCATTGACATTTGTCAATGCGGATGAACATAAGAAATGCTGATGAAGACTTAGACTAGTTCTGATGTATAGGTCGGGGTAGTTTAGTCATTTTGTAAAAAGGCATCTTCTTAGCCTATAAATATAATAGAATACCTCGTACATGAGGTGATCGTTGATAGACAATTAGAATATTTTGTATTACACATTTTCAAGGTGCATTATTACTATTCTTGCTGAAACCCAGCATTTAATGTAATCAATCACCTTCATCAATATATACAAAGCATTTATGAGTATATTATTGCATTGAATGTTTATTGATTGTTTGTTTCCGTCATTCAATCTCTGACTTGATGACTATATTCGTTCCTAGTGAGAATCTTAATGTCACCACCCAGTCAATTGGTATATGAGCCTTGGCTCTCGGTTATTTTTCAGATCTACCCAAGATCTGAATAGAACTTGATTGATCTCGTAATCGAGTTGCTAGTTGAGTGTTCTATCATCTCTACTTAGTAAATAATATATTATACTCATCAATTGTTATTGTTCATACTTCCTCACCCTCAAGAACGAACAAACTGTACCCACTTCCGAAGCTGTGAACGGTTAGTATAACAAAGAGTTCAACAAAAAACTAAAAAACTTAACAAATCTGATTCTGAGAGCCTATTGGGGATGATTTGGACAAGTTGGACTAAGAAAACTTAAAAACTTATCTAATCTACATTAAACAAGTTAAAAATACTTTGTTAAAATGGATTGACATAGTTTTTCAGAACTTGGTCATACACCTAAACCTCCTATACTTAAACATATATCTGAGTATAAGCAATGGAAAATCAGATTCAGGAATTACATTACAGGTGTAGATCCTGACTTTTGGATCACAATATGCAAGGGGCCACACATCCATGTTACTCTGTCTACAGATCAAGCTACCATCTACAAAACATCAAGAATACCCATTGAGGATCTGACTCTTCATGATGAAGACTACAAGAAAGTCAAGATTGATCATAAAGCTTACTCCATGCTCACTCAAGCACTCAAGATGGATGTGTTAAAATGACTAGAAAAGTATGGCACTGCTAAAGCAATATGGGATGCATTGCGATTTATGTTTGAGGGAAGTAGTGATGTTGCAAATATTAACAAGGATAAACCTGTTAATAAGTATGAAACATTTCATCACTCCAAAGGGGAGTCCATATCTAAACAACGGCATAGATTTGTACAATTGTTAAATGAATTGGAAATCATGGAAGTCACTTACACACTCAAAGAGTTGAACAAGAAAATGTTGCATAGACTTCTAGAGACCCAGAAACAAATTGTGACCATGTTGATCAACACTCTTGATCTTGTGAGTACCACCTTGGATATAATGATACCCAAGATATAAGCACTAGAGCTAGATGAAAGAAGCAAAAATATAGGAGGACCCAAAGTGATTGAGGCGTACATATTTCCATGAGAAGTTCACTCTATGGAAAATGCCTTCATTACTGAGGAGGATGATTTCATCTCTTTAAGATATCAACTAAAAACCACTGGGTTCATTACATCTCCACCAATTAATCATCCATCAACATTATCCCAAACATCAGGATTCACTGCAACTCCAATAAACACTCCTCATGATACAAGATTTGAAGAACAAAAGGCAACTTACAATGCCTTTGTTGCCAGCTTTGAAGCCTATTTGGGAGGAAGACTCATATCAACACATCTGATCCAGGAAGACTTAGAAGAAATGAATCCAGATGATGTAGAAGAAATGGATTTGCAATGGCAAATGGCCATGATTGCTATGAGAGCAAAGAAGTTTTTCAGAAAGGGTAGAAAGCTCAGCCTTAATGAAAACACAAAGCTTAGATATGAGAAATCCAAGGTGAAGTGCTTCAACTATGGCATGACTAGCCACTTCTCCAGAGAATGTAATGCCCCCAAAAGAAACAATTTTCAAAGGAGTTCTCAAAGCCAGTCATCCTTACAGCCAAACTCAAGCTTTCACTCCAATGATCATGAGCATCAGTATCATCATCCATAACCACATCAATCATATTAGAATCAACCTCAACTGACAAACCAAGCTCATGGAAGCAGTCAGTCATCTACAAATGCTCTCGTGATTAGCAAGATGGAGCATGTGACTGGAGCCTGTATGTAGAGGAAGTCAAGCCTCAATTTCAAAATCATGCACTCATGGCTCATATCAACGATGGTCCATCTCCCATGTCGTCTCAGGTAAAATCTGACCTATTTAGTGATGAATGCATTACTAAACTGCAATGTTATAGAGAGGATAACCATAAACATAAAGACAAAATAAAAGTGGAAAAGGTTAAGTCATAGATGCTCAGGAGAGAAATAAAAGGCTTTGAAATTAAAATAAGATCTCTCATCTCTGCCTGAAAAGTTAGCTTAATCTAAAATTAAACATACAATTACTAAAGTGAAACTAGAAAAGTTTCAACTGTCTTCAGTCAAGCTGCAAGAGATGCTTGATTCTTAAAAGGATCCCAAAGACATGTCTGGGATTGAGTATTACTCTTGTCCTCCACCATATAATGACAACTACATTGTCATGCCTGACTCTATTACACTTAATGAGAAAATTAAACTTAACGCAATTGAACCAAAAACAATATTAAAACAGATCACTAATCCTCTAAACCAACCAAATGTTTACATTGAAACAAATGAGGATAAAATCACATTAGGACACCCTATTAAAATCAAGAGTGTTCAGACAAGAGTGTCATCAAACCCTCAAGACCAATCAAGGCAATTGTTCCTTTTATGAAATTCATACCTTCCATTTCAAAAGATAAAAAGAAATTTGTGAAGTCAGCGAAACTCTCTGCTAAAAGCAGATTTCATAATGAGATTATATCTCCAAACATTTCAAGCAAATAAGACAAGGTTTCACTACGAAAGAAACAAAAGAGCACACTGACTTCAACATGTAAAACTCTATCACACCATCAATATTCAAAATTAAGACAGGGAGTTAGATTTGACATATGCAACGAGGAACATGTTGATCAGTTTGAGAAAGAAGTAAAGAAAGGGTTGAAGAAACAAAAACAACCCAGAAAATTTAACAAAATTAGTGTTGTGAAACAAACTACAAAACCGGCTGATTTTGATTCCTCCCCTAAGCAAAAGAAAGTGACTCAACTGCAAATGGGAAAATCAACTGAGTCCCACAAATCAAAATCAGATTCAAGAAAGAAACAAATGTACCGTGACATATGTGACATATTCAATAAGAATACATAAGAGTGCTTTTACAATCAATATTGCTCTGTCTGTGACATTTACAACCATTCTACTAAAAATTATTATTTTAACAAATATTGTTTAGTTTATGATATGAACAATCATAAATACATTTGATTGTTAGTTCAATTAGAAGGGAGTGAGAATTGCTCAGAACAAACCCATCTCAACAACATCATCCGGTAAACCCCATGTTAGGAGTCATTTGCCCACCAATCAATCTAGGACATCTAGATCACACAATGATAGGAGTAACAGAAAAGAAATATGGAAGAGTCAAAGAAACAATAATCACATCATTAAGCAAAAGTTTGACCTTCAAAAACTTAAAATGATTGTTGATAATCAGAAATGATTTAAATTTCTTCACAAGAATATAGATCAAAGATTTCACTACTACTCTGACTCTTCAGTTGATGTTGATGAGATGAGTCAAGCAAAATATCACAAGCAATCTCCAAGGTCACCTCTAAATAGGTCATAATTTAGAGGAAAGTATGAAGAGGTCACCATAATGGATAGGAATGGGAAACCCAAGACCATCATGACTTGCGTTCCACATTCTAATTAGTTCTTTTGTACTTGAAGGGTCATCCATATAGGTCTAATAGCCTATGGTACGTGGACAGTGGATGTTCCCGACGCATGACTGGAGATCGTTCCCTCCTGTATGACTTCAAGTAAATTCAAGGCACTACTGTGGCATTTGGAGGAGATTCACAAGGTGGATGATTATTGGTGAAGGATCTATGACAAATAGGATGCTGAGCTTTGATAGAGTGAACTATTACGAACAACTAAACTTCAATCTTCTAAGTGTGTCTCAGATCTGCGACAAGAAATATTCACCTCACTTTACTGACACTCATTGCTACAAACTGAAACCAGGATTTTAGATCTCTGAAGAATGGGATGTCCTAAAGACTCCGAGGAAGAATAACACCTATGTGTTAAACCAGAATTCTACAACACCAATAGAAGAAACATGTCTTTTGTCAAAAGCATCATTTGATATGTCCCAGCTTTGGCACAAACGTTTCAGGCACACAAACTTTAATAACATGAACAAACTGGTCAAAGGAAACCATTTCGTTGGTCTTCCTCAAAAAGAATTTCATTTTGTTGATCACTGTTCAGTGTGCCTCAAAGGAAAAAAACATAAATCTTCTCACAAATCCAAGCTAGTGAACACAAACAATACTCTATTGAAGCTACTTCACATGGATCTCTTTGGACCAACTCATGTTATGAGCATTGGAAAGAAACAATATTGTTTGGTGATCATTGATGACTTTTCAAGATTTACATTGGTTTTCTTCTTACTTCATAAAAATAAGGCACCCTGTTGGAGCTGTACAAGATAGTATATATTATCAACAAACTAAAAGTCAACAAAAGTCAATGTCACGGTTAAACTCAATGCAAAATTCAAACATGACACGTTCAAGACGAGTAACCGAGACGAGACATTGAAGATTTAAATGACTAGGAGTTTTATTGTAATAAATATATTTTGTGTGAATAAAATATATATATTATCTTGTTTTTAGTCATTTTTATGCTTAATATGTAATTTTGCATTACTTTGCCTATGTCTAGGGAGTTAAGTGCAATTAGTGAATATTATTCTAGACTATAAATAGGTTAATTGTCATTAGGTTTTGGTTAATGGTTGCATGACCAATATATTGAAGGATTACTTTTAAACACATTATTAGCAATCTAATTGAAGATTAAAGGGGTTTTAATTGCGATTATCATATTTTGATCTATAATCTTCATGATTTGATTCAAGTGTGATTATCCTGGAGTTACAATTTGGTATGAGATCCATTTCTATCAAATTCACTGAAGATTTGAAGATGTTTAGAGAGAGAAGTTGAGGTTCTTGTTGTTTTTGTTCAATATTAGTTTTCATCAATTTTAGATCAAATTCATGTGTATTTGATATGGAATATGCTTGAATTTTGTTGGTTGTTGGTTGGGGAAGCTCTTTTATCATCAGACTTCAAATCCATTGAGTTTTTAGTGATTTCAGATTGATTTCGTGTTGAAAAAGTTATTCAACTTCCTTCAGCGAAATTATCAGTTCATCCAGCGAAACTACAAGTTCATCTAGTGAAACTACATGGGTTATCCTCATTGAAGTTGTTTTCTACTGTCCTGCGAAACTACATGGGTTATCCTCATTGAAGTTGTTTTCTACTGTCCTGCGAAACTAATTTCATTGAACAATGGTTGTGGGTGATTTACAAGCGAAATTGCTACCAAAAGTATCATTGAACGAAAGTTCAAGCTTGTTTCATGCGAACTTGCCGGCGAACTAAGCGGTTTTTGGCATTCGACTAGCCAAACTGCTGACTAAATTTCCAGCAAAACTACTGTCGGCTTAGCGAAACTAGAGTTTACAACAAATCTAGATTTGCGAAACTATAATTTCGGCGATATTATCCTTTCTTCAGCGAAATTCGAATGTTAAAGATGACTTTTCCCCCCTAGTTGGGATTAATTGAGTTCACCTTGACCCCAATTGTTAGGATTATCTAGCGTGACATTTTAAAATAATATTTTTCCTGGGGGAGAATTATTTTACAATTTTTGGGAAAAATATTTTAGGGGAGTTTAATTGTTCAAAGTTTTGGAAATAATGTCCTCCTCAAAAGATTGTAAATCAGATAATCTCACAATGGCAGAAAGCCGATTTGACTCTTTTGTAGGAATGAAGAAAAATTGTTAGATTTGATTGATCGATTCTCAAAGGTAGCAAATAATCTAAAGAAGCATGTTCCAGATATCAGTAATCATGAACAGATTCAAAAGCTTCTAGACTCTCTTCTGTGTGCATGGAATCATCAAGTTAAAATGCTTAAGCAAGAAAGAGGCTATGTCGACCCAAAACTTATAGATATGATCAACAGACTAAAATCTCTCAAGCTGGATATCCAAAGAAATGAATTTCAGCAATCCGTGTTCACACATCAAATCAACACACTTAATACTGAACTTGTTTCTTTTGTAACAAGCATAATGATTATGAAGCCGAGCTGATTGAAAAGATGAAATTATTGAGAAGTGATTTAGATTCCACTGTTAAAATCAAAGAAAATTGTGAAGCTTTGAGCGTTGATACTGACAGTAAACCTAAATTTGAGAGAAATAAGGATAATGAAGACGAGAAAGTTAATACTAGAAATAAAGAGTTTGAGGATAAAGACTATTAAAATTCAATGAAGAGGAACAACAGAGAATCACAAAAGTTTGTGACTGTGAGAAGAGCCTAGCTGTAGAAAAAACTATCATGGCTCTTCCTTATGAGGCTGTTCAAGATATGTGTTCTTCTTCTTGCAGAATCCGATTATTTGTTATTTATAAGGTTAACAGATTTTTACTGGAAAATGAAAATAATTAAAAACTGTCAATCAAAAATTAAAGAAAAATGAAATTACCTTTTCTAGAAAACTTAATATTGAAGCATTGGCTAAAAATGATCTTTTAAGAAGAACCATTTTGGAGCGTAACGTTGAAATTAATATTCTGAGAGAAAGGGCTGTTTTAGCTCAATTTGAAACAACACAACTTCAAATGAAGCTTGATAAATGGGCCTTTTCACATATGAAAAAGGACGAGCTTCTTGTTAAACAACAAAAGGCGCGGGTAAAACATGGGATTGGATATAAATCTGATGGTGAAAGTGTATTTAATTCAGCTCCACCTCCTTCTACTTCATGTTATTCACCGATCCCTAGACCTCATTCAACAAATGATTTGATTGAAGTTGTAAAAACTAATTGTTTAAATACAGGTTTTAGCAACTTTAATCTTAAAGAGGTTAGAGATGTGTGCAGAATTCTCCTGTAGGTTTAGGATTCCTTGGTCAGGGATCTGATAAGATTAATGACGATTCCACTTCTGATGCTCGAACACCAATATCAGTTGCTTCTCCAACTTTCTCCAACAAATTCAAATCAGGTAATATTCCTTCGTGTGTTCCCGTCAGGTTTGTTAAAGAAGGAACAGTTACTTAATCATCAGACAATGAGAATCCTATAACCGAAGCCGACACAATAGGAGGTGTCAATCAAGATCCTTTGCAAGCAGATCTGTGTATACGAGACTGGATAAGCTCAGATGATGAATCAAACATAGAGGAGCATGTTGGTTCCTCAAAGATCAAGATATCTCCTGACATTTTCAAGTATCAAAAGCTTCCAAAAGCTAAATTAAGACCAATACGGATCTCTTCTCCAATTGTAAAACAACCCAGTCAATTAGCGAAGATCTCGTTACCTATTCAACATAGAAAATGCCACAACAAGCAAGAATCTGCTACAAGCTCAAAGAAATCCTCATTCCCACATGCATCACATGGTCCAGTCAAGTATCAAAAGCCTTTCAAGGCTTGTTTTGAGTGTGGAAAACAAGGTCATATGGTAAAGAATTGCCCTTAAAGACTTGTTTCGAATGGTACAGGCAAAACGAATTGCTTCTCCAAATGTAAGTCTACAAAGAATGTTCCAGACGGTAAAGGAAACATGGGTTGCTTCTTTGGATCAAGAGGTAAAAAGCACACATCTTTGAATGGTTGGATGAAAAACCCTCCATCTAAACCTTTTCATGTGAAGTCGGTTTCACATGATTCAAAGATGAAAATGACCAAAGGTTTAAAACCAAATTCTTTTCCTTTCGGTCTTAAACAGAAAATTATTTCCAAATTTAATTCATTCAAATCCAAATTAATTGAACCAAAACAAATTTAGCAAATTAAAAATAAGGATATAGATATCACAGATTGTTTCAACGATTGTGTGCAGAAGCAGCTTTCTTATATCGATGAAAATGTTACTTGGACTACAATGGCCTAGGTTCCCCTTTCAAACTAATCCGTTAATGAGTGCAGGAACAATTCACGAGGACTGTCAGTAATGCGGTTTACTAACAGGGATTGTTCATAATTCAAATTTGAGATGGAACAAACAGGTTAACATCATGGTATTTTATCCACAACCTGGATTTTTATCTACACAATCACAGTTCTCACTTTACAATCACTATATATTTGTTGAGCATTCATTTCTTATCTTTATATTAGTCTAGTTTGGAAGACCTTCTTTGAAAAATATACATTTTTGTATAGTTTCATAAAAAAAATAAAAAAATGTTTGCAAACATAAAAATTTAGGGGGAAAGTATAAGTAAATAAAAATGAAAAGAGAACTGGGAACTTGATTTGAGATGATTGATAAATGATTGCATATCTTCTTGAAATACTTGTTTTTGCATGACTTGTGTTTTTAAAATGAGAAATAATAGAAACTGATGCTCTTATCCGATTCATATCTTATTTTTAAGTGCAAATACTAGAAAAACAAACAGATGCTTTAATGATATGCTTGGTAGACTTAGCCTGAAGAATAAAGTAGATAGCAACATAATGATTTAAATTAAAATATATGCTTAAGGACATCTGGATTTACGCAATCATTTTGGCCTGCACAGAGTCCCGACAAAAATTGGATTGAGAATTGATCTTTCACCCACCATGATACAAATCATAGAAGCCATATCTTTGAGCAATGATTGGTGTATTTATGTGTCTTGTATTTGTGTTAATCTCCTCTGCTGTACAGTAGTACTGACCTGGAGTGATGATCTCCTTTGTTGTACGATAGTACGGACCTGGAGCTCTCATCGACACATGATTAAATGGTCATCTCCTTTGTTATACGTGAGTATAGACCTGGAGCTCTCACCATTTTGGTCTAAGTTGTGTCAAATCATCTAACGATGAATTCATAACAGAATGTAATATTCTGTCGATAATCACTTGCACACTAATGCACAAGCCTTGCTCTGTAAATATCGTTACAAAATTCAAAAAATCCTGAGGTTGGGTGAGGGTTTTTGCCAAATGATTTTGGGGTCCTAGCATTCTAAAGCATTTTAATCGAACCTTAACGAATCATCTTCTACTTGTTGAAAAAGATAGGGAATGGGTTTAAGTGGACAAACACATCAACAATCGTTATTAATCTGTTTTACAATTTCAAAATCAATCAAAGACTATGATTAGATTCAGGTATGAGTATGATCTCATTGCTTGTCGATGTTTAAATTCATCGTTGTGCTAAAGTATATCTTGCGGATGTGATCTCATGATCGATTCAGTTCTCGGTTTAAAAAATAAAAAATAAAAAATAAAAAATTGATATATAAAATAAAAAAATTATAATAAAATTTCATTTCAAAATTCTTTTAGGTCTTCCATATTATGTTGTTACAATTTTATCATTTTTCATACAATTCACAGAAATTGCGCACCAACGAACATGGGTTCACTTGTTTTTCACACATAGATAAATACGAGTTTATTTTGATAAAATGAAATGATCTAATTAGAAATGTCGAGATTGTGTTGGTGAATGTGTTTCAGATATTTGCTATAAGTGATGTCCTATCATCAGTTAAGAAGTGTACCTGATGAGAGAACCAGTTCCTCAGGTCTGCAGAAGAATCAATTGGCATGATTAACTTTGAGTAAAACCAATCAAAACATCAAAAACAATTCAAACAACATCAGATTATCACAAAAAGAATTCATTGATTGTGCTTAATTTCAAATTTTGAGAGACTGTTATGACTTACCAAATATATTGGTACGCTCAACTTGGAAGAGAAGATACTGTTGGGTTTTGTTATAAGATAATGAAATTTGGTTGAACCATTAAACTACAAAACACAACGGATATAAGGTGTTAAAAGTGGGTTTAACTATGTGGAAATATGAACCATTTTTTACCCAAAACAAAACCCATGAACAAGGATCATATGTATGTTAAATGAAATGAGATTAAAATGAAAAGAACAACCAAAGAGTGTTCTTGAAACTACCTTTCAAGAACAAGAGGATATTGTATGGATGTGAAGAAGGTGATGATGCTTCTTGAATGCCTAGCTTACAAAAGAGAAGTCCTCAAGCTTGTATACCCACAAGCTCTTGCAAACACCTAACTTGTTAGGGAGTGCAACACCAAAACCCTCTTCCTATGCCTCCTTCAAAACTAAATTTCCAGTAACCTCTTGCCTTAAATCCAAAAAGTTCTAATTAAAAGAAGAGTGTTCTTGCAATTGTGTGTGTGAGAGAGAGTGTGAGTTTTTGTTGAGTGCAAGAACAGATTAATGTCTTGTATTCAAACAAGATATGTAATCCCAAGGTGGCAACCCAAGGGGCGGCCGAAAGTGTTTGAAATGGGTTCCCCCCATTTTAATTTTCATAAAAAAAACTTACACTCTTTAACCAAAATTTTATTAAATTAAAACCTCTTTTAATTTTATAACATTAACACACTAATATTTGTTAAGATTTAACTTACTTAAATAATGAAACAAATAATTTCTCATAAACAAATTATCCATATAATATTGTTCTATTACAAAAGCAATGTTTTAGAAAACCCATTTTCTAAATTAGTGTCAATATTTATTTGTATGATCTTATCAACAAATAAATATTTATTGGTGTTTGTTTAGCTTGTTATTGGGAATGACCGACTTGGATCATAACCTACTAACCACATCAACCTTGTATGTGTCTTGGGCATACAAGATCCAACAATCTCCCACTTGCACAACGTTCACAAAAGATTGATGCAAGCAGTAAATACCGCCTAACAATGGTTCACTACCCTAATACGTGTGACTAAGTGCCATTCAATAAAATCATCCCCTTCAAGCAACTGACTCGAATTGTTTTAGGTGAATCAATCATCTATCGTTTTGTCACAAATGTCATGTTACATACCAGAGACACAAAGTGATTAGTATCCATTGATTTAACTTTATTAGGCGTTAGACATCTTACTCTCAACAAATACGAGGGACAAATTCCATCTTGACTACATACGTCTCTCAAAATCACCTTGTATTAAGCCTGCACTCAGCCTTATGTACTGCCATGTTTCAGAACTGCAAAGAAGTAAGTAAAGTATAATATTTGGTAAATATCAAGACCCAATATGTATCTCAAGTCAGAGGATACCAAATGATGTTCACCTTCACTCAAATTTACTTATGATCAATCAAGAAGATTCTATGTAGTAATATTTGAGGTGCGGGTCAGTCCAATATTTGTAACCTACAAATATCTATGAACCTTGGCAGCAATCCTTGCTGTATATTCATCCATATTACCAATCCAAGTTCATAATAGTCTTACCATCATACTTGTTCCCACAAGTATGAATGACTACAGACGTTCTGAGTAAATGATTTACTCATGGATTTTGAACATGCGAAATAAGAATATTAGTTGAACCATTATAACCAAATAATTAAATCAAGTAATAAAGGATTACAATATCTAAATACAAAATTAAGGATCAAATTCAGTCACTAGAATATTGAAGTCCCATGGCACAAGAATGACTTTCATGCTTTGCCTTTTCAAGAAGCTTGGTGAGTGGATGTGCAATGTTTTGATCCGTGTGAAATCTTACAATACATATATTTCCCTTTTCAACTTCATCCCTTATGTAGTTGAATCTCCATTCAATGTGCCTAGCCTTTTGATGTGCACGGGGTTCCTTGATTTTAGCAATCGCACCCTCTTATCACAAAAAATTTCTAAGGGATCCTGAATGGAAGGGACCACACCTAGATCGGCAATGAATTTCTTCAATCATCCAGCTTCTTGAGCTGCTAATGAATCAGCGATGTATTCTCACTCTGTAGTTGATAATGCCATCACATCTTGCTTAGAGCCCTTCCAAGAGACTGCTCCTCCATTCAAGATGAAAATGTATCCCGATTGTGATCGTGAATCATTTCAATAAGTTATGATACTCGCATCCGTGTAACCATTTACTACGAGTTCCTCCACACCAAATCCATAGATTAAGAACATATCTTTAGTCTACCATAGGTACTTAGTATGTTCTTAACAGCCATCCAATGACTATTTCCAGGATTTTGTTGGTATCAGCTTGTCATGCTCAAAGCGCATGACATGCCCGCCTAGTGCATATCATTGTATACATGATGGATCCTATAGCAGACGCATATGGGATTCCCTTCATCTTGTCTTGGTTCATCCTTTGAGCTTGGACATTCAGTCGTACTCAATATCGTACCTCTTTGAATAGGTACCGTTCCTTTTTTAGAGTTTTCCATATTGAAGCTTTTCAAGATCTTATCAATGTATGCATTTGATTTAAACCTATCAGCCTCCTTGATCTATCCATATCGATCTTTATTCCCAAAATATAGGCTTCTTCACCAAGATCCTTACCGGACAAAACAGCTTCCAAGCCAGGCTTTTACACCCTCCATGGTTGGAATGTCATTTCAAAATAGTAGAATGTCATTGACATACAATAAAAGGAAAGTGGCGATGCTCCCACTAGCTTTCTTATATACACATGCTTCATCAACATTTTTGATGAAACCAAATTTGATTATCTCTTCATCAAAACGATGATTCCAACTTCTTGATGCTTGCTTCAATCCATAGATTGATTTCTTTAACTTGCATACTTTGTGAGGATGTTTTGGACCGATAAAACCTTCAGGCTAAACCATATTGACATCTTGTAAGGCCCCGTTCCCGGGACGCTCACAGCTCTTCAATCATCGCACATAAAACATATAATTACATTAACTTCACTAAAATCATGCAGTGGAAACACTTTAAAAAAACATATCAATTCCTTTAAATAAAAACTTTTGCAAAATAATACACCGTTCATTAAAAATATAGTTCGTTCGTATTTCAATGCAAAAACGTTATACAAAAGAATGCCATCCAAAACAATGCCAAGTAGCTGCCCCGCTCCATTCTCAGCAATGCTCACCTGCCAACGGGAAAATGCATAAAAAGTCAATGATACTGAGTGAGTTCTAGTTTTATAAAAACAGTGCATTACCTTCCATTCGTTAAAACATTTTCATTACTATCACACGTGATCATAAATCGTACATACATCAAGGTAATCATTATTATCTTCGTCATCGTTTGTTTCGTACATTTCGCACGTTTCGCACATTTCGTACTTATCGCACATTTTGAACATGTATTATCTTTCACTTCTACGTAGGTCCTGTCATGTACTTAACCCCCCTCTAGAGCACCAAGCAGTTCATCTAGGGTTAAGCGACAAGGACCCCGTATCGCACGTATGGAGTGGTCACTAGGACAGACTCCCCCTGTGTGTGTGAACTCTTATGGGTTCGCCAAGATCGCACGCTGTATAACACACAATAATTAGGAAATTGCACGTATTGGAGCAGTCACCAAGACTGAACTCTTAATGTGTGTATGAACCCTTATGAGTTAGCCAAAATCGCACGCTGTAGACACACACAGTTGAGCTAACAACTCTCAATGAGTTGTTAACCCCTTTTCATTTGCTTGCAAGGCTTTTCATTCATTCCTTCATTATGTTCCACATTCATTATCTTAAATCTTTCACTTGGTTAAGATAATACTTTATGTTCATTATCAATATCACACCACGTAAAGCCACGTCATCATACTTAATAAGGAACATAAGAAAACATTTATACATAACATACATTATCAACATACATCAACATCATCATACACAACATCAATCATACATCATCCTAAACATCATGCATCATACATTCACATACATAAAAATATGCATATCATGCATAAATCATCATAAAAAATAACTGATCCACCGTGGGACAGTGGGGGTTCGGGGGCGGCAGTCCCTAATAATGGGGTCCTAGGGACAGCAGCCCCTAGTGGGGTCCAAGGGGCCACGCCCCTGGCTGGGGTCGTGCTGACATGGACTCATTGAGTAGCTTGTCAATCAAGATTTCAAAGCAAGGGTTGCTCTGCATAGCCTGCTCATAAGTTAACACTCAAATGAGTTAATTTCTGCCTAATTTCACTGCTAATTTCGCTGCCAGACCAGTAGTTTAGCTACTAGTTTTGCCAGCAGTTTTGCTGGCATCTTCGCTAGCACTTTCACTGGCATCTTCGTTGCCAGTTTCGCCCAACTTTCGTTGGAAAACCATGTCTGCGAAACAACCTACGAAACTATAGTTTTGCAGGAAGATCCACAGTTTCGCTAGACGAATTCCTAATTTCGCTGGATGAACACCTAGTTTGTAGAACGGGCTGGAATTATAAACCACCCCATTTTTTATCCAAAACATCAATCTTTTACATCCAAAACCTTGATTTATCACCCAATAAGCTTTATCTAAGCTTCTTACATGTTTTCCTACACAAAAACGTGAGTTTTGGGCGAATCTTTACCATTTTCAAAAATGCCAAACCTAGAATCCGGGTTTACATCAAAAGGAATGATTAAATGATGTTTCTTACCTCGATTCTTGGCGTTTTCTTGTTGTTTGGATGCCCACGAACACCGATCTTCAATCCCGAGATCAACCGGGCCTTGAATCTTCAATTCTCTCTACTTTCTCTCTCTACTCTCTCTCTCTAGAACTAGAGTGTTGAGTTGCAAATGAGAGCTGCTCAAGCTGATCCGTTTATATATAGCAGGTGTTCCCGGGACCTTGAACTTGCCAAACACATATCCCGAAGAGTTAACTCAGTCTATAACCCATGTGCATCTTATTTCCATTAAATGATCTCGTCTAAGCCCATTATCATTATTTGGCTCGCTTAGACATTATTTGAGGCGTCACAAGTCCACCCCGTTATTTAGGTTTCATCCTCGAAACGTACTAGTTGTTGAATAGTTCAGGGTAATGCTGCCTTATCTCCTCCTCAACTTCCCAAGTGGACTCTGATTCCTTCCTGTGCTTCCATTGTACACACACAAACGGAACGACCTTATTCCTTAGCCTCTTCTCTTTGCGATCGATGATTGCCACTGGTTGCTCCACACAATTGAGCCACACATCCACTTCAATATCCTCCAGTGGCACCACCATATCCTCCTCGGCTAAGCACTTTCTTAAGTAAGATACATGGAATGTCGGATGAATTCCACTTAACTCACTAGGCAACTCCAACCTATAGGCCACCTCTCCTACTCGAGCAATAATTCAGAAAGGCCCTATGTATCTTGGGCTCAACTTGCCCTGCTTCCTAAACCGAATGATGCCCTTCCAAGTGAGACCTTTAACATAACCCTGTCACCCACTTGGAACTCAACCGGTTTGCGTCGTTTATCAGCATACGACTACTGTCTATCTTTGGCTGTCTTCATGAAGGCCTTGATCTTTTCAAGCTTCTCAGTCGTAGCCTTGATTACCTCAATGCTCCACAACTCTTTCTGACCAATATCACCCCAACGGACGGGTGTTCTACATTTCCTGCCATATAGCATCTCATAAGGGGGCATACCAATACTGGCATGATAGTTGTTCTAATATGAGAACTCCGCTAATGGCAAGTGGTCATCCCAACTTCCTCCAAAATCGATGACACATGCTCGGAGCATATCCTCCAGCATCTGAATGGTCCGTTCTTACTGACCATCCATTTGAGGATGATAAGCCATGCTAATATGTAACTTCGTCCTAATCACGTCGTGGAATTTCTTCCAAAATTTGGATGTAAACCGGGTGTCACGATGAGACACAATAGACACCGGTACACCATGAAGAGTTACAATCTCCTTAATGAAAATATGCACTAACCTCTCGGATGAATATGTATCGCGGATTGGTAGGAAATGTGCACTCTTCATCAAACGGTCAACTATCATCCATATGGCTTCATACCCTTTCCGGGTACGCGGTAGCTTTATAATAAAATCCATGGTGATATGCTCCCACTTCCACTCTGGTATATCGAAAGGTTGGATCTTCCCATACGGCTTCTGATGCTCCGCCTTCACTTGTAAGCAAGTAAGGCACTTACTCACATACTCCACCATATCGCGCTTCATACCCGGCCACCAATAGTCTTTCTTCATGTCTTGGTACATCCTTGTAGCAATGGGATGAATAGAGTATCGAGTCTTGTGAGCCTCATTCATGATCTTCATACGTGGATCACCAAAACGAGGAATCCACATTCGTCTAAATCCGTTCTAACACCAAGTGTATTTTCACCCAATTCCGCAACCAGACCTCTAATTCTTTTAGAGTTAAGATGATTTTCTTTTAATGCCTCATCTTGAAATCTTTGACTTGCTTCATCACATCAGAGGTCATGATCAACTGGTAAGGCCTTCACCTGAATCGGCTCTGGTCTCTCTTTTCGGCTAAGGGTGTCCGCCACCTTGTTGGCTTTGCACGGATGGTATTGGATCTCATAATCATAATCCTTTATAAGCTCCAACCATCTCCTTTGCCTCATGTTTAAGTCCTTTTGCTCAAAGAAGTACTTCAAGCTTTTGTGGTCGGTGAATATGGTGCACTTTGTACCGTATAGGTAGTGCCTCCAAATCTTTAATGCAAAGACCACAACTGCTAGCTCCAAAGCATGAGTAGGTAATTGACCTCATGAACCTTCAACTAGCGGGATGCATAGGCTACAATCTTCCCTCTCTGCATTAACACACACCCCAACCCCGAGTAGGAAGCATCAGAATAAACCACCAGATCTTCACTTCCCTCGTGTAATGATAGAACAGGAGCTTGAGTCAACCTCGCCTTAAATTCCTTGAACGCCTTTTCTTGAGCTTGACCCCATATGAACTTTACATCTTTCCGGGTCAACTTGCTTAGTGGAGAAGTGATCTTAGAGAAGTCTTGAATGAACCTCCTGTAGTTGCCCGCCAAACCCAAGAAACTACGAATCTCGGATGGCGTCTTTGGTGACTTCCATTGCATTACCGCTTCCATCTTTGCTGGGTCCACCATAATCCCCTCGGATTCACCACATGACCAAAGAACTGAACATCACGCAACCAGAACGCGCACTTGGAGAATTTTGCGTATAACTTCTCCTGCCTAAACGTCTCCAACACTTCTTGAATGTGACTGGCATGCTCCTCCTTGCTTTTCGAAAAAATCAGGATATCATCGATAAATACAATCACTAATTTATCTAACATCAGCCGACACACTCGATTCATTAAATCTATAAAAGCAGCTGGTGCGTTGGTCAAACCAAATGACATAACGAGAAACTCGTAGTATCCATAACGCATGCGAAAAGTTGTTTTAGGAACATCCTGCTCTTTAACCTTTAACTGATGGTATCCTAATCGAAAGAACCAATTGGAACCATGGAGCTGATCAAACAAATCATCAATTCTCGGTAAGGGGTATCGGTTCTTTATGGTCAACTTGTTCAGCTCACGGTAGTCAATACACATCCTCATACTACAATCTTCTTCTTCACTGATAAGACCGAAGCAACCCAATGAGAGATACTCGGTCTAATGAACCCCTTATCAAGCAGCTCTTGCAATTGCTCGATCAACTCTTTCATCTCAGTTGGAGCCAACCGATAAGGTGCCTTAGTAGGTAGGGCACCTGGTATCAAGTCAATCTGAAACTCAATATCTCGGTCAGGTGGCACTCCTGCTAAGTCTTCGGGAAACAGATCCGGAAAGTCACACACAACCAGTACATCAGGCAGTTGTGGTGTTGGCGCATCCACATCCTTTACGTAGGCCAAGTAGGCACTACATCCACGCCTCATGCACTTTCCCGCCACCGCCATCAAAATTATGTTCGGCATCGTCGTGACTCGATCACCATAAACCATCATCGTATTCCCGTCAGGTACTGTAAATCGGATCATCTTCTTGCGACACACAATGTTCACTTCATAGTCTACCAACCAATCCATTCCTAGGACTACATCGAAACCGCCTAAGGTCATCACGAACGGTCTAACAGGAAACTTATGACCGTCTAGTTCTATATCACAACCTTCTATCATCTTAGAAATCTTGCTAGACTTACCTATGGCAGTCTCTACATCGAAGGGCTCATGAATACATCTACTCCTAATGGGCAGCTTAGCACAAAAGGCAGCAGAAATGAAACTCCTACTAGCACCAGAATCAAAAAACACATGCAAGAGTTTGGTTTACTAGAAACGTACCTAACACCACATCGGGGTCCGTCCTAGCCTCCTCCCGAGTCAGCGTGAAAGCTCGGGTGCTCACCTTATGCCCTTCAGTTCTGGTCTTCTTCCCTCCCCCAGAACTCTCTGCCCTCAGCTTCTTGCAATCCCTGCTCAGACGGCCGTTTTCTCCACAATTGTAGCACCTCATTACCCCATAATCTCTAGCCATATGACCAAGCTTCCCACACTTGAATAAGATGTTTGACCCCCGTTTGCATTCTCCAGAATGCTCTTTCCCGCATTTACCACATTTCTTCGACGCTGCACCAGATGTGACCACGCGCCGGTCATCCACCCGTGCACTCTTATTGTTCTTCGGGACACCACCCAGACCAAACCTCTTCCCATTCAGATTCGGTCACCACCACCCTTCTTATTCACCTCAGCCACAACCACCTCCTGTTCATCATACAACCTCCCAGCCGGGTCAACGGATGACCTAAAAGTTCTTGGCCGGGCGGTGATCATATGCCTGCGAATGTCCATTGGCAAGCCTTGAATATACCTCTTGATCTTTCTCGATATAGGTGTCACCTGATCTGGCACCAGGCGTGCCATTTCGTTGAATTTGGTGGTGTACTGCTCATGCATCATTGTTCCCGCCTCCAGTTGCACGAACTCGCTCTCAACATTATCCATCTCCCTATGAGGACAAAACTCCTCAATCACCAACTTCTTTAGCTCTTCCCACCTCATCCTCCTGATAGCCCTGCTACCCTCAGCTTGGACAATATTGTCCCACCAACACAAAGCCGAGTCCACAAATGAGTGGGCGGCAAACTTCACCTTCTGATCCTCCCGACACTCGCTGATATCACGACTGGCTTCCATCTCTCTCACCCACTGGTGAGCAGCAGCAACAGTGCCATTTCCATCAAAAGTTGGGGGCTTGCATCTGATAAATGCTCCATAGTTACAACCTCATGCTGCCTCCTGCACAGGCTCTTCTTCCTCTTCCTCATTATCAAAGAGAACCGTCCCAGTCTCCGGTCGCTCCCGTCATCCTGAAGACCTATTTCCCTCCCTTCTCTCTCCTTTCCTTATAGCCTTTATCACTTCGGTCACCACAGACGGTAGGATCTTCTGCATGACCTCATGCACTTCCTTCACAACAGCCTCCTTCACTGAGGACCTCAAGTTAGCACTCTCATCCCCGCCCTCTAGATGAGGAGTCTCGGGTTCTTCACGAACCACCTTTTCGACTCTAGGTCTTCCACTTGTGACCCGTGGTTTAGCACCACGTCTACCATGACCTCCACCACAAGAAGCCTTAGAAGACCTACCACCAGCCATCCTCTAAGCACGCTATAAGACTCAAACAACAACACAATCATTCAAGGTAATATCTCAATTTATGTCAAGTATAGTAAGTCCCTAATTACAGTGGCCAGTTGTGATATGCCCAAATAATACCGGTTAACATTAAGAAAATACCTGATGGCACGCAGCTACTCGGACTGGCATCCCTTCCCTTTCCGTCCCATTTTCAGTTTAAGTTTAGGTTTCTTTTAAAAATTTACCCGTTTCACTTAAACTTTGGCTTTGATACCAACTTGTAAGGCCCCGTTTCCGGGACGCTCACACCTAGTCACTCATCACACATAAAACATATAATTACATTAACTTTACTAAAATCATACAGCGGAAACACTCTAAACAATCATTTCATTTCCTTTAAACAATCACATTTGCAAAATAATACATCATTCATTACAAAATATAATTCGTTCATATTTCAATGCAAAAATGTTATACAAAAGAATGCCACACAAAAAAAATGCCAAGTAGCTGCCCCGCGCCATCCTCAGCAATGCTCACCTGCGAACTGGAAAATGCATAAACAGTCAGTGATGCTGAGTGAGTTCTAGTTTTATAAAAACATTGCTTTACCTTCCATTCGTTAATACATTTTCATTACTATCGCATGTGATCATACATTGTACATACATCAAGGTAATCATTATTATCTTCATCATCGTTCGTATAGTACATTTCGCACGTTTCGCACATTTCGTACTTATCACACATTTCGTACATTGTTTTATCTTTCACTTCTATGTAGGTCCTGTCATGTTCTTAACCCCCCTCTAGAGCACCATGCAATTCATCTAGGGTTAAGCGACAAGGACCCCGTATTGCATGTATGCAGTGGTCGCTAGGACATACACCCCCTGTGTGTGAACTCTTATGGGTTCGCCAAGCTCGCACGTTGTAAAACACTCAGTAATTAGGAAATCACACGTATTGGAGCAGTCACCAAGACTGAACTCTTACTATGTGTATGAACCCTTATGAGTTAGCCAAAATCGCACGCTGTAGATAAACATAGTTGAGCTAACATTTTTCAATGAGTTGTTAACCTCTTTCATTTGCTTGCATGGCTGTTCATTCGTTCCTTCATTTTGTTCCACTTTCATTATCTTAAATCTTTCACTTCGTTAAGACAATACTTTATGTTCATTATCAATATCACACCACGTAAGCCACATCATCATACTTAATGAGGAACATAAGAAAACATTCATACATAACATACATAATCAACCTACATCAGCATCATCATACACAACATCAATCATACATCATCCAAAACATCATTCATCGTACATTCACATACATTAACATATGCTTATCATGCATAAATCATCATAAAACATAACTGACCCACCGTGGGATAGTTGGGGTTCGGGGGCGGCAGTCCATGACATCACGGTCCTAGGGGTCGCAAGCCCTAGTGGGGTCCAAAGGGCAACGCCCCTGGCTGGGGCCGTGCTGACCTGGACTTAGTGAGTAGCTTCTTAATCAAGTATTTAAAGCAAGGGTTGCACTGCACAGCCTGGAGATTAGTTAACACTAAAAGGAATTAACTTCCGCCTAATTTAGCTGCTAATTTCGTTGCCAGACCAACAGTTTCGCTACTAGTTTCGCCAGCAGTTTCGCTGCTAGTTTCGCTCGCATCTTCGCACGAAGTTTCGTTGGCATCTTCGCCACCACTTTTGCTACCAGTTTCGCCCAACTTTCATTGGAAAACCATATCTGCGAAACTACCTGCGAAACTATAGTTTCCCAGGAACATCCACAGTTTCGTAGACGAATTCCCAATTTTACTGGTTGAACACCCACTTTCACACAACGGGCTGAAAATTACGAACCACCCCATTTTTGACCCAAAACGTCAATCTTTTACATCCCAAAAATTGGTTTATCACCCAATAAGCTTTATCTAAGCTTCTTACATGTTTTCTTGCACAAAAATGTGAGTTTTGGCGAATCTTTGCCACTTTCAAAAACCCCAAACCTAGAATCCGGGTTTACACCAAAAGGAATGATTAATGACGTTTCTTACCAGGAGTCTTGGCGTTTTCTTGTTGTTTGGATGCCCACAAACACCGATCTTCAATCCCGAGATCAACCGAGCCTTTAATCTTCATTCTCTCTACTTTCTCTCTCTACTATCTCTCTCTAGAATTAGAGTGTTGAGTTGCATATGAGAGCTGCTCAAGCTGATCCGTTTATATATAGCGGGCATTCCCGGGACCTTAAACATGCTAAACACGTATCCCAAAGAGTTAACTCGGTCTATAACCCATGTCCATATTATTTCCATTAAATGATATCATCTAAGCCCATTATTATTATTTGGCTCGCTTAGACACTATTCGTGGCGTTACAAATCTTGCTCAAGATATCCATTTAGAAAAGCGGCTTTGACATCTATTTGCGAAATCTCATAATCATAATGAGCAGCTATGGCAAATAATATACTAATAGACTTTAGCATTGCAACTTGCGAGAAGGTCTCATCATAATCAACCCCTTGAGTTTGAGTGAAACCTTTTGCTATAAGTATAGCTTTATAAGTATCCAAGTTTCCATGCATATCGGTTTCGTCTTGAAAACCCACTTACCTCCAACTACCTTGGAGTTAAGAGGTGGTACGACCAAGTCCAACACTTGGTTGTCATACATGGATTGCATCTCAATGTTCATGGCTTCAAGCCATTTGTCACAATACAAATTGGACATTGCATCACGATAAGTGGTTGGTTGATCGGAATCTACCACATAGTATCCATCTACGAAAAATCCATACCTTTCTGGTGGATTACTAATTCTACCAGAACAGGAAACGTTTTACGTGTATTGACCAACTATTTGATCATCCTCAACATCTTCATGTTGACTGCCAGTGTCAACCAAACATGTATTGTTTATGGTTCTTGATCCTCCTCAAGATCCACTGTTCTATTGCTAGTTCCTTCCATAAGGAACATACTTTTAAGAACTCAGCCTTGTTGGCAACAAACTTCTTTTGTTCGAATGGATCATAGAAATAATATCCCATAGAATCTCTAGGATATCCAATGAAGATACACTTAGTGGAATGACTTTCTAACTTGTTTGAGGTGGGAGTCTTAACATAAGCCTCACATCCCCATACCTTTAAATATGATAGTAATGGAACCCTTCCATGCCATATTTCAAAAGGTGTCATTTCCACTTTCTTAGTTAGGGCCATATTCAAAATGCGGGTTGTAGAGAGCAAAGCGAAAACCCAAAATGATAGAGGCAATGAGCTTCTAGCCAACATAGATCGAACTATATCCAATAGAGTTTGATTTCTCCTCTCGGATACACCATTGTGTTGTGGTGTTCCTAGTTGTGAGACAATCCCACAACTTCTAAGATATTTCTAAAAGCATCACTAAGGTATTCACCTGCTCTATTGGTGCAGAGAATTTTTATTTACTTGTTCAATTGATTTTCTACTTCATTCTGGAAGATTTTGGGCAATTCAAAAGCTTGATCTCTGTGTCTTAACATGTATACATACAAAAATTTGCTATAGTCATTGGTACATGTAATGAAGTATCTTTCATTGTACCTACACATTTGCTTTAAAGGACCACATACATCCGAATGTATGATACCTAATAAATCTTTTGCCCTTTCGGATTTGCCTCTAAAAGGTGCCTTAGTCATTTTACCTTGTAAACAAGATTCACATACATCAAATGAATCATATTCAATTTCCTTTAAAAGACCATTCTTTTGAAGTGTTTGTATGCGCTTCTTCTTTATATGACCAAGATGGCAATGCCAAAGATAGGTGTTACTCAAATCCAATTTTAGCCTTTTGGTGGTGGTTTGGTATAGTGAGCTATCATATAATGTGTTTTCACGAACCAATTCATAAATACAATTAATAGGAATAGTTTTAAAATAAAATATGTCATTTAAAGAAACATGAATTTCATTTTCAATAAATGTCATAACGTAACCATATTTTCTTAATTAAGAAACTGAAAGAATGTTCCTAGTCAAACTAGGAGCATACAAAACAGTGTTCAAAATTACCTCCAAACCATTTGAAAGCTTCAAGATGTAGTCCTGTCAGTCTTCAACTTGAACTTTAGCCCAATTCCCCATATAGAGGCTAACATCCCCTTTCTTGAAGTCCTTACTTCTTTTGAACCCCTGCAATAAGTTGCAAATGTGAGTTACACATCCGGTATCCAATACCCATGTGATAGATGATATGAAATTTTGCTAAATTTTAATCATGACAATTGTACCTGAGGTTTTCCTGGAATCCCTCTTAGTTTGCAACTCTTTGAGATGGACTGGACAATTTCTTTCCCAATGTCCAATCACTTGAAGCATGGGTCATTTAAAGCAACCTTTTGTTTCTTCTACGCTTGTTTGTGGTGGCGCTCTTACCACACCCTTTCCCTTACCCCTAACATACCCTTTACGATTGGCAACACTTTCCTTGGGTGCGGGGTGAGGCTTCTTCTAGTTCCAACCTTCATTGATGGTGAGAACGGGAAAAAACTTTTTACCCATGGCCGCCTCGGCAGTTTTGAGGATCAAATTTGTAGCCAACTCTTTTGAGACGAGACAGTTCAGCCTTTCGAGGCGGTCAATATGGCTTTTCATCTTAAGTACATTAGATGAAACTGATTGGATGTCATCCATACAGCATGCATGGAGTGCTCAAACCGTTTCGAAGTGCTCTACTCATGCTTGTTGTTGGAACGTTTCCTTCAACTGTGTTATCATGTTGTACGATCCATGATGTTCATACTCCTTTTGGAGATCCAAAGTCATACTTGCCAACATGAGGCAAGACACTTGGACCGAGTCCTTAGTGTATTTCACCCAATTATTATAGGCATACTCATCATCCTCATTAGGTTGATCGGGAATCAGATCGTCTAAAATATATGATCATTTCTCTTGCTTGAGAACAATTCTCAAGTTTTGAAACTAATCTATAAAGTTGTTATAGTTTAGACGCTCCTTTTAGAGAATAGTCCTTAGTGATAGTGAGTGAGCGGACGGGATATCATTATTTTCATTGTTGTTAGTGGCCATCTACAAAATTTAACAAGGTTTAATTTTAGTACTTCTGATATTATTCATATTTTAATTATTAAAGCCCTTATGTGTCTTACACAATTTTAAAATTGTACAATCCAACGTTCCATTTAAATAGTGGTTAGGTGACCTTTATCTCATTATTTAAATTAACAAGGTAGTCAAAGTTTTGACAATTGCAACCCTTTGCAACTTCTAGGAGTATGGGATCGACTTAAACATCATGTGTATGGTTAGCACGTTTATCCCATGAACATCTTTGTAAACCACATTATAGGTGATCAATTTAACATGGTTTGCAAATCAAGTCACCCTACTTACACACACATGTGCGTTTACCAATATAAGTGGTTAGGTGGCCTTTATCCCACCAATATTGTATTCCGACCTTAAATCACAAGTTCCCTTAAAATGGTTAGGCGAACTTTATCCGATTAAGAGTTTCCAAGTAACTCAAGTGTTGTGCAAAAGGATGGTGTTAAACTTGTTTTCAAAATAAATTTTAATCTTTAAAAAATCTAGTTTAGAAAACTCTATGTACCTTATATTGTCATGCTTTCAAATACATAGTACCCTATGGTCACTTTTTAATAAAACCCCTTTTATTAAAATCATTAATCCTTTTAATAATATTTTATTAATCATCTAATGATAATGAACCATCAATTTTCAGCTTGTTATGTTTGTTAATAAGTTTGTAATGCATATCCAAATATCAAACAACAACCACAAAAGAAACAACCAAACAAGCATAATCATACAATCACAGGGCATAGCCATAGCCACTAAGTTGACTACACTTATTTCCCATCACAAATGTTTTCATTAGGTCTTCCCTAAGGGTTTAAAATGACACATCAAAAGTGCGTCCATGAACTCCCATTTGAATCAACATCCAAATGCTTCAAGTGTCCATGTTATAGATAGATATGTACTGTAGAGATTAATGAAGAGGCTGATGCAACCTAAACATCTTTAGTCTCTCTTGCATGCTGTACAAGTGCATTAAAGTGGAATGCTTCGGAAGTTTCACATGTGCAACAGAAATACTCTAAGTGTGAAATCTTCCGAAGCCAAGACAAACATCTTCCGAAGCCAAAGATGAAGTCTTCGAAGCCTCAGAGACAAAGTCTTCCGAAGCTTCAAGTTCATGAAGACATATTTCTTCCGAAGACTTTTAGGATATGCTTTATCTGATGTACTGTTCCATAAAGCTGGACACCTTTCCCTGCAACTCTGCAAGTCACCAACTAACATGTTTTGGTGAAAAAGTCCATGCTTTTGATAACTATACATTGAGGTCTTGAGTCTATAACTATCTACTTTATGTACTTTATCCTTTTTGTAATAGATAAGGATGTGAGCTATAGCATGTCATAGCCACTAGTCAAAAGGCAATCTGCCTTTTGACTTTACAATTGATTTTGTGTGTGTCTAGTCAATTGTATCAAGCTGGCTTTCAAAGTATAGCCGGTTGTAGGATGTTGTATAAGTATCTCATGTTCTTGTATCTTTCACATATGCTTTGTAACACTTGTAATAGAACATAGAGAAAGCAATATACTGCATTCTTGAAAACCATATACTTGTGTTCTTTGTGTTCTGTCTCTTACATTACTTGTGTTCTTAGTGTCTTGTCTTGGTTAATCCAGTTTACTGTTTGATTAAAGCTTGGTTAATCTCCTCTTTGTGTTGTTGTGTTGTAACTCACACCCTTCAATGATCCTGCATTTGGTATCAAAGCTTTCAGGCTCTTGATATAAGATCTCACCATCTTAAGATCCCTCACACACACAAATACCAAACTTTTCAAATGGCAGCCATTTCCAAAACTGATATGGAAACTAGAACCATGAACAAGTCCGCACTGATCACTCTTGATGAGTTTGACACCTCGTGTTTAAGAATGGAAGGTTTCATCAGGTCTCTTGATTCAAGAATATGGGAGTCTATTGAGAATGGATCTTTCATATCCAGCACACCCTCTACTACTGGTGCTGGTATGATCCCCAAGGATGTGGCTAACTACTCTGATGAAGATAGGAAGAGAGTAGAGATAGACAGGAAAGCCATGACAGCTCTTCAAACTGCCCTTCCAAACTCTGTGTACAGAGGTTTGTGGGATGCACTGAAACTGATGTATGAGGGTTCTTCTGAAGCCAAGGAGAACAAGAAAGATCTCATGAAGCAACAGTTTGGAAACTTCACCTTCAAAATAGGTGAGACCATGACTCAGCGATACTTCAGGTATGTTGAGATTTGTGGATACCCTAGTGGATGGAGGAGTTTCTCTTGAGAATAGAGACATTGTAAGGAAGTTCATTTCCTCACTTCCTAGGCAATGGACACACTACTGTGTGGTGATCAAGAGAACTGAAAATCACAAAACTCTCACTCTGACAGATTTATATGGGATTCTCAGTGGCTACCAGATGGAGATGAAGATGCAGGATTCATCTGGCAACTCCAACAATCAAATGGGTTCAACCCTACATGTGGTTGAAAACGATAGCATAGAACCCAAACATCATCTTATATGCTACCCTGACAACTCACCTAAGGGTCCTTTCATCACCTTTCCGGAGACACCAAAGGAGAACTACACTCAAGGAAGCCTATTCCAAAAGGCAAGCTCTTCTCAAGCATTTGTGTCTTCTGATGAAAGCTGTGGCAACTCTCTTTTCACTCTTGAAGACCTGGACTGTATCCATCCAGATGATCTGGAGTACATGGAAATAGTCCAGCAAATGGCTATTCTCACTCACAGAGCCAAGAAGTTCTACAAGAGGACTAGAAGGAAGTTCCCAAGCAATGCAACCAGTGGAAAGTTTGGACTGGACAAAGGAAAAGTCAAGTGTTACAACTGTAACTTGATAGGCCATTTTTCCAGAGAGTGTAAGGCACCTAGAACCAATGATGGCCAAACACAACCCAGACCAAACTACATTGACAAAGTTCTCCATAATGAGAAGTCAAAGCAGCAAGCTGCTGTTGCTGTTGAGGAAGGAGGCTTTGACTGGAGCTTTCAGGTGGAAGATGCTTCTCCAAACCAAGCATTGATGGCAGATCATGATGAAGCCAAGGTATTGGAACATCTCTGTACTCCTGAATGCATTGCTAAAGTTAAGAGGTATAGGTCCTATAACTTGGAACTGAGATCTGATATTGAGTCCTTAAACATTTTAAAATCTGATTTTAGAAAGACTTAAAATGATTATAAGCTGAAAATAGAGGACTTAGAGAAAACAATTTCAGTTCTAAAACATGAACACACAGATTTTAGGACTCAAATTAAAGATCTTATAACCAAGTTAACTGAGTGCAAGGCTAAGCTTGTGATCAGCAAAGCAAGGGCAGAAAAGAGTGTTCTTGAAGAAGAGACCTTCAAGAACATGATATCCTCATCCCTGCATAACAAAGTGTGCTATCAAAATAGACAGGGACTTGGATCCAATGAGATAGCTCCTCCACACACAATCTTGTCAGTAAGTTCTCCTAGGTGTGGAACTTGTGACCATGAGCTTCCTCTCATAGATCTTATGAGTGACGAGGATGAAGAAGAGATAGTGAAGAATCCTTCTACTAAGAGTGAAGAGGAGGATTCCAAGAAGGGCCACTATCCTTCTGAGGAGAAAGTGAAGACTGTGATGACCAAGTCCATGAGAAAGAACATGATCAGAAAGAGCAAAAGGAAGGCAATGAAGGCTCAAGAGATCAAGGCTACTTTTGACTCTAAGCAGAAATAAGTTTTTATTTCTGCATGGTTTAAAGTGGTAGGGACTGAAGGCATCAACCAAAACTCTGCTAAGAGTTTGGTTCTTGCTCAACTCATCTCAGCAGCAAGAAGAAGACTGATCTGCTGTGTACCACTGCTGCACAGCCTGGTCCATCAAACTCCAAGCACAATTCTTAGCCCAAGAGTACTATCTCAGCATCTGCAAAGATAAAGGTGGAGAAGGGAAGTGACCAAAGACAATCTTACTGTCTAGACAAGGCTCTTGTGAAGAAGAAGATGAATTGTGTTATGTGTGACAACACCACTCACATTGCAAAGGATTGTCCCGTCAATCCCAAAGGTACTATCCACATGGCCAAAAAAAGGCTTCAAAGAGTTCCAAGAAGATTCAGGCTTTGGAAGGAAATGTTTGGATCATAGACAGTGGCTGCTCCAGGCACATGACTGGTAATAGGTCACTACTCCAGAACTTTGAAAGGATTGATGGAGGAGCTGTTGCTTTTGGAGGAGATGAAGGTGGTTACATTTCTGGAAGGGGCAAGGTCACAAATGGTAGGCTCAGCATTGATAAGGTAAACTTTGTTAAGGAGCTTGGATACAATCTTCTGAGTGTATCACAATTTTTTGATGAGAGTCATAACATGCTCTTTACTGAGCATGAGTGCATTGTTCTTAAGCCTGGTGTGGTCATTCCTCATGAGCATATCCTGCTTAGAGCCCCCGAGAAAGGAAACATGTACAAGATGGATTTGCAAGAAACCTCTCCCTCTGGAGAAGTTTCATGCTTTCTATCCAAAGCCAATAGTGATGAGTCTTTCCTATGGCATAAAAGAATGTGCCATGTAAACTTTAAAAACATGAATAAATTGATTAAGCATGATCTGGTAACTGGAATGCCAAAGAAAGAGTTTACAAGTGATGATCATTGTGTTGCATCCCTAAAAGGGAAGCAACATATGGTATCTCACAAGCCTAAGGAGATGAACTCAATCACTACACCCCTACACTTGTTACATATGGATCTCTTTGGCCCCACCAGTGTAATGAGTTCAGGAAGGACCTTATACTGTCTAGTGATCAAAGATAATTTTACAAGATTCACTTGGATCTTTTTCCTTAGAACTAAGGATAAGACTCCTGAGATTCTGAAGAATTTCATCTTAAAGATTGAGAATCAGTCTGATCACAAGGTCAAAATCATAAGATGTGATCAAGGAACAGAATTCAAGAATCAAACCCTTGATACATTTTATGATGATAAGGGTATTGCAAGACAATGTAGTGCTCCAGGACTCCTCAGCAAAATGGTGTTGCTAAGAGGAGAAACAGGACACTGATTGAAGCTACAAGAACCATGTTGTCTCACTCTAAACTGCCCATCACCTTCTGGGCAGAGGCAGTCAACACTGCCTGCTATGTGCAGAATAGAGTTTTAGTAGTTAAGACTCATGGGAAGACTCCTTATGAACTTTGGCACAAGAGAAAACCTTTCATTGGTTTTCTCAGGTCATTTGGATGTCCTTGCACCATCTTGAATACCAAAGATCAAATTGCCAAGTTTGCTAAGAAATCAGACGATGGACACTTTATTGGATACTCTTCCCAAGCTAAGGCTTATAGAGTGTACAATCTCAGAACTAGAATTGTTGAGGAGTCAGCCAATGTGACCTTCAATGAACACACACCATGTGTTGCTGGTTCTGGTCTAGATTGGCTATTTGATCTTGATTTGGTTACCAACTGTTTTAATAAATCTTGTGAGAATGTTTCAGGATCTTCAGAAAATTTAAATACATGTGATCCTGACCCAAGATTTGAGCTAGGAAGACCTTTAAGTCATACATCTTCAGCTCCAGTTGGAACTACTTCTGCAAATGAGGTTTCTATCAGCACAATAATGACAAATTCAGCTGATACATCAAGTATGCCTTCAAATTCCAGCTCAGAGGCTCTACAACCAGATAAGAACACCTCAACTGTGGAAGGCAATAATGGTGATGGTGACAGTGACCAAGGATTTCTTAATGCCACTAACCACACCACAGATAAGAACATCAATGATGTCACACACTACTTGGATCAAGTTTCACTTGAAAAGTGTGCTGATGTGGTGGGAGAAACATCTATGCCAGATCTAAATTTTTCTAATTTAGATCTTTCTCACAACTTGCTGTGATTCCTCAGCTTAGGATCCACAAGTCTCATCCTACCACAAACATCATTGGAGATGTTGTCTTCGGGGTAAAGACAAGAGGACAAACCCATGAAGCAAATGTTTGTCTTCACTCTTGTTTTCTATCCCAGATAGAGCCAAAGAAAGTTGAAGAAGCTCTAAAGGATGGAAGTTGGGTTGAAGCCATGCAACAAGAGCTGCTTCAATTCAAAAGATAGAAAGTTTGGAACCTTTGTCCTCTTCCTTTTCGGAAGACTGCCATAGGAACCAAATGGATGTTTTGGAATAAGAATGATGATAGAGGCATCATCATCAAGAACAAAGCTAGACTGATTGTTCAAGGATACACACAAGAAGAAGGGATTGACTACACTGATGTCTTTGCTCTAGTGGCAAGATTAGAAGCTGTTAGGATATTCCTGGCATTTGCTGCATCCAAGAACTTCAAAGTCTTTCAACTTGATGCGAAATGTGCCTTTTTATATGGAGTGATAGATGAAGAGATTTATGTCAAACAACCACCTGGTTTTGTAGATCCTGATCATCCTGGTTATGTCTGCAAGCTTGACAAAGCTCTCTATGGCTGCATCAGGCACCCAGGAAGTGGTATGAGACACTGTTTGTAAACATGGATACAGGATAGGTACTATAGATGGAACTCTCTTCATCAAAGGACAAGGAAAAGACATATTGCGAGTTCAAGTATATGTGGATGACATCATCTTTGGTTCAACTAATCCAAAGCTCTGTAAAGACTTTGAGAAGCTGATGAAAGACAAATTTGAAATGAGTGCCATAGGGGAACTCAATTTCTTTCTGGGAATTCAAGTGAAGCAAGTTCAAGATGGCATCTTCATAAGTCAGTCAAAGTATGTTCAAGACATACTCAAAAGGTTCAATATGACTGACTGTAAGATTGCTAAGACACCCATAGACAGAAACCACTCCCTTGGTCTTGATCTTGAGGGGGAGTGTGTAGATGAACACTTATACAGGGCTATGATTAGGTCTCTTATGTATCTTACTACTAGCAGGCCTGATATCATGTTTGCTACATGCATCTGTGCAACATATCAAGCCAACCCTAAGATGTCTCATCTTATCACTGTCAAAAGGATTCTAAGATACCAAAAAGGTGCATTAACACTTGGTCTATGGTATCCTAAGAACTCTAACTTCAATCTGTATGCTTATACAGATAGTGATTATGGTGGTTGCAATATGACTACAAAGTCTACATCTGGGGGATGTCAATTTTTTAGTGGAAGGGTTGTCTCATGGCAATGCAAGAAACAATCTTGTGTCTCTGCATCAACTGCTCAAGCTGAATACATTGTTGCCGCTAGCTGCTGTGCTCAAGTGCTTTGGATCCAGAATCAAATGCTAGACTATGGGTTAAGTTTTAAGGAGACTCCAATCCACATAGACAACAACAGTGCTATCTCAATTACAGAGAACCCTATGCAGCACTCAAGGACAAAGCACATCAATATCAGGTATCATCTAATAAGAGATAATTATGAAAAGGGATTAATTAAACTAGTCAAGGTTCACACAAATGAACAATATGCTGATTTGTTTATAAAAGCTTTTGATGAACAAAGATTTAAATATCTAGTATCAGCTATTGGGATGATCAACCTTGAGTAAATTTTTCTTAAAACTAATTCTTATTATTTCTTAAAAATTGTGTATTCTAAGTTGTCTAGTCCATCATCTTCATAAGCTCATGTTTCCCTTGGATTAAAAAAAACTCTTTCTATGAAGACTTTCCTTAGATTAATTGATAATTTTATACTTCGGAAGTTATGCATTTTCACTTCGGAAGAAAATCATACCTTCAAAATATTTAACTGTCTATGAAATTTACCTTCGGAAGAGATTTCAATTTTATCTTCCGAAGCTTAAATAGTTATCTTAGACACTTACTTATTTTCAAGGACCTTTTCCTTCCGAAGCAAAAATTAACTCTCAGAAGCTTTATTGATCTCTATAAAAAGCATTCAAGTCTTAATTTTTTTTTCGAAGCAAAATCATCAAATACTCTCAGGAAACTCTTCCGAAGTCATTTTAGCTTCGGAAGCTTTTTCATTAAAACTTCCAAAGTTAATTAACCTTCGGAAGCTTTTTGACTTCCAAGAAAACTACTTTTTGAGCAAAAAGTAAACTACTTTTTCAGAGGTGGGACCGACATCCGGATTTTAAAGTTTATCCTCTTTCATTAAACTTTATCTGAAATCCCTCTCTCATATAAACCCAACGGCTTCCCCTCTTCTATCATCTGCTCTTCCTCCAAACCTAAAAACCCAAATTTCTCTCTAAAATTTCTTTCTTTCTTTTTCCTTCATCTCTAAGCTATCTCACAATGGCTAACCTTGCTCATAGAAATGATCCCAACTTTACCATGCAGCTACACAGACAACACAATCAAGTTGCTCTGTTATGCTCTGAGAAAGATCCTCATTTCTTAGAGGTTTGTCGTTTCTTGTCTTTGTCGAACTACTTCACCTCCCTTACCATTGATCCTCCACTCTATGAGGATCAATTGCTTGAATTCTGGAAGACCTACCAAGAGGTCATTATGGACGGGGAGAAGGCACTGTCTGCCACAGTGCAAGGGAGAACAATCTTCATCACTGTGGCCATCATCAACTGACATCTTCAGCTGGATGATGAAGAAGGTGAGGTGTTGTTCCCAAAGGAAGCTATAAATCATTCATTTGCGTAGATGGGGTATGAGGGAGATTTTTCTGTAAAGACTTTGAGGAAAGGGAAGGTCTCATCCAAATGGAGATTCCTGCTCCATGTGGTCATTCATAGCTTATCAAACAAGCATGGTGGATGGGACCAGATTCCTGAAGATCTCTCCTTTATAGTCCATGGAATGGTTCAAGGAGTCAATTTAGGTACTCTCAGTTTGTTTATACAAATTTGCTTGCTAATTTAGACTCCTTAGAATATTACATGTTTCCTAGATATGTCCAGTACATTCTTAACTGTGAACTGGGCTCACAGTTAAGGGAAACAGGTAACATTCTTAAATTGGGACAGATGAAGCCCGGCATCTTTAAAACATTGAGAAAGTCCACTGTTGGATTCTCTGGGGTAGAAACAGCCCTAGTCCCAAAAATGTTAGAGCTCATTGCTCAAGGTGACAACCTAGCAGCACAAGCTAGTGTTGAACCCACACCTGCTACTTTCCAACCACCTACACGGCCTCAAATCTCCATCACCTACCAAAGAAAATCCAAACGAACCCCTGCTCAGACTATTCAGTCTGTGGAGGCCCCCATATACTCACCCATTCAGGAAGAAGTGGATACTGGAGCTCCCACTTCTCCTGAGGAGCAGACCACTCCCATCTTTTCTAAAATCAGTGCTTAGGTTTTTCATGCTCAGCCTCATGAGATCATTAGCCCTACTGCTTTAAGCCATCACTCTGAGTCTCAACACTCAATGATCAACCTTTAGGGGACAGTTACCATCCCCAGCCTATAGATCTCAACCAACCAATTCCCAACCTTGACTTCTATACTGATGAAGATCTAGGTTTCAGTGAGTATAATGAGTCTCTCTTCTTTTTCCCTACTCAAAGAGAGATGAATACTCCTGAGTCTCCTACTTATATCCCACATCAGTCACCTACAACTGTGGTGGACACTCCTGAACTTATTCAGGATGTCCATATGGAAGAGGCTCTCACTTCTGCAAGTGATTACATCATTCAGACCTCAACCATGGCAACTCAGCCTACTGACATCTCAACTGAGACTGCCAGTAAGCAGAGGAAATCCAGTGGCCAAGAACTTAGAACTGGTTATGACAGAAAGGACTCTAGTCCAATCTTCTCCACCCCTAGTGATTCTTCTGATGAAGATGATGGGGATCTGAGACTAAAGGTGCAACAACTATCCAAAACATGCACCTATTTAGTCTCAAAGGTCAGTCACCTTGAATCTCAGGTGGTACCTTAAACAATAAGCTCAATGATCAGCAACTTGAGATTACATATCTTAAGGAAAAACTAGCTGGGAGACCCTTAAGGAGAGCTCAACCAGGAACACAAGAACCTGTGGATGTGATTGATCTATCCTCCAGCTCACCTATGCAAATGGGTGATGCTACCAAAAAGGGGGAGAAAGTCCTTACAGCCACAGAAACTGGGAGTTCCTCTGAGAGAATGGACATTGAGGACTCACCATCCTTATTTGCAACTGTGCATTCTCAGCAACCTCCTCTAGTTCACACTGATGTGGACTACACAGACTTCTTCATACAGAGTCTGTTTGAGGATGGGATACCAAGAGCCATGTGACCTTCATCATCCTTCAATCACATCATTGGATGGAGGTAGGACAATAACTGGAAGGCTCTCATCATCATAAGAGTTCAAGGACAGCTAGAAGTTTTTAATTTTCAGACCTTGAACTACTATGAAGGTTTGGATCTAGTCAACACACCACTTGTCAACCCAAGCCAATCAAGACAAGCTGACAGACTGGCTAGAAGAATCCAAGACAGGATCATTGCAGAGTTCAGCCTAAGAAGGAGACTAAGGCAATCAGGCAATGTCATCAGTCAACTGGATGTTGAGGCAGACCCTAAGATTAGCTTCATAGGGGAAACCTTGACTGAAGGCCCAGTGACAGAACCTGAGAGCCCTGTCTCATCATCTCCAACTACTGCAGAGATCCATATTCCTACTGAGACACCTGCTGGTCAAGGTGCTTCTCAATCTCTCTCTGGCCTGAGCTCAGATGCTGCAACGAGCAATGAAGGCCAAAGCTCTCTTCACCCTGAGTCACAAAGGTCTGTGGGTGACAAAGGGAAAAGAAAAATGACATCTGAGGAGATTGAGGAGGAGGAGAGAGAGAGGAAAAGGAGGCTAAGGGGAGAGGGTTCCTCTACTGAGTCTCCAAGACTCATGGAGTCTGCAATCAGGGCTGCCCCTAGACCAGATACTCAGAATGATGAGTTAAGGGCAGTCAAGATCAACTGTCTGCAGACAAGGAACTATGACATAGTTAATATCATTTCTCTCCCCTTGGATGAATTGAATGAGCTGGTTGATCTGGAAAGGTCAAAAGAGAAGAGTGAGGCAAAAGATGCAGAACTCCTAGTACAGATGAAAGAAGAAAGAAAAAGAAAAAGACTGTACAGAGGTATGCCTAACCTCTCACCAGTTCAAGAAAGCCCTGAACAAGAGGATGTGGTTCAACAAGAATCTCAGGTAGATAAGGAAGAAGACTTAATCAAGATGATTAACTACCTGAGTGCCACAGGTCTCTATCAGGCAGATGCACTCCTTCCCTTACCTTATGACTATGTTGAGTTTGAGTATTTAATAAAACTTGAGCTTGAGTTAGTCAAGGAAAGAAAGACAACAAAGAGGAAGATGAGGGAAGAAGCTGCAAAGTGAAGAGCCATCATCCAAAAGAGCATGAAGAAGTCTGCTGATAGGCAGAAGATGATCAACTTCTTGAAGCTGTATGGATTCTCCGGAAGGAGACTTGGACCCATGTCTCTATCCACTATGGATGAGCATATCAGGGTAATCAAGCAGAAGATCAAGAGTGGAGTGCTCACTGACTTACACTCCACTCCAAGTCAGGCCCCACCTGAAGTGGAGGTTAAGGTTGAACAAACAGACAGAACACAACCCAGACCTCCTGCTAATGCTTAGCAAGCTTCATCTTCTAATCCACAGCAGGGTCAACCTCTATCTCCTTCTGATCCTGAGAGAGACGGTAAAGATCAATCTGGTGCTGCAGGCCAGTCTTCCCAGTTAAAATATGGAAAAAGAAAGAAGAGGATGGCTTCTAAACCAAAGTCTAAGAAGAAGAAGAAGCCTGCATCCTCTTCTGAACCTCAGGATGATTTAGAACAACCTGAGGATGTGCAGCCAGAGGATGCTCAACCAACTCCAACTTTAGTAGCTCCTCTAGCATTAGGAAGACCCATCTTGTCTTGGACATACACCACAAATCCAGAAAGGTGTCGTGTTACTAGAGATCAAGGCATTGAAGACATTTATACATGGCAAGATTTGTTTCAGTTGCCTCTGCATGATCTTTTTGACATGAGAAGACACTTTGATAGCTTGAAATATCCTGATCATCTTATGAAGAAAGGAACGATGATAATCCTAATGAGGACTGTTAATATCTGAAGTTTTCTAAGGGTTTTGGTAGCATCAGCCTAGGGGGAGTTTGTAGAGATTAATGAAGAGGCTGATGCAACCTAAACATCTTTAGTCTCTCCTGTATGCTGCACAAGTGCATTGAAGTGGAATGCTTCGGAAGTTTCACAAGTGCAACAGAAATACTCTAAGTGTGAAATCTTCCGAAGCCAAGACCAACATCTTCCGAAGCCAAAGATGAAGTCTTCCGAAGCCTCAGAGACAAAGTCTTCCGAAGCTTCGAGTTCATGAAGACAGATTTCTTCCGAAGACTTTTAAGATATGCTTTATCTGATGTACTGTTCCATAAAGCTGGACACCTTTCCTCTGCAACTCTGCAAGTCACCAACTAACATGGTTTGGTGAAAAAGTCCATGCTTTTGGTAACTGTACATTGAGGTCTTGAGTCTGTAACTATCTACTTTATGTACTTTATCCTTTTTTTAATAGATAAGGATGTGAGCTATGGCATGTCATAGTCAATAGTCAAAAGGCAATCTGCCTTTTGACATTACAATTGATTTTGTGTGTGTCTAGTCAATTGTATCCAGCTGGCTTTCAAAGTATAGCCGGCTGTAGGATGTTGTATAAGTATCTCATGTTCTTGTATCTTTCACATATGCTTTGTAACACTTGTAATAGAACATAGAGAAAGCAATATACTGCATTCTTGAAAACCATATACTTGTGTTCTTTGTGTTCTGTCTCTTACATTACTTGTGTTCTTAGTGTCTTATCTTGGTTAATCTAGTTTACTGTTTGATTAAAGCTTGGTTAATCTCCTCTTTGTGTTGTTGTGTTGTAACTCACACCCTTCAACGATCCTGCATGTACCTAGTTTATGTGCTTAATGTAAAAGTCTTTCATTTCTTATGTATGTTTACTTTGACTATGTAATGAAATATGATATATGCTTTGATGTCTATTTAACATTAATTCATATGTATGACTTCTTATATAGGTTTGAGGTTGTTGTACACACTTCTAAGTCAAAAATGATTGAGTAATGTGTTTAACATAGTCAGATGAGTATTCCTACTAATGGCCCATACTTATGGACCATAGGCATGAATACATCATGCCTATGGACCAGTCGCACGACTAAACCAGGAGACTGGATCAGTTGTATGATTGAGACATAAGATTGATTCAGTCGCACGACTGAACCTTCAATCATGCATATTGATCAATTGCATGATTCAGTCGCACGACTGAACCATGCTAATGGTTCAGTCGTACGAATGGAAATGAATAACCTATAAATACCACCTAATTTGTGGAAAAACACAGCACTTGAAGAGATATTATGCATACATATAAACCCTAGTCATGCACAGCGTCCCAAACATCCTGTCCAAGTACATAGTTCGTTCCTGATTGATTCCTATTCGCTCTTAATGTTTTAGTTCAATCCTATATCGATCGGATAATCGTTCTCACCGATTGAATCACCAATGAAATACGATTCCACACTATTTGATCCAGTATAACGCAGAATCAGTTAGTACTCCGTACGTACACGGTCCCTAACAAGTGGTATCAGAGCTTTGGCTCTTTATTTTACATTTGATTCAATTATGTTTGGTGTCAAAACCTACGTTTTGATGAAAAGAGTCAACGCGTTTGCTTCAACAGGTGTTTTCAATGTTTTTAGGCGTTAAAGTTTCAATTTTTCACTATACAGCAGATTAGGGTTCTTAGAAAAATCATATTTTGTGTCAACGTGTCAAAATCTTTGATTTTACAAAAACTACAGCCTTCAGTTGCACGACTAGCTCATTCGTACGATTCAACCCATTCGTTCACTTCATTCGCATGACTGAAGTCAATCGCATTTCTCATTCGCACGACTGAACAACTACAGTTGTTTGACTTCATTCGCCTGGCTCATACGCACGACTGAATTCATTCGCACTCTTCATTCACGCGAGTGGATACTCATAGTTCAGTCACACGAGTGATCTATACTTATTGTTCATTCGCATGATTGAAGCTGTCCTGCTCTCCAAGTACAAAGTTTATAGAAATTGAAGATCAGTTTGCTACATTTACTACAGGATAGGACTCACGCATCCAAAACCTACTACTTCTGGAGAATGAGATTGGTAATCACAATAACCGCCAATGCGGTTAACGTTAGACGAATATCCTCAGTGGAAACAATGGTTTGAGATTTACCTAAATGGAGTGGATCCCAATCTTTGGACTTCTATAGAGACTGGTTACACCATACCAGTCAGTGCAAATGGAGTCAAGTTGACTTTTGGTGGAATGAGTGAGTCTCAGAAGATACTCTTCAATGCTGAGAAGAAAGTTTATGCCCTGTTGACTCTATAAATCCCGAAAGACATCTTTCATCAGTTTTCTGAGAACAAGCAAGCCAAAAAGCTATAGGAGAGCATTAGAGAAGAGATATGATGGAAACATGACGTTAATGGCACTGAAGGCTAAGGCTCTCAAGAAGGAGTTTGATAACTTTTCTTTGATAGGAATGAGAGCTTAGATGATATTATTGATAGATTTTATCATCTGATGAGTGAGCTGCCCACTCATGGCATAACCACATTAATGGAAGACAAAGTTTCAAGCTTTGTTGATGGTTTGCCAAAGAAATGGGACTCATTTATGTCTAACCTGAGATAGAAAGACATTCTTGTGATGTTAGACATAAATGACTTCATCTTGAAGTTAAGAGAGGAAGAACTGAGGATGAAGTACAAGTCGAAGAAAGGATCCTACGTTTAGAATCCGTCGCTCTACAACTCAGTTCCCACTCTAACTGGTTCAGGAGCACCACTACAAACAACATTTGTGTCCAGTTCCTTGGCTCCTTCCCAAACCACTGCTTCAATACCAGAAAAGTCTGGGTCATCAGAGACTCAATACATAGTGCCTGGAGCCAATACTATGAAGTTGAAGATCGAGAATCTTGGTAATATTACAGTAGAAGTTGCGAAGGAGCATATGGATCTTCTAGAAGCAGTGGTTCTATTGTATGATGGTTTAGTTCCTGGGAAGATTGGAAATTGTCATCTTGCAGATGAAGACTACGAGCATGTTAACGAGAACGAGATGGAAAGAATGGACATCATGTGGGCTCTAGCAAGTGCAGTTAGACGAGCTAAAAAGTTTGTCAAGAAGACGGGGCAGAATCTAGTAGCCTCGAAAGATACGACTTTTGGTTTCGACAAAACCAAGGTCACCTGCTTCAACTATGGTGAAAAGGGGCATTTTATACATGAATGTGTGAAGCCCAAGAAAACTAGAAATGATAATCCATTTCTTACTTTCAACCGTCAAGACAAAGACATGGTTGAACTAGTTCTTCAAGTAAAGAGACTAAGGCACTAACTGCTCAAGGTGATAAAGGATAAGACTGGCCCTTCTAATTTGTCTCTCCTAGAGAATCAAAGATTGCCTTTGTCAAAACATGGATGATAGATCTGCCAGTGAAGGTGAGATTGCAGCGGAGCAAGCGATATCAGATACCGAAGAAGTTGTGAATGTGGTAAATCACTTGGTTGAGGAAGAGCTCAGAGATACAAGTTTAGAATCCCCAACAACAGAAGAGTCTACCTTTGCATTGATGGCTGATTCAATTGACTCTTCACAAATAAGTGCTTTAGATCAATTATTTGAAAAACATGCTTGTTCTGAATGTTAAAAATTTAGGGAAAGCGTTGATGTGAAATTTTCTAAGTTATTAGAACACAATGATAACTTAGTAAATGACTTACAACTTTGCACTAAAGCTAATCGTATATTAAAACAAAATGATTGTAGTTTTAAAGAAAAGATAGAACTTTTGGGTAACAACTAAAGGAAACCAAGGTTGTTGCCTTAAATCAATCTGATGATATAAAGTTTTATTTAAATTCTTTAGAAGAAACCAAATAGGAGAAAGCAATTTTGGAAGTCGAGGTTAATTCTTCAAAACAAAAACTACATAGTTGGGCTAGTTCTTCTCACATAGTACAAAACTAATTGAAAGAACGAAACAATGAGGAAGGTTTGGGGTACAAAGTAGTTCTACCACCACATGAGATCCTTTTGAATACAAAATGTAGACCTATTAATAACAACCCAATTAAGGATCATGTGGTGTCTATTCCTTTAGTTAGTGATCTTGATTTCACTGGTAAGTTTGTGAAATCTGTCACTAAACAGAAAGAGTCTATTTTGAAATCAATGGCAAGATGCCAGTTGAGAATTTGGATGATGCATTTAAAAGGGATAATGTAAGGTCAGGTTCACCAATGTCCTTTTCAAAACCCAAACTTACTAAACCAGTTAACCACAAACATGTTAATCATCAAAGACCAACCAAAGTGCAAGTTAAAGATGTTCAAAACGGTTAAACAATTAATTTTGTTAATAAGGACGAAACATCTAATACAGTAATGACAAAACCAAACCAGACACACCTCACACCTTCTCTAAACTCAACATCACATAAAAGTTTTCTTCAATCTGTAGAAGCAAGATCTTGCTACAGTTGTGGAAAACAAGGACATATTTCTACTAATTGTCCTCATTATCAAACACCTAGAAAGAAAATTGAACTTTATGATACAAAACCTAGGAGTGTTAGGGAACGTAAAGTTCAAACCATAAGTCAGTTGTATGTTTACCACAAACAAGCCTTACACAAAACTGCTTATGGAAAGAAAAATCAAGTATAGTGTCAGATAGTGAGAATGATATGAAGAAAGATATGTCCTCATCCTCTAAAGGACCATGAGTTGTGTTTATGATGTGTGATTCCTCTGGGTCACCCAGGCCAGTTAAGGCTTGGGTCCTAAGTCTGAACTAACAAGTTTCTTTGACTGTGCGGGGTGTCCGCTACAGCACTATCACTAATACCTGGATTATTTATAGTGTGGTGCCCAGGCACATGACACGGAATTCGTACCTCCTTTTCAACGTCAAACAAATCAAAGGGCGACATGTTTCATTTGCTGGGAACAAAGGAGGTTACATCATAACACAAGGCAAAGTGGGAAACAAGAAAGTAAAGTTTGACAAGGTCAACTATGTTCAATTTGACAACAAGAAGTGCTACATGTTCAAAAAGGACTATGTGATTGAGGTGGATAAGGTTCTTATGTCAGCTTCAAGATATAATGACTTGTATGTCTTGGATCTATCAAAAGCATCCACAACTGATCACACGGTTCAATGCTTCTTGTCAAAGGCAACTGAGAGGGACTCTATCTTGTGGCATAAGAGAATGGGACACATCAATCCTAGGAAGATAAATCATTTGATTCAGAATGATCTTAGTGAATGGTGTAAAGTCAAGAACTTCCAGCATCCAGACTTCTACATAGCATGTATGAAAGGGAAACATACCAAGAAGGCTCACAAGGCAAAGAAAGATTATTCTATTGATATGCCTCTCGAGCTTCTGCACATGAATCTGTTTTTCCTTGTCAACACAAACAACATTGCTGGAGATCTATATTGCTTTGTAGTAATAGATGAATACTCAAGATTCTCTTGGGTGATGTTTCTGAAAGCTAAATCAGAAACTTTTGAATCATTCAAACATCTCGTAACGACATTGTGTGAAGTCGCTGGATCGGTAGACATCTGAGTGCGTTCTTGACAGAAGAAAAAAGAAAACAAAGAGACAAACAAGATAACGAATAATAATTCAATGGTTTCATTGATAAAACCTAATTATTACAAGTTCATTACAACAAAAGAATAACAAGTCTTGGCAAGTGGAGATCAAGCATGATATCCCCACTCATCCGGCAACACCTAGGCCCCGGGGACAATCCTTAATATCTCTACACTCTGAAACTGGTATTTATAGGCCTCAGCCCATATTAGATGTAACTTGGCCCATTCGTATGATTGGGCCATGCGTATGGTTTAATCGTACGACTGGACTATACTTATGGTTCAGTCTAACGAATGGCCCAATCGCATCTCTCAGTAGCACAACTGGTCCATTAGCATGGCTCAGTCGTACGACTGAGGCTCATGTGCATATGCCCCTGCCAATGACCCAGTTTCATGTGTTTACAATATATCAGGTGTATTACATTAAGCCTAGACTATTCGACAAGCGACAGACACACTATATATGACAATATATGCTCCAACAAATTCCCCCTTGGACGTTGCTTGCGAATAGTAAATAACACCTCTTACAATCTTCGGTCAATCTTCGCCCTGGTTGCCAATAGAATCAAACGAAAAACCATATTAGCCAACATTGTTGATCCGTTAGGTTGCTACAGTATCCCTGAAAATGAATTTAGGCACAATAGCTTTCGTTTACTTTGTAGAACACCATCATAGCAGCAAGATTCCCCGTATGACTGATTTTTCCAGATAATAACATGAACAGTTTTCCATTGCTTCAATCTTCACACACAATAACTTGATTAACATTAACACCTGCAGAAATTACCCCTTAAATTCAACATATCCCAATATATAAACGTTGTGATCTCCTGGCGTCTCCATACGATGTATTGGACAAAAAGTAGAATGTTCCAATCCACAACTGACAATCTCAAACAAATCAGCATACACTCAGATTCATAATCTGAAACCAGCTCACATCATCACTTTCTAATTGCATCTTCAATTTCTCTATACACGGATTCCCCCTAAGAATGAGAATCCTCTCTATGCGGATATGTGAAGTCGCTGGATCGGTAGACATCCGAGCGTGTTCTTGACGGTAGGAAACAAAACCAAAACCAATACCAACAGACAAACAATAACAAGAATTTTAATAAAATGGATTCATTAATAAAACCTAATGATCACAAGCTCGTTATAACGTAAGAATAACGACTCTTGGCAAAAGGTGATCGAGAATGATCTCCCTTCTCATCTAGCAACACCTAGGCCCCTGGGCACAATCCTTAATCTCTCTACACAATGAAACTGTATTTATAGGCCTCAGCCCATATCAGATGCGACTGGGCCCATTCATGCGATTGTACCATGCATATGGTTCAATCGTACGACTGGCCCAATCGCATATATCAGTCGCACGACTGGTCCATTAGCATGACTCAGTCGTACGACTGAGTCTCATTCGCATATGCTCCTGCGAATGAACCAGTTTCATGTGTTTACAACAAATCAGGTGTTTTACATTAAGTGTAGAAAATTCGACAAGCGACGAACACACTATATATGACAATATATGCTCGAACAAATTCCCCCTTGGACGTTGCTTGCGAATAGTAGATAATACCTCTTACAATCTTTAGTCAATCTTTGCTCTGGTTTCCAATAGTATCAAACGAAAAACCATATTAGCCAACGTTGCCCATCCCTCATGTTGCTACAGTTACCTTGAAAATTAATTTAGTCACAATAGCTTTCGTTTAATTTGCAGAACACCATTATAGCAGCAAGATCCCCATATGAATGATTTTTCTACATAATGACATGAACAGTTTTCCCTTGCTTCAATCTTCACACATGCTAACTTGATTAACATTAACACCTAAAGAAATTAACCCTCAAATTCAGCATATCCCAATATATAAATGTTGTGCTCTCATGGCGTCTTCATACGGTGTATTGGACTAAAAGTAGAAGGTTACAATCCACAGCTAACAATCTTAAACAAATCAACATGCACTCAGATTCATCATCAGAAACCTGCTCACATCATCACTTTCTGATTGCGTCTTCAATATCTCTAAACATGGATTCCCCTAAGAGTCAGAATCCTCTCTGTGCGGATAAATATAACTTGATTGGCCCATAAATAGTCATATGCTCATGACTACCCCACAAAAACAGCACCGACTGCTGACATCTACTCTTCTCTCTTTCGTGTTCTAATTATATTCATCTATGATGGAAGTCCAACGAATAATGGGGTATCCATTAAACTTATTTGATAAAAGAACCTTAGGATGAATATGCTTTGCTCATCCTCAAATCTGTGCAAGAGGCAGTTCCAGACTTTTTTTGTTTGGAAGAAATATGGATGAGTCAATACGGATGGGTCATTCGTGCGATTGAACATACGACTAGTCCAGTCACACGACTGAATATACGACTGGTCCAGTCGCACGACTGAACATACGACTGGTCCAGTCGCACGACTGAACATACGACTGGTCCAGTCGCACGACTGAACATACGACTGGTTTAGTCGCATGGTCTAGTTGTACGAATGGTTCATTAGCATGGTCCAGTCATACGAATGGTCCATTCGCATGGTCCAGTCGCATGAGCGCATCTGCACGCAGATTTTCAGATCTCCAGCCGCCATGGCTGCCAAAAACCCTAATCTTATGAATTTTACATGAACCGAACCAAAATTGACAACATAAGATTTGCTAGGGTGATCAGAATGTGGTTTTGAGTTTGATTTTAACATAGTAACAACACACATAACAAGATCTGAGCAAAACACGAAGAACACGAACTGGGTTTAACATCAAAGAACCTGAAATAGATCCAGAAATCAAGAGCTCGGTTGCTAGAATGATTGGTAGATCATTCCAACAGTAACCGACTCTCATACCAATTGTGAAATCGCTGGATCGGTAGAAATCCGAGCGTTTTCTTGACGGAAGGAAACAAAACCAAAACCAAGAGACAAACAATAACACAAACTTTAATTAAATGGTTTCATTGGTAAAACCTAATGATTACATGCTCATTACAACATAAGAATCACGCTCTTGGCAAGTGGAGATCGAGCATGATCTCCCCTCTCATCCGGAAGCATCTAGGCCCCCAGGAACAATCCTTAATCTCTTTACGCAATGAAACTGGTATTTATAGGCCTCAGCCCATATCTGATGCGACTGGGCCCATTCATGCGACTGGACCATGCGTATGGTTCAATCGTACGACTGGCCCAATCGCATCTCTCAGTCGCACGACGGGTCCATTAGCATGACTCAGTCATACGGCTGAGTCTCATTCGCATATGCTCCTGCGAATGACCTAGTTTCATGTGTTTACAACATATCAGGTGTATTACATTAAGCCTAAACTATTTGACAAGCGACATACACACTATATATGACAATATATGCTCCAACAGGATAGATATAACTTGATTGGCCCATAAATAGTCAGATGCTCCTGACTATCTCACAAAATCAGCACTGACTGCTGACATCTTTTCTTCTCTCTTTCATGTTCTAACTACATTCACCTATTCTGGAAGTCCAATGAATAATAGGGTATCCATCGAACTTATTTGACAAAAGAACCTCAGGATGAATGTCCTTTGCTTATCCTCAAATCTGTGCAAGTGGTAGTTCCATACTCTTTTTTGGTCTGGAAGACCATTTATTCAAGATCTGAGCAAAATACGAAGAACACCAAGTGGGTTTAACATCAAAGAACATGAAATAGATCCTGAAATCAAGAGCTTGGGTTGCTAGAATGATGGTTAGATCATTGTAGTAGTAACTGGCTCTCATACCAATTGTGAAGTCGCTAGATGAGTAGACATCCGAGCGCGTTCTTCATGGAAGGAAAAAGAAAAACCAAGAGACAAACAAGATAACGAATAATAATTCAATGGTTTCATTGATAAAACTTAATGATTACAAGCATGTTACAACATAAGAATCATGACTCTTGGCAAGGGGAGATCGAGCATGATATCCCCTCTCAAGCGGCAGCACCTAGGCCCCGGGCACAATCCTTAATCTCTTTACGCCATCAAACTAGTATTTATAGGCCTCAACCCATTTCAGATGCGACTGGGCCCATTCGTACAATTGGGACATGCGTTGTCAGGATCAGTGATCACAAGTTTGATGTAATAGAGCGTAACGCAGCGGAATAAGAACAAGAATTAGACAAATTGTAGCAAGAATTTGATACTCGTATGCATTAAGAACAAATACGATTATAACAAGAGAATATATTTCTGTAACAAGGAATGTTTTAATAATATTGAATATTTCTGATCAAATCATTCATTTATTATAATAGGTTGACACTCCTTATATAGAGTGCAATCGCTGCTGTTATGACGGGAAAGTGACAACTGGCAGATCTATTACAAAAATAACTAACTCTTAACAAACTACTAAAATGTTCACAACTACTGTGAACATATCAGAGTGTTAAGTACAAAATAAGAAACTGCTGATAATAACCTACTTAAACTACAACGACCGAAGAACAAGCTCTTCAGTCGTTTTACAAAAACTACTAATAAATATAAAACTACTGATGAGCACAACAACTGAAGAAGTATTCTTCAGCTGTTGTGTCAAACTACTGAAAAGATAAAACATAAAACTACTGAAAGGTAAACCGTCACAACTACTGAAGAAGACTTCTTCAGCTGTTATGACAACGTCTGATACTTTGGTCTTCAGCAGTTGTGTCTTCAGACTTTGTCTTCAGCACTTGTCTTCAGACTTTGTCTTCAGCACTTGTGTCTTCAGACTTTGTCTTCAGCACTTGTCTTCAGACTTTGTCTTCAGCATTTGTCTTCAGACTTTGTCTTCAGCACTTGTCTTCAGACTTTGTAATCAGCTGTTGTCTTCAGCTGCTGTGGTCTTCAGTAGTTGTTGTGACGTCTGTGGGACTTAAAGGTTTTTCTGATCCGGCTCATTGGTTCTTTTGGTCCAACAAACTCCCCTTGAACCAATGCAGCCAAAACCTTAACTTTATTGAGGTCCCACTTATTGTTGGCAGAATGGTTGGTCTTTTTCCTTCTTGATGAGTTGAGAAGATGACCCATATAAGCACTGGCCTGGAAATGAGTCTCTGATGATTTGGTTGGCAATGTATGGATGGGAGCTCTGTATTGGGGAATTAGGCACTGAGCTGTTCCCCCATCCATAAGACTCACTTCCCATGTAGAAGCCTGTAGGATTCCTTGGTGTGTGCTCTAAGAAACATAATTTGTTCTTCCATGGTCAGGTTCTCGGCTTCACCATCAAACAATCCTTCATGCCCATACAGCTCTGAGATGTACTTGGCCTGTTTACCATTTTTGAGCTCAACTGTTGTAATCTGTCTGTATGCAAACTCATCAGGATGAGTCCCTTCAAGTAACAGACTGAGCTCATTTTGTTTGAAGTTCTCAAGCCTCTTGTAGACTAACCCCTTTTTAATAATTCTATTCTCTAGCATCTTTTGGGGTGGCTGCTTAGTCTCATAGGCCTTCTTGAAATCTTCTACAATCTCCCAGGGTGATACTACAAGGACCACTGTGATCTCTTCATCTATGATCCTTTTTACTTGGCCCCTGTATCTCGAAGGAATGTCTTTCTTTACAATCCTGTGAGCCACCCTAGGATCAGGCCATACTCTCACCTTTTCCTTCTGATATTGAAATGTGTTGGCAAGGGTGTACAACCTCAGAGCTTCTTTCTTCATACTTATTATTGATGAAGAGGCAACATAAGTTTTGTCGATGCTTTTCAACATCTCATCATCATGAAGCCTTTGCTGCTCCTCTTCTTCAATCTTTACTCTCACAGTTTCCATCTGTGAGGTGGGAGTGATGGACATGGGTTTGGCTTTAGCCAATGTTAGTACTGCAGACAGAGGCAGCCTATCTTCTTCCACATCATCCTCTTCTTCTTCTTCTTCTAGCCTCAACACCCTTCTCTTCTTCTTCTTAGGTGCATCATCGGCTCTTGGTTTAGAGGGTAAGGGAGTTGGTTTTGTGGGTTGTGATTGTGGTTGTTTTGGAGAGGGAATGTTGATAGGCTGAGTTAGCATTTTGGAGGTGAGTGTTGCTTTTGAGTGTTTGGCTAGCTCAGTCCTGCTCCCTGCTCCTACTTCATTCAAAGCTTCGACTACTAACCCCTTAGTGTATGCCTCAGACGAATAGATCTTGGAGGTTATGGCCAAGATACTGTCCCTGGTCCATGATTTAATCTCGATCAATGATCTCCCAAGATATTTTGCAATGAATCTGATCATGATCTCTAGTCTCTCTCTTTCTAATGCATCATAACTTGCCCATCTTGAGTTAATTTCTTCAACTTCAAGTCTCCTGATCTCTGAGTCAAGTTGTGCAGTATCGAACCCTTGTCTATAGAGTTGATCAATAATGGCATCCATTGATTTACTATGAGTAGCATCTGCCATTTTGATCATCTCATCGAGTTGGAGCTCTTTCTCTTTTCCTTCACCCTTCCTCTTCTTATATGTGACATGAAAGTCTTTGTGACTTTCACTCACTTGATCATTTTTGGTTCCCTTCACAGACTCCTCTTCCTCCTCAGTTTCCTTTTCTTTCAGTTTGCTCTTCCTCTTTGCTTTCACTGACTGACTCTCCCCCTTTTTGTTGCATTGGTTGCAAGGTTTTGAGTAGCAGAAAGCCTTGTGCTCACAATCTCCTCCACCTGGGGTTGTATGATTGAGGGAAGCCTCTCATCCATGGTTTTGATCATAATGTATGTGATCATTGGGGTGATGAGAGGTAGGGTTGCTAAAAGATAGCAACTGTTTGCTCAGAGGGGTTCTGTCCCTGAGAAGCAGTGCTAGAAACAGAGGCTGGTGGCTTTGGAGTTTTGAGTGGCTGAGTTGTGGGAGACCTTCAGGTGAAGGTGCCATCTGTGGGTTTATGTTGGTGGAAGATGGACTTGCTTCTTGAGAGAATTGGTCAAGTAGTCTTTGTAGTCTACTGAATTCTTCCTCAAGAATTCTGTTCTGGGCCAAAACATCATAAAAGAAGCCCAGGTCATCATCAGCAGATGCTGAATCACCTGACCTCCTGCTTGTAGCAGGATGTACATGCACTAGGTGTAGACCAGTTTTAGCATGTGCCCCTTTTTCTTGGAACTGGGGACTTCCAGCTTCAGGACTATGTCCTTCATCAGCTGTTGCCACTAGTGAGGTCTTAGCTTGGTACCAGCCTCATTCTGATCATATGCTGATTCAGAAGAGGTGGCAGCCTCACTAGATGTTCTAATCTCCATATCCACACCAGGAGATAGTACGTGTAAACCCCGGTGTTGTGGGTTGGCAGAAGCATGGTGATCCTCATCCTCAATAGCTGTGGTTCTCCCCTTTCTTGGTGGTTGTAGGGGAGGAGGAGAGGCATGCAGCTGAGTCAGCACGTTTGCAATGACAATGGTTGGACTTTGGGGGGGGTTGCATGGGGAGATGGGGTAAAAGCAGTGTGCACCTGGGGAGAATGGTGCTCTTCAATGGCAATCTCCTCAAATGAGGAAGATCCCAGATGTGTGGGTACCCCTTCTGTGGTTGCTGCAGGCTCCTTTTGAGAGGAATCCTGAGCGGCTGTGGCTGGGAGAGTCCTTATATCCACTAGGGGTTATAACCAGTGGATATAGCCTGCGTTTGTGTTGCAGGGGCACCTCAGGGGACTCATTTCCCTGAGTAGCCTTTCTGGTCTTCTTTTTAGTGGGTTTGGTGGGGACTTTGGGTTTGGAGGTGGTGGCTGTGGGTTTCAGCTGCGTGGGTTTGCGCAGCTTGGCAGCCATTTTGAGTGATTGGTCAGAGTTGTGCCAGGAGTATACTTCAGGCAATACAGCCATAGCAGGGACTCCCAGGCCAACAAGTCCCTCAGCTTGAAGCTGGTTTTCAATTATGGCCATTATGAACCGAGGATATAATATCCAACGGTTAGCAGTGTGTTTTTGGGCCATATCCTTGAGCTCTAAAAATAGTATTTCAGAAAAATTTAAAGGTCGTGCTCAAGGATGGAGTACATTACCTGTTTCCACCTTGTGGACATTTGATCCCATGATGACGTCTTGGAGGCAAGGCATACATTTATCATATGAAATATGAGACGTTCGGCATCCGGGAATGTTTCTTCAGTAAGGTAGATGCACTCAGGTTACCCTGGTATCCATGGTGGGCAAATGATTGATTTGTTGTGCCCTTTGGATAACCAGTTGGGAAAGTAGCATCATCCATTTAAGGGTTTGGCGAATAGTGTCTGGAGTGATAACCATTTGGCCATGGACACACGATTGAAGAGACTCTGTGTCGTTCTCCTAGAGACCAAGTGACGTTTGTCCAGAATTGGGTAAGGGATTCGGCATATATGGTGGGGTTTAACAAAAACGCCGTTTGTAGGGTGACTGAACCATTAAATCAATGGCGTTGTGAAACTTGGTCCAGTATGGCGATTTGGTGAGATGTGCGACACAGTTGTGTCGTGGTTTTAGTTGCGTGGTCGCCATTGATGAAGAGAAGGTAGAGAGTTTTTTTTAACGTTATGTTTGAGAAGAGAAGATAAAAACTCTGAAGGTGGGATAAGGTATTTAAAGGGTCGGGTTAGAAAACGACTGAAGGTTTTGGTGTGAGTCATCAGTTGTTGAAACTACTGATGACGTGGTATTAACCGTCAGACGTTGAAACAACTGAAGTCTTTGATTTAGTCATCAGTAGTTATAAAACTACTTAAGACATTTTTGACTTCAGGTGATGAAACAACTGATGACTTGGTATTAGTCATCAGTAGTTGTGAAACTACTGAAGACAGTGGTTTGTCAGCAGTTGTTGTAAACAGCTCAAGACTTGGTGTTAGTCTTCACTAGGTGTAAACTACTAAAGACATGGTTTTGGCTTCAGTTGTTTTGAAACAGCAGTTGTAGAAACAACTGAAGAGGAATTACTCATCAGCTGTTTTCGTCAATTATTAGCTTTTCAGCTGTTTCATACTGTCCTCAACACTTACTCATCAGACTTTGCATCTGCTTTTCAGGTGTTTCATAGGACGTCAGTACTTATCTGTTTGTACTGATTTTAGTAGTTGTAACTACATCAGTAGTTGTAACTACATCAGTAGTTTAGAACAGATAAAGTACTTCAGTACTTATGAGGCATTTAGCCTTCAGTAGTTATAAAACTACTGAGGGTGAAAGAACTCATTAGTACTTATATGTGACATGGTTACCATGATCACCAGTACTTATTACTGAGATCATCAGTAGTGTCACTTATTCTAGCTGCAGCATACCAAGCCTTAACACCAGGTTATGGAAAGTTGAACTATCCAAAGGCTTAGTAAAAATGTCTGCAAGCTTATCAGCACTAGGCACAAACATAGGATTAATTAGACCCTTTTCAAAACATCTCTTATAAAATGATGTCTAATTTCTATATGTTTGGTCTAGAGTGCTGGACTAGATTTTTGACAATGCAAAGAGCTGAAGCACTATCCATTAATAACGGAGTCTTAGTCTGTAATGCCATGGTCCAAAATTTGATTCTGAAGCCAGAGTACTTGGGATGTACAACTTGCAGCAGCAATGTACTCGGCTTCAGCAGTGGATGTAGCAACAGATGTTTGTTTCTTACTCTGCCAAGAAATCAAACAGTTGCCTAGGAATTGACATCCACCAGAAGTTGATTTCCTAGTCAACTTACACCCTGCATAGTCACTATCAGAGAAAGCAACTAATTTACAAGAGTGCCCAGTGGAATACCATAAACCTAGAGATTGTGTACCTTGCAAATATCTAAAGATCCTCTTGATTGCAATCAGATGAGACTCTTTAGGTGCAGCCTGAAATCTAGCACAAACACATGTAGCAAACATAATATCTGGTCTAGAAGCAGTTAAATACATCAGGACCCAATCATACATCTGTAATGTTTCATCAACCACTTTACCTTTCTGATCTGTATCCAGTTGTGTGGTCTGCACATGGGGGTAGAACAGGGCTTACAGTTTTGTAAATTAAACTTTTCCAAAAGATCTTTTGTGTATTTGGACTGATGAATGAAAATTCCATCAGCTTTTGTTTGATTTGCAAACCCAGAAAGAACTGTAATTCTCCCATGGACTCATTTCAACTTCTGTTGCATCAACTTTGTAAAGGCATCACACAACTGAGGATCAGAGGATGCAAAATAATATCATCTACATAAATTTGAACAAGTAGATTATGCTGCCCAGCTTTCTTAATGAATAAAGTCTTATCAATGGAGCCTCTAGTGAATCATTTTCCAGAAGAAAGTTTGATAATATCTCATACCAGGCTCTAGGAGCTTGTTTCAACCCATAAAGAGCCTTATCAAGCTTATACACCCAATTAGGATGTTTATTGTCCTCAAGCATGGTAGTTGACATACATAACCTCTTCTTTAATTTTCCCATACAAAAATGTACTTTTGACATCCATTTGAAAAACTTTAAGTTTTTGATAAGCAGCATAAGCTAAAAACAATCGAATTGCTTCCAGTCTGGCTACAGGGGCAAAGGTTTCATCATAATCAATACCTTCTTCTTGTGCAAACCCCTGAACAACCAGTCTGTCCTTGTTCTTAACAATGAGCCCATTTTCATCAGTTTTGTTCCTAAACACCCATTTAGTGCATATTGCACACTTACCTGGAGGTAGAGGAACCAGTTCCCACATTTGCTGTTTCTTGAACTGAAGAAGCTCAAGCTGCATGGCATCAACCCATCCATTGTCCTTTAAAGCAATGTGATAATTCTTTGGCTCTTGCTGACTAATGAAGAGAGCATCGAAACAGAAATTTGACAATTAACTTCTTGTTGATACGCCAGCAGTGATATCACCAAAGATTTGAGACACAGGGTGATTCTTCAGATCATGATACACAATGAGATCTGTGCAAGTGATTGTAGTAGGTTCAGCAGCAACAGATGGTGATGGTGAATCATTTCCTTGAAACCAATCGGTGGATGGTAATTCAAAGGAAGTTGAATTTGAAGAAATCTCATCAGCATTTGTTGTGGATGGTGCTACTGGAGTTACAGGAACATCAGGTCTAGCTGAATCAGGCAGTTGATCACTAAACCTGAAGAGGTGAGTACTGCTATCATCATCATCAGCACCAGCAGTGCCACAGGTGGTGAACTGTTGACAGGAGCAACAGCAGGAGTTTGATAAGGAACATATTGCATATGTCCAAATCAAATAGCTCCACAGCTTTGTGGAATCTTGTCCTTAGGAGATTCATTAAACTTAACATGTAGAGTTCTTCAACCATCTTGTTCTGCAGTTGAAGACTCTGTATGCTTTGCAAGTTGATGAATAACCAACAAAGTACCCTGCATCCACCTTAGGATAAATTTTTGGAGTTGATCCCGTGTGTTGAGAATGAAACAAGACACCCAAATGCTCTGAGGAATGAAATTAGGGGGCCAAATGATGAACAACTTCATATGGAGTCTTCATCAACCTCTGATTTACTAGAACTCTATTCTATACATAGCAAGCTGTATTGACAGCTTCAACCCAAAAAGTCATTGGCAGTCCAGAGTCAGCCAACATGGACCTTGCAACTTCAATAAGGGTCTTGTTCTTTCTTTCCACTACTCCATTTTGCTTAGGAGTTCTTGGGATGCTATACTGCCTCTTGATTCCCTTTGATAAGTAAAACTCATCAAGTGTGTGGTTTCTAAATTCAGTACCATTATCATTCCTCACACACTTAACTGGTAGGGAATACTGCTTCTCAACGTGTAACACAAAGTTCATAATGGACTGTGCAACCTCATCCTTTGAATGCAAGAAGAAAGTCCATACAAATCTGGAGTAATCATCCACAATTACCAGACAGTATTTCTTCTTAGCCATACTCATCACTTTCACAGGACCAAAGAGATCCATGTGAAGAAGCTGTAAGCAGGCAGTGGACTTAGGTTCTTCTATGGAGGGAAATGAAGCTTTGTGCTGTTTTCCTTTTAAACAAGCAGTGTAGTTATCTTCACACTTGAACTCCTTCATAGGCAGTCCCCTTACTAAACCATGGTTTATAAGCTTTCATGTTTTTGAGATTAACATGACCCAGCCTTCTATGCCATAGAATAGATTCTTGGGGGGAAGCCTTGGAAAATAGGCAAGGATGGCCTTTGAGATCTATTTTCTTGGAAAGATCTAAGGCATACACTCTTCCTTCCTGTCCTTGGCCTTTAGGAGAGTGTGTTCATCCAACACCTTATCAATCAAATTTAGAACTTGGATGACAGAATCCGACAGTTCTGACTGGTGAAAAGAGCAACTGGCCTTTGTCACATTTGACATTTGACTGACACTCAAGAGGTTGTACTTGAGATTTTCCACATGTTTAACATCATCAAACTTTATTTCCCCATTGGAGACAAAGCCTTTGCCGATGATGTAACCCTTTGCATCATTGCCAAATGACACAAACCCCTTCCTTCCTTGAGAGTAGTCATTAAGAAGTGATCTGTTTCCTGTCATATGCATGGATCCTCCACTGTCTACATACCAGATGCCCCTGAGGTATGTTGAAGAACCCTGCAAAATACAACAAATTAGTTAGATTTTGAGACCCAAACCTTTTGGTCTTGGCCTGTTCTCATCAATAGATGGTAAACTAACATATTTGTTGGAAACAACAGCCTGAGAGGAAGAAGCTGGTGAAGAAAAGGAATCCTTTGGCTTGGACCCCCTTTTCTATGGTTTCAACATAGGAACATCTAATTGGTTAACTCTTCCCAATAGATGTTGAACCATCATAACCAGCTGTGTCTGATTTTGCGATAAGGCTTTCAGCTCTTCAGACACATTGGAATTGGAGTTTGTAAGTTCCTATGTTGCACCTTCTTCTTTTGAGCAATCTCAGCTGTTACCTGTTTAAACCCTTCCTTTTTGGATTTCTGTTTGGACTTGAGGGTTACAGGATTTGATGTTGCTGGTACAAATGTGTCCAAACTCAGTTTTCATTTTAACCATTTTCTCTTGATTTCTTCTTTATGTTTGAGTTTGGATCCCCTTTTGTACCAACAATCATCTGTAAGATGATTGAACAAACCACATACTTCACATGGTTTCTTCTTCATCTTATGATGATCATCAACTAAAGAGGATGAACTACTGAAGACTTGCTCTTCAGTACTTTGGAATATTATTTGCTTTCTTGACTTCCCTTTAGTAGTCTTCAAACTCTTTCTACTGACAGTTTTCTTCTCTTCAGTGCTGACAGTAGTTGGAGTTTGAACTTCAGGTGTTAGATCTTGCTCTCCAGTCCTTTCAGGACTTTCAGAAATAACTCCTGAGTTGATCATCTCTTTTATCATGTGAATGTCAGCAGTAGAACCATCAACATCAGCTGATGGGTTCTGAGAGGGCATAGTGCTGACTTCAACTTTTGATGATGCTCTATCAAAAGTAAATCACACGATGAGGTAGATTGGTTATTGCTTTCTCCATCAGATTTCACTTATGCTATTGAAGCAAAATCTGTAGGAGGAGCAGTGTGATTGTAACCAATAGCAAACTTCACATTGGAAGCAGATTGCTTACTAAGAAGCATTTCAAAACCTTTGCATGATTGTACCCATCGATCACACTCTACCTGGGTGACTACAAGGTTTTCTTTAGGACTTCTCTGGTCATCCAGAATAACCTCTAACTTAGCCTTTTCATCATTTATTGGCATTTAAGCTTATAAATCTCATCATTTTTACTATTAAGAGCAAACTCAAACTCAGCTTCTCTTTTGGAAATGGTTTTCTCAAACTCAAGTTTTTTGATTTATTAATGCTACATTTGCCTCTCTAATGGAGACAAAGGCAGCAATGCATGATTCAAACATAACTTGGCTTTAGCCTCTAAGATACCTGAGTTACCTGTGAAGATGATGCATTTGAGCAGGAACCCTCAGTAGACTCCACGGCCATGAGAGCCGGATTCCCAAAAGGACTGTCACCACCATGTTGACCAGCACCTCTGAACAGTTGTTCGTGACCAGACATGTCCCGGTAAACTGTTCCAGTCAACACCTCCAGGGTGAAGAAGCTGTGTTGTTGAGTTGAGGAGGTTGATGAGATTAAGATGGTTGAGGTTCTGGTAGTGCATGAGGTTGTGGTGCACTGATTTGTGGTACTATGAACTTGACTTGATTTGACTATGGCATGTAATAACAAGGTAAGAATATGGCATTTGACCCTGAGGAACAAAATATGCAGGAGATTGTGGTTGAGAATGATGACTAGAATTGACAGGATGTTGCCCTCTGTGTTGTTGACTATTGCCAGGGAAAGTCACAAAAGGTGCAGAGGAATTAGATCCAGATGATCTACATTCTCTAGCAAAGTGTCCAAGCCTATGGCATTTGTGACACTTCAACTTACTCTTGTCAAAACCAACTTTGTTTTTGCCAGAGAGTCCTGGGAACTTTCTTCCAGTTCTTTTGTAGAACTTCTGAGATATGATATTTATCAAGGCCATTTGGCTCAAAATATCCATCTCTTCTAAGTCCTCATCAGCAATCCCCTTGAGATCATCCATGATGAAGCATAGATTGTCATTATTACATCCAGTGAACTGACTATCAACACTCACAAATGCATAATCAGAAGTGTTTGAAAGAAATCAATATGCTCATCATACTGGCATTCAATGAAGCATATTCTATTCATGACCAACCAAGGCAGTGTTGCCTGGTACAAAGTCTTGAGTGAGCTTTTCCATGAAGACAATTTTCGTTTCTGTTCTATCTCTCTCTCAAATGTGAGCAATTTCCCATGGAGTTGGTGAGAGATAGTTTGTCCAAATTTGCACTGGAGCGTAGGACAATAGTATATGTGTCCCATCTCTCAGGCAGTGATCTGAGAATCTGTTATTCATCTGGCTATTGGTGTACTCATGTTTGACCATTTTTAATTCAGAGATCAAACAAGAAAACCGCTCGAACTGTTGAGTCAGTGTCTCACCCTTCCTATGAGAGAATGTCTCATATTGTTGGGCAAGATTTCTCTATTATTTGCCAGACCTCATCTGTTCCTCCAAATTGTTCTTTCAAGGCATTCCAGAGGTCATGGGCAGTTTCATGATGCATTAGCCCAGAATAGATTTCATTAGGCAGTGCCATGGCCAGAATTCCATGGCTTTTGCATCAATCTCAAACAACTTCTTATCCTCATCTGAGTATTGCTCCCTCCTCTTCGGAACCATTTGATTGGTTTCCGGGTTATTCACCATAGGCTTGTGTGGACCATGTACCACTGATGTCCAACAACCTGCGCTGTTAACAGACAGGTGATGGAGCATTCGTCGTTGCCATATGTTATACTCATTCCTAACCAGCATTGGAGGCTTGGTTGAGGAACCAGTATTGTGAGGATCATTGGAAGGAGTAGTCATTTTGAGTCCAAATACAATTTAATTCAAGCTTTTAAACATTTTTGTAAAGACCACAACGACTCAATGAACCAAAGAAAATCTCAGGATGATGACCAGAAAACACAGAAAACTCAATCTCTATAACCGTTTCTTGCAAAACACAAAAATGCTAATTCAATCAAACTTGGATCTTGAAGAGCAGTTTCAATGATCAATTATTAGATCGATCAATGATTAGCCTGCTCTGTTACCATTTGTCAGGATCAGTGATCACAAGTTTGATGTAATAGAGCGTAACGCAGCAGAATAAGAACAAGAATTAGACAAATTGTAGCAAGAATTGATACTCGTATGCATTAAGAACAAATACGATTATAACGAGAGAATATATTTCTGTAACAAGGAATGTTTTAATAATATTGAATATCTCTGATCAAATCATTCATTTATTACAATAGGTTGACACTCCTTATATAGAGTGCAATCGCTGTGTTATCACGGGAAAGTGACAACTGGCAGATCTATTACAAAAATAACTAACTTTTAACAAACTACTGAATGTTCACAACTACTGAGAACATATGAGTGTTAAGTACAAAATAAGAAACTACTGATAATAACCTACTTAAACTACAACGACTGAAGAACAAGCTCTTCAGTCGTTTTACAAAAACTACTGCTATAAATATAAAACTACTGATGAGCACAATTGAAGAAGTATTCTTCAGCTGTTGTGGTCAAACTACTGAAAGATGAAACATAAAACTACTGAAAGGTAACCGTCACAACTACTGAAGAAGACTTCTTCAGCTGTTGTGACAACGTCTGATACTTTGGTCTTCAGCACTTGTGTCTTCAGACTTTGTCTTCAGCACTTAGACTTTGTCTTCAGCACTTGTCTTCAGACTTTTTCTTCAGCACTTGTGTCTTCAGACTTTGTCTGCAGCATGTCTTCAGACTTTGTCTTCAGCACTTGTCTTCAGACTTTGTCTTGAGCACTTGTCTTAGACTTTGTCTTCAGCACTTTTCTTCAGACTTTGTAATCAGCTGTTGTCTTCAGTGCTGTGGTCTTCAGTAGTTGTGTGACGTCTGTGGGACTTAAAGGTTTTTTTGATCCGGCTCATTGGTTCTTTTGGTCCAACATGCGTATGGTTCAATCATAAGACTGGCCCATACTTGTGGTTCAGTCTTATGAATGGCCGAATCGCATCTCTTAGTCGCACAACTGGTCCATTAGCATGGCTCAGTCATATGACTGAGTCTCATTCGCATAGCCCCTGCGAATGACCCAATTTCATGTGTTTACTACATATCAGGTGTATTACATAATCCTAGACTATTTGACAAGCGACCGACACACTATATATGGCAATATATGCTCCAACACATTGGAATTAGTCTACAAGCTGAAAGTTAGGCAGATTCGATTAGATAACAGAATAGAATTCAAGAACTAGTGGATGGAGGCATACTGCAGAGAAAGAGGAATTGTTCATCAGATACCTCTGCCTACACTCCACAGATGAACGGTGTAGCTGAAGGAAGAATCAAAGTTTGATAGAGACTTCCAGGACAATGCTAGCTGACTCGAAACTGCCTATTCATTTCTGGAATGAGGTAGTGGTGAATGCTTGTTACACGCTCAATCAAGTCTTAGTGGTCAAACGACATGGAAAACATGTTATGAACTACTCAAGCGACGTAAACCTAACATGGAGTATCTAGAACCTTTTGGCGCACCATGCACATTGTTAAAAAAGACTCAGACTAGGAACTTCTGCTAGAAGGCAGAAGAAGGTATCTTCTCGAATACAACATACCAGAAAAGATAGTTTACAACCAGTCAACGGGTGAGGTAGAAGTGTGGTGAAATGTTGACGTTCAAAGATACACCACCCCGCCCAACTGGGAAAGGACCCTCATTCTTCTTTGACTATGATGGATTCTTTAAATCCTTGAGTCTGCCACCTTCTCATACTGATGCGAGCTTTCTGCTAGGATGATGTATGATGTTCTTAACACTCCTCCACTAGAATAGACATTAATTGGTCCATTAGATGATTCTTATAGCCTTTTACGGGAGACCTTGAAGTCAGTGAGTCTTCATCTGATGATGAGGCAGTTAAGACTACTAATGTTGACCAGGAGGAACAGGTTCCCACCAATGAAAGTACACAAGCATAAAATCTTGATGCCTCTAACACTTTGATACCTCACACTCCAATAGCTATTGAGACTGAACCTGAGTTTAACAATCTGGATAATGAGGTGGCTGTTCCAACAACTCCCGGATCTCGGCTAAATGTTTATCATCCCTTGGACAATGTCATTGGGGATGTTCGATCGGGAGTACAGACCAGAAATCAGCTATTGTGCTCATTATGCCTCGGTAATGGAAAAGGGATATCTTAATGATGGTGCATATCAATGTTTTGTGTCTCAATTTAAGCCAAAATATGTGAGTGAAGCCATAAAAAATGAGGCATGGATCCGTGCAATGCAAGAAGAACTCCTATAGTTTAAGAAGTTCCTGTTGAAAGGGTTTGTAAGAACATAAAATCACAGTTTAACCTCTTAAACTTTCTTAAAACGCAGCGGAATAACAACTTTATAAACTTGTTTATAGGCTGAAAATATGTTCATTAGGTGACCATATTAATGTATAAAACAAACCCATATATCAAAGGATCATTATATGTGAATATACATGCTATGTAAACATAAAACAACATAATATGACAGCCACAAAGGGCTGCCATAACTACCTTCTAAAACAGCTAAAATGTTGACCAAAGAAGAGTGATTAGATGCTAAAACTCGGCCAAGGCTCCAAGGAAGGATCCCTCAAGTTAGTATACCCCAAGCTTGATAGCACAACACTTTCGTGTTAGGGAGAAACACCACCTTAAACCCGAAAATATCTTTCTTTTATGCTGCTATTCGAGAGCTGTAGAGAGAGAGAAAGAGTGTTCTTGTTTTGGGTTTTTTTTGTGTGTTATGAGAGGTGAACATTGAGTGTAAGACTAGTTTAGTGTGTGTGTGTGTTTTCAAGGGAGAAAAGGGCCAATACCCTTGCTTTGGGCGGCCGAAAAATGGTTCAAAAGAGGGTTCCCTCTTAAACAAACACACACACAATATACTAAACAAGTCACTAAATTATTATACAATTAACCATTTAATTATATAAGTTATACACCCTTTTATTATTTGATGTTATCTAACCTACTTAGATAACATTACAAATAATATTCTTGAACAAAATATCCTAATAACTTGTTCCATCTCATATGCAATTTAATTAGAAAACCTATTTTCTATATTTGGTGTGTTTATATAATTGCATGATCATATGGTCAATTAATTAATTGTTTGTGTTTGCAAAGCTTGTTATTGGGTATAACCCGACTTGGATCATGACATACTAACCGCATCAATGTTCTATGTGTCTTGGGCGTATAGAATCCAACAATCTCCCACTTGCACAAGATTCATAGAAAATTGATGCAAGCTGTAAATACCGCCTAACAACGGTTTACTACCCTTAATACGCATGACTTATAGCCATTCAATAACATCATCCCTTTCAAGTATCCTACTTGAAATGATTTAGTTGAATTAATCATCTATACTTTTGTTACAGATGTCATGTCAAATCCAAGGACACAGAGTGATCATTCCTTGTTGATTTGACTTATCCAGGCCTTAGACATCTAACTCTCAATGAATAAGAGGAACAAATCCCATCTTGATTACATACGTTTCTCACAATCACCTTGTGTCACACCTGAACATAGTCTCATGTAATGCCCATCATTTCAGAACAGCGGAAAACCAGATCAAGGTATGACACTTCGTGAATATCAAAACCCAATATGTATCTCAGGTCCGAGGATACCAAATGATATTCGCCTTTACTCAAAATTACTTATGATCAATCAATAAGATTCCATGTAGTAAAGTTTGAGTTGCGGGTTAGTCCAATATTTGTATCCCACAAATATCTATGAACCTTGGTAGCAACCCATTGCTCTATATTCATCCTTATGAATATCAACCAATCCAAGTTCATAATAATCTTACCTTCACACTTGTTCCCACAAGTCTGAACGACTACAGACATTTAGAGTAAGCAATTTACTCATGGATTAGACATGCTAAATTGGAATATGAATTGAAACATTATTACCAAATAATTTTATTCAACTAATAAAGAGTTCCATATATCCAAATACAAAAAATTACAGATCAAATCCAATCACTAGAATATTGAAGTCCCATGGCATAAGTATGACCTTCATGCTTTGCCTTTTCAAGGAGCTTCGTGAGAGGATCCGCAATGTTCTGATCCGTGTGAACTTTGTGAATACATATCTTTCCTTTTTCAACTTCATCTTGTATGTAGTTGAATCTTCACTCAATGTGCCTAGTCTTTTGATGAGCACGAGGATCCTTGATTTGAGCAATCGCACCCTCGTTATCACAAAAGATCTCCAGGGGGTCCTGAATGGAAGGGACAACCCCAGATTGGCAATGAATTTCTTCAACCATGCAGCTTCTTGAGCTGCCAATGAGGCGGCGACGTATTCTGATTCTGTAGTTGATAGAGCCACCACATCCTGTTTGGAGCTCTTCCAAGAGACCGCTCCTCCATTCAGAATGAAAATATATCCCGACTGTGATCGTGAATGATCACAATCTGTTTGGAAACTGGCATCCGCGTAACCTTTTACAACAAGTTCCTCATCACCAGATCCATAGATTAGGAACATATCTTTTTTCCACCTTAGGTACTTAAGTATGTTCTTAACAGGCATCCAATGACTGTTTCCAGGATTTTACTGGTATCAGCTTGTCATGCTTAAGGCACATGACATGTCCGGTCGAGTGCATATCATCGCATTCAGGAGTACAGAGATGTTCCAATACCTTGGCTTCATCATGATTTGCCATCAGTGCTTGGTTCGGAGAAGCATCATCCACCTGAAAGCTCCAGTCAAAGCCTCCTTCTTCAACAGCAACAGCAACTTGCTGCTTTGACTTCTCATTATGAAGAGCTTTGTCAGTGTAGTTTGGTCTGGATTGTGTTTGGCCACCATTGGTTCTAGGTGCCTTACACTCTGTGGCAAAGTGGCCCATCAAGTTACAGTTGTAACACTTGACTTCTATTACAAAATCATATCGTAATTCATTTATTCTATTAAAATAAATGCACCTAATCTATTTATTACATAACCAATGAATAAATAAATTACAACCCAAAATACAAATAGAAAAATTACAACCCTTTCAAGAACAAAACCAACATGACAAAATCAAAACTAACCAAATCCAAATACAAAGGTCAAGGCTATGTTATACACCAAAATATGTATCATATACAATATTCAAAAACAACCATGAACACCCTCTTTAATTGTAAGACCCCGAAATTTTATTTAAACCAAAGGAAAAGAAAAGTAAGTGGAAGGAATGGAAATTGTGCACAAATGGAGGGGGAAAAAGTGCACAAAGTATAAATCTTATTATTTTAAGATATTAAAGGGCGTGGTTGCCAATATCAAAGCAGAAAGCTGCTTTGATCACGGAGGAAGAAGAGAGAGAGAGCCCAGTTCTAGGGAGAGAAAGAGGAAGAAGAAGCTGAAAAAGGTAAGTCTTCTCTTGTTTGAGCTCAGTTTCAGTTGAGTATTGAGTTCTTGACCGAAGTTCCGGTTGTTTAGAGTTTACTTTCGGGATTCAAAGAGCTTAATGGAAGTGAGTCTTGAACTGGAAGAGTGCTGCTCAAAAGCTGCTTAAGGTGAGTTTCTAGAACCCCTCTTTTACTGATTTTCAACTGATTTAGGGCTATTATGCATACGATGTAAGCATCTTTTAAAGAAACTGTGGGTTTACAGCTTTATGTACGAATGTTGTATGTATGAATGCATGTTATAGTGTTGATTATGGGTTAGAGATGATGTTTAGCATGCTTAGATGGCCTTAGTATGTTAGATCAGGTGAAATTGGTAGCATAGAAAAGATTTTAGAATGTTTGATGAACATGAACAGTGGTTCATGCACCCAAACAGTTGTCCATGGGTCCAGTAGAGAGACCAGACGCCTAAGTGTTGGCCATGCGCCCAAGAGTGGGTCATGCGCCTGAATAGTGGCCCATGCGCCCAGCATGTTGGCCCATGCGTCCAAGTATTGGCCATGCGCCCAAGTGTTGGCCATGCGCCTAAATAGATAGTGCCCATGCGCCCAAGTGATGGAACGGCTAAGTATGGACCATGCGCCTAAATAGTGCCCATGCGTCCCGGTGAAAAAAACGGCTAAGTATGGACCATGCGCCCAAACAGTGTCCATGCGCGCAAGTGCTTGAAATGACTAAGTGATTGGTAATGTGCCTGAACAGGGCAGAAATGCCCAAACACTGCCCATGCGCCCACACTATTTTATACTTAGAATTTTTATGCTCATGCGCCTTGAAGGACGCATGCGCCCACTTTGGACTTGAGGTATTCTAAGTGGATTCTAAGGGGTATAATGGGGAGATAAGCCTGGTTATGATGTGATGGCTTATGTTTGATATGTGTTATGTATGTATGATGTGCCTGTATTGGTGATGGTGTATGTTTATGATTATGTGTATGTTCCTTATTATGTATGTATGTCTTCCCTTGGCTTTGAGTTGAACATTAATAAATGTAATGAAAGTATTATGTAACGTAAAGTGGAAGATAATGAAAAGAGGAACGTAATGAATGAATGCATGCATAAATGAATGAATAAAAGAGAAAGTATAGAAAGGCTTGAAAGCAATATGTACAGAGGTGCACAGCTCTAAATGCCTTAAGCTCTACCGCATGAGGTTCAGCAAATCCTAAACTGTGCACGCAAGGGTTCCAGTCTTTGTGACTAACCTTCGAAGGTGTTACCCATTTCTATGGGGGTGTTACCCATTTCTATCGGTGTTGTTACCCACTTTGGTGGGGGTGTTGTTACCCGAGTTATGTATAACTTCGGGGGTGTGGTATAAGGCCAAGCATAGATATGAGGTGAGCGACTCTGTGTTGCAACAGACTCGATAGAGGTCTTTGACCATGAGACGAGATAATGAGATGAGCGACTATGTGTTGCAACAAACTCGGATAGAGTTCAATCTCTGTGATTGACTCGTATGGGATCTTTGTCGCGTATCCTGGTGCTATGTGTCAGTTTTCGGACATGTGTCGGGGGTTTGTGAGCAGGCCCTGGCACAGCATCAGCTTTCGAGCATGAGTCGGGGATATTGCAAGAGACAAGATTCGAGTGATAAAGAATAATGAACGAAAGTTCATGTATGAAAGAACGAATGTATGAATGAACGTAAATGAATTATCTTAATAATGTACAAAACAGGATCCTTGTCATTCGACCGCAGTAATCGTGGCTGAGTGCCACGAAGAGGGTAAAGTCTAACCAGATCTAGAAAGAGAAGTGAACGATAATGTAATACGTTGAACGAACAAAGCTAATGAACCTAACAACGAAGATAATAATGATATTATCTATATGTACGTATGATGCATGATCACGAACAGTTGTAAAGTATAGTTTGCTTTTGAAAGAAAAGTAAAGAACTATTTTAATAGAGAAAAGTATGTTTTATTATAAAACTAGAACTCACTCAGGGTCGCTGACTTTTGTATGCATCATAGTTGGCAGGTATATGTTGATGCTGAGGAGTTGCAGGCATGGATGCATAAGCTACTGGGAGCATTTTAAGGCTGGCATCCGTATTTGACATGTCTTGTATTTTAAGATAGAAACAAATGTTGTAAATGACTTGTTTTTTAGTTATTAATAAATGTTTTAAATTCAGCTGCAAAAATAATGTACATTTTATAATGTTTTAAGTGTAATGAATGACCAATTGTGAGGTGCCCGGGTACGAGGCCTTACAAGTTGGTATGAGAGCAAAAGTTTAAGTGAATTAGGTAAATATTTTGAAAAACCTAATCTTAAACTAAGAATGCAACTAAAAGGGAAAGGGATGCCAGTCCTAGTAGCTACGTGCCTACATGTAAAGGTTTTATGTAAACGTTTCAAGTAAGTTAATGTTAACCAGCATTATGTGCGCATGTATGTGGCTTGTGTGCTATTGTGTAGATTTAGATAGTGATGTAGTCGGGATAGGAAATGCTTGGGGGATGAAGAATAAAGTAAGTGGCTAATCACAACTGGCCACTGTAATTAAGGACTTACTATACTTGACATAAGCTGAGTTATTACCTTGAATGACCACGTTAGTGTTTGAATCATATAGTGCGTTAGAAGATGGTTGGCGGTAGATCTTCGAAAGCTTCACGAGGTGGAGGTGGTGGTGGACGTGGTGCTGAATCACAGGTCACAAGAGGAAGGTCTAGGGCTGAAAGAGTAGTTCATGAAGAACCCGAGACAGGGCGGTGATGAGAATGCTAATCAGAGGGCCTTGATGAGAGAGGCAGTCAGGGAGGAAGTGCATCAGGTCATGCAGATGATCCTACCGTCTGTGGTGACCGAAGTTATGAAGGCTGTTAAAGATGGGGACAGACAGGAAAGGGGTAGATCTTCGGGGAAAAGGAGACGACCCGAGACTAAAATGGTCTTCTTCGATAACGAAGACGACAAAGAGGAAGATCCTGCACCGGAGGCGGCACGAGGCTGTAACTATGGGGCATTCCAACGATGCAAGCCCCCAACTTTTGATGGAAATGACACTGCTGCTACTGCTAACCCATGGGTGAGAGAGATGGAAGCGGTATTGAATATCAGCGAGTGTCAGGAGGATCAGAAGGTGAAGTTTGCTACCCATTCTTTTGTGGACTCACCCTTGTGTTGGTGGGACAATATCGTCCAGGTTGAGGGAAGCAGGGCTATCGGGAGGATGCGATGGCCAGAGTTGAAAAGGCTGGTAATTGAGGAATTCTGTCCTCATCGTGAGATGGACAAAGTTCAAAGAGAGTTCTTCCAGCTAGAGACGGGAACCGTGACACATCAACAATATGCCGCTAAATTCAACGAGATGGCACGTCTGGTGCCAGATCAGGTGACACCTCTTTCACAAAAGATCAAGAGGTACATTCAGGGCTTGCCGGCGGACATCCGTAGGCACATGATCGCTGCCCGACCGAGCATGTTTAGGTCGGCGGTTGATTTGGCGGGGAGATTTTATGATGAAAGATCTGTGATGGTGACTGAAAGTAGCAAGAAAGGAGAAGGTGAGCCAGAATGGAATGAGGAGTGATTGGAACGTGGCAGAACCGCTCCAGGTGACAAAGGTGCACGAGTGGATGACCAGCGTGTGATCATAACTGGTGCGGAGTCAAAAAGGTGTGACAAGTGTGGACACAGGCACCCCGGGGAATGCAGACTGGGGGCAATGTCTGTTTCCATTGTGGAAGGACCGGACATGTGGCGAAGAATTGCGGTATGGGGAGGTGTTATTCCTATGGTGAGGAAGGTCACATGAGCAGGGATTGCAAGAAGGCGAGAGCGGAAGGTTCGGGAACGAAGAAGATCGGAGGAAGCTTCGGTACGAGGAAGGAGAACAGAGGGTGAGGGCTAGAGTCTTCGCTATGACCGGGAGGAGGCTATGTCAGACTCTGAGGTAATGTCAGGTACGTTCTTGGAAGTTTAGATTATTGCATCTATGCTTTAATTTTGACGCTAGTAGTAGTTTTGTTGTCGCTATTTTCGGTGATGTTGCACGTTATGGGTAGGAAGATCGATGAGCCCTTCGATGTAAGAATTGCTATTAGTAAGTCTAACAGGTTACCTAATGCCCTAGAGGATTGCGTGATGGAATTGATAGAGAGCGCTTGTTCTTGCTAGGCTGTTGAAGACAGACATAGGTAGGTAGACATGCATCTCCGAGTGAGTTGATCAGTAGTCTATGACTCAAATCCCATGTGTTTCAAGAAGATGAATTACTCAACCGTGCGAAACTAGAGTTCGATGACGACCTACAACAATGAAGTATGAGGAAGGCTACGACCAGGAGAGCGGATTGCTTGAGTTGAAATCAAGTAAAGTTAACATTAAAGTGGAGATAGTCATTCTCAGTTGTTGCTCAGGTAGGAGAACTGGCACATCGACTGGAGCTACCTGATGAGTTAAGTGGAATTCATCTGATATTCCATACATCTCGTCTAAGAAAGAGCTCAACCGAGGAGGATATGATCGTGTTACTAGAGAATACTGAGACGGACAGAGTATCCAACCACGAGGAGCAACTGGTGACCATTACTAATAAGAAGGAGAGAATAGACCAAGGAGGATGATGGTTTCACTTGTGCGGGTGCAGTGAAGCCTAAAGGGATATGAGTTTAAATGCAAGCTCAAAGAAAAGGTGAGATAGTGTTACCCGTAACTGTTCGAGAAGCGACAGGTTTCGGAGACGAAACCTCTTTAATGGGGTAGACTTGTAACACACCAAAATTTTATTTAAACGAAAGGAAAAGTAAGTGGAAGGAATGGAAATTGTGCACAAATGGAGGGGGAAAAAGTGCACAAAGTATAAATCTTATTATTTTAAGATATTAAAGGGCATGGTCACCCATATCAAAGCATAAAGCTGCTTTGATCCCGGTGGAAGAAGTGAGAGAGAGCCCGGTTCTAGGGAGAGAAAGAGGAAGAAGAAGCTGAAAAAGGTAAGTCTTCTCTTGTTTGAGCTCGGTTTCACTTGAGTATTGAGTTCTTGACCGAAGTTCCGGTTGTTTAGAGTTTACTTTCGGGATTCAAAGAGCTGAATGGAAGTGGGTCTTGAACTGGAAGAGTGCTGCTCAAAAGCTGCTTAAGGTGAGTTTCTAGAACCCCTCTTTTACTGATTTTCAATTGATTTGGGGCTATTATGCATACGATGTAAGCATCTTTTAAAGAAACTATGGGTTTACAGCTTTATGTATGAATGTTGTGTGTATGAATGCATGTTATAGTGTTGATTATGGGTTAGAGATGATGTTTAGCATGCTTAGATGGCCTTAGTATGTTAGATCGGGTGAAATTGGTAGCATAGAAAAGATTTCAGAATTTTTGATGAACATGAACAGTGGTTCATGCGCCCAAACAGTTGTCCATGCGTCCAGCATGAGAGACCAGACGCCTAAGTGTTGGCCATGCACCCAAGAGTGGGTCATGCGCCTGAATAGTGGCTCATGCGCCCAGCATGTTGGCCCATGCGTCCAAGTATTGGCCATGCGCCCAAGTGTTGGCCATGCGCCTAAATAGATAGTGCCCATGCGCCCAAGTGATGGAACGGCTAAGTATGGACGATGCGCCTAAACAGTGCCCATGCGTCCCAGTGAAAGAAACGGGTAAGTATGGACCATGCGCCTAAACAGTGCCCATGCACCCAAGTGCTTGAAACGATTAAGTGATTGGTGATGTGCCTGAACAGGGCAGAAATGCCCAAACACTGCCCATGCGCCCACACTGTTTTATACTTAGAATTTTTATGCTCATGCGCCTTGAAGGACGCATGCGCCCACTTTGGACTTGAGGTATTCTAAGTGGATTCTAAGGGGTATAATGGGGAGATAAGCCTGGTTATGATGTGATGGCTTATGTTTGATGTGTGTTATGTATGTATGATGTGCCTGTATTGGTGATGGTGTATGTTTATGATTATGTGTATGTTCCTTATTATGTATGTATGTCTTCCCTTGGCTTTGCGTTGAACATTAATAAATGTAATGAAAGTATTATGTAACGTAAAGTGGAAGATAATGAAAAGAGGAACGTAATGAATGAATGCATGCATGAATGAATGAATAAAAGAGAAAGTATAGAAAGGCTTGAAAGCAATATGTACAGAGGTGCACAACTCTAAATGCCTTAAGCTCTACCGCGTGACGTTCAGCAAATCCTAAACTCTGCACGTAAGGGTTCCAGTCTTTGTGACTGACCTTCAAAGGTGTTACCTATTTCTATAGGGGTGTTACCCATTTCTATCGGTGTTGTTACCCACTTTGGTGGGGGTGTTGTTACCCACTTTGGTGGGGGTGTTGTTACCCACTTTGGTGGGGGTGTTGTATGAAAGAACGAATGTATGAATGAACGTAAATAAATTATCATAACAATGTACAAAACAGGATCCTTGTCATTCGACCTCAGTAATCGTGGCTGAGTGCCACGAAGAGGGTAAAGTCTGACCGGATCTAGAAAGAGAAGTGAACAATAATGTAATACGTTGAACGAACATAGCTAATGAATGTAATGACGAAGATAATAATGATATTATTTGTATGTACGTATGATGCATGATCACGAACGGTTGTAAAGTATAGTTTGCTTTTGAAAGAAAAGTAAAGAACTGTTTTAACAGAGAAAAGTATATTTTATTATAAAACTAGAACTCACTCAGCGTCGCTGACTTTTGTATGCATGATAGTTGGCAGGTATATGTTGATGCTCAAGAGTTGCACGCATGGATGCATAAGCTACTAGGAGCATTTTGAGGCTGGCATCCGTATTTGACATGTCTTGTATTTTAAGATAGAAACAAATGTTGTAAACGACATGTTTTTGTAGTTATTAATGAATGTTTTAAATTCCACTGCAAAAATAATGTACATTTTATAATGTGTTAAGTGCAATGAATGACCAACTGTGAGGTGCCCGGGTACGGGGCCTTACATTAACATTAAAGTTTTGGCCAACATGAACCAAAACTTTAGGGTTTTGTCCAAACAAAATAATCAACCATTTGATGTTGATCTTTCAAGGTTTATACTAAAGCATGTAAGATAAAACCTTGAAACATAAGGGATTCATTCATCCCTCACAAAACATCCCCTAATGTGTTGAAAACGTCCATGAAAACTAACTTTTCAAGGACTTTTGAAGCAAATATTCCACATAACCGGCTCTAGATGCCATTGTTGGGTTTTGTTACAAGATAATGAAGCTAGTTTAACCATTTGAACTATAAAAAACAGTGGATATAAGGTGTTAAAAGTGGAATTAAAAATCTAAAAATATGAACCATTTCTAACCCAAAACAAAACCCATGAACAAGGATCATATGTATGTGAAATGAAATGCTATCAAAACGAAAAGAACAACCAAAGAGTCTTCTTGAAACTACCTTTCAAGAACAAGAGGATGTTGTATGGATGAGAAGAAGGTGATCGTGCTTCTCGAATGCCTAGCCTTCAAAAGAGAAGTCCTCAAGCTTGTATACCGACAAGATCTTGCAAACACCTAAGTTGTTAGGGAGTGCAACACCAAAACCCTCTTCCTATGCCTCCTTCAAAAACGAAATTTTAGCAACCGCTTGCCCTATATCCAAAAATTTCAGCTTGAAAGAAGAGTGTTCATGAAATTGTGTTTGTGAGAGAGAGTGTGAGTTTTTGTTGAGTGCAAGAATAGATTAATATTTTGCATTAAAACAAGACATGTAATCCCAAGGAGGCAACCCATGGGGTGGCTGAAAGGGTTTGAAATGGGTTCCCCCTATTTCAGTTTTTATAAAAAAACATACACTCTTTATCCCATAACTTTATAAAATTAAAACCTCTTTTAATTTTATAACATTAACACACTATTATTTGTTATTATTTAACCTACTTTAATAATGAAACAAATATTTCACATGAACAAATTATCCATATAATGTTGTTCTATTACAAAAGCAATGTTTTAGAAAACCCATCTTCTAGATTGGTATTAATATTTATTTGTATGATCTCATCAACAAATAAATATTTATTGGTGTTTGTTTAGCTTGTTATTGTGTATGACCTGACTTAGATCATAACGTACTAACCACATCATTCTTGTATGTGTCTTTGGCATGCAAGATCCAACAGATACATGCAGTGATGAATTAAAATCATATTCAACCGTAAAACACTCATCTCAATTATAGGTTAGTATTGGCTTATGTGAGTGTATGTGTGTGTAGTAACCTAAACATACCACGTAATGATACTTTATGAATCTCTTTCACCTACATGAAGTTTCATCTTTGTTTTGCTGAGCAAAGACTGATGAAACAAGCACATAGTGCAGATGTCTTGAACAAAAAGATTCCTAATGAGGAACACATCCAAATTGGATAAATCTACAAAAGCAATACATACAAAGTGAATGAACAAAAGAATACAATCATGGTTCACCTTCCAACGTGAAGTGAAAAGAATCCTAATGTGGGTCATCATGAAAAGGATAAAAGTAAAAGAATCCCATTGAGGCTTGGTGAAAATGAGGTCTCATAATTTAAGTAACCTGGCAAAGAAAGTTGTTAAAAAGATCTGTCATGCATTACATAAGGATGATTGATCATTCCTTGCTCTTGTATGTGAGGTACATGTTGAATAATTAAATGAACCTAAAACAAGATAAATATCAAATGCATCAAAATATCAACGTGGTATGAGTTTAGGAGGATTACCATACCTTCAATCAACAAGTTCATAAATATGTCCATTTTATCATAAAGGATGCACATGTGTAATGTAAGATTGATATGATCCCAACAAAAGATATACTTCTCTTATTATTAATAATCAAAAGTACATAATTTTCAAAAATTTTCAAATCTTTAAATTTTCTATACTAATGAGGATATAAACTTTAGGTGGAGTACTATAAAATTTTTGACTAAGGTTTTATAAACATATACTATCTTAAATTACATTCCTAAAAGTTCAAATCAAAACAAAAAGAAAATGTCTGTGTTGGTGCAAAAGTTATACCACAGTATCTCAGCCTATGCAGATGCTTGGAAGCATAAGAAGTCCAAGATCAATCGAACAAAGGGAAACTTGTATCACATCTAGCATACAAGTTAATCCAAGCAAAAATTAATATCCCCAACAACAGTCAACAACTTCATAAGAGAATTCCACAAGAGACAGTTCTTTATTTCAAGAAAAACCAAAACAGAATCATTAACCTTTGATTAAGTTCAAAAGTTAATGCACGTAAGTGCATTATTTAATGCCGGCGAAGGTAACCATGTATATAACTCATGCGGTTAACTGTTTATGCTAAAGTGAATCTAATGCGGATAAGGATTTTACTCTACCGCATTTGTCTCCAACAAGTATACAAGAAAAGTTTGAAGTGTTAAAACATATGCGGAAGAAAAGTGTTCTACCGCATTTGTTAATCCGGATGATAATTTCACTTCCGCATTTTTTTACTCATCCGCACTTGTAGATTTGTCACAGTGTGTATTTGCCACAGTGCGCAAATGTTGAACAAGTTTGATCAACCACATTTTGCTACAGATCAAATGCTGAACAAGTTTGATCAACCGCATTTGCTACAGTGAGCAAATACTGAACAAGTTTGATAAGCCGCATTTGCTACAGTGAGAAAATGTGGAATAAGTTTGAACAACCGCATTTGCTACAGTGCACATATACTGATGAACTTTGTTATTCCATATTTGCAACAGTGCACAAATGCGGATAGATGAAATCTTAAGTATTCAAACTTCCGAATTTGCTACAATACACAAATGTGGATGTCAAACTCTTAAGTTTTACTTTTCTGCATTTATGACAGTAAACCAATGCGGATGTATAAAACCCTTCCGCATTTGCTACAGTGTGAACTAAACTTGACCGCATTTGTTTTGAAACTCGTGAAAAACTTGTAAATGTTATTATTTGACTGTCTAAAGCACATTCAAAAGGTCGTTTAATACTTTTCAAATTTGAGCGACTCTAAAGTGTGATGAGTGAAAACACACTGTTCATCTTCTTCAATCATCACAATCTTTAACAATCAAAGATCTTAGTCTCATCTATGCTGTCATCATCTTCGATTCTACTAAAATATAGTATCAAACAAAAGGTGAAACAGTAAACATTTTGTAACCTAAATGTCCAACACTTGGATTAATGATGAACTTAGAACACTAGGTTAATGATGAACACTTAAAATTAGATCCATGTTAAGAAAAGATGAACATTTTCGACTTCAATGAGCATGCAAACTAAGAAGAATACCAACAAACTAGAAAAATTCATAACCATTTTTTCATATGAACAGAGGATGATGAATTAGAAAATGTCAAAAACAATTCTTGAAATAAAATCAGATTAACGGTCAAACGACATCAAAAATCATCTCTTCAAACATGATAAAAATATAAGAATGAATAACTCTTGAAGACATCAAAATTGAAGTGATTCCTATAGAACAGTACTTTCAAATACTTATCTTTGACCATCAAAAGTCAAACATATGAAGTATGCATAATGCAAAACATATTCATTCTCATCAATCTAACTCATATGCCTCTAATGCAGGGTAAATGGCTAATATTACATGGAGCAAGCTCTATAATGTCAGTGGTTATTTGGACCCTGATGTGCCTGAGGCAGAAGGACGTAGAGATATGATCAGATTTATCTCTACTAGAAGAGTAGCCCATGCCATCACAGTTAGACCTATTATCTATGAAAGATGTATTAGGTCATTTTGGAGTACTGCAGAAGTAACTAATGTGGATGGTGAAAAGACTTTAACATGAAGAATTACTAATGATCATTCTCTAACCTCATTGAACAAACTGTAAGATAGTGTCTACAGTTTGGTGATGATGAGAATACTCATATTGAATTGGAAGACGAAGAAATTACCATTATCTTTGCTGAAATTGGATATGAAGCTGGTTATGAGGGAAAGTAGATTGTGAAGGGGCTGGTGGACTTACCATGGAGGTTTCTCATCCATCTATATCAACATTATTTGTCCAAAAGGAAGACAGGATGTAATGACATTCCTGTGATTACTTCTTCAGCCATATGTTCCTTACGCACCAATAGACCATTCAACATGTCAGCATATTTGTTTAATGGCCTAACCTCAAACATACCGGAAGGAAGAAGGCATATGTTCCTCATGGACCCAAGATTTCTACAATGTCTAATCAATGAAGCATTTCTTGACCTTGTACTTGAAGGACATATCTTGGACATTCGTCACTATGATGCCAAGTCCTACAAGTATAACAAGAAAAGAGATCCAAGAAATTTCTACAGTGGAGCACACTCTCCTCTGTTACCATGGATGCTTCACCAAATCAACCTAGAAGAACAAATAGAAGAACATGAGGTTTCTGTTGATGAGCCCATTCAAGAAGAAGTACCAACTGCTCAAGCTTGGCAAGCTGCTCAAGATCAGCAAGCCGCTGATGAGCATGTTGAGGAAAGTGTTGAAGGTCATAGGTCAGTGTCACCCTAGGTGGATGTAGGGGGTGATCCTCACACTGGACCTCATGTTCATGATATGGCCTCTCCCTTTATACCATCACCATTACCATCACCCCATACAACACAAGTTACTTCACTTCATAGATCACCTATCTTATCACCACAAACACAACCAATCATTTCTCCACCTATATCTACACCTCATCACTCTCCAAAATCACCAACTCAACCATCCCCTGCCAATACTGAACCAACAGAATTTGGAGATTCAACTAGCTCATCTCAAAAATCCAAATCATCTTCTTATGAGTAGGATCTCCCTAACCAAATGCTTGTAAAGAAAGCCACTTTTGAGGCTGCTCCAACAAAAAGCTATGTTGAATCTGGTGTGAACAAACCAGATGAGAAGGATGAATTAATCTTTGAACTTATGCAAAAGGTGTCAAAGATGGAAAGGTTGCTCAACAGAAGAGCTAACATCATTCAAGACAAACTTCTAGGGCTTGATGAGAAAGAAAATGAGTTGAAAGTTATGGAAGAAAGATACAAGACTGAAAAGAAAGATAAAGAAAATGAGATGGAGAACTTAAAAGCTGCACTTCAACAATCAAGGTATGAGATAAGTGGTCATGTGGACACTTTATCCATTCAAACAATTGCCTTGGAAGAGCAAGAAGAGCTTATTGAAGAACAAGATGAGATTATTACCAACTTGCAAACAGAATGAACTTCTAAACAAAAGACTAGTTGAACTTGAGATGCTTGTTGAAATCAAAAAGAAGGTTGTATGATAAGTAAAGAAAGTTGATGAGAAAGAAGCTCAGTCAGAGAGCTCTTCAGGGGAGAGTAGTGATGTCTCTGCTCGTAAACATATGAGATCCTCTAAAACAGAAGCAGAACCAAGCAAGACAAAGCAAGATGAGTCTAGCCTGGAAATGGTAGTCTACTCAGAGACAATAACTAGTATGCACACTGAAGAGGCTGAATTTAATGATATGATCAATGCTCTAGACAACTTCACATCAAAAGAATTCATCATTTATGATGAGATCTGGGATTTTATAGTTGATCAAAGGACTGTTACCGAACCCATAATGGTTATCCCTCAATCTCCTAACCCTCTGAAGAAGGAATTAAGCTTGCAAATAGTTCCTGTTGTGTCACAATCTAATGAGCAAAAAGAGATGATTAGAAAGCTATGTGAAGAGCAAAGAGAGAAAGAAGAAAAAGCTACTAGTATCAATGAACAAGTATAATCAGAGGCTGAAAAAGTGCCTCAAGGAGCGAAAATGCCTCAAACCTCTTCTGGCCCTTCAATATAGACATATACCAGAAAGAGGAAGTACATGGCAAAAAAAGGCAACGGGAAAAAGGCCTATGGTAGAAGAAGAACCATTAAAGAAAAACAAGAAGATGATCCCAAAAGCATTACAGCTATAGCATAATTTTTGGAAGGACATGAGCAAGCACAAGCTCAATTGAAGAAGCAAGATGTTTATGTTGAACTTGAAGAAGGGGAAATTGAAGGAGGCTATGTGGCTGATAAGCCAATAGCAGTTGATAGTCCGTGAAGGAAGAAAGATAAGTGGAATAAATGGTGAAAATCCTCAGAATGATGATTTAATTGTTAAAGATATGTTTTTGATTAATGATGGATATGATCCTCATGATGTTTTTGTCATGACTTATGAGGGAATGAAGGTAGAAAAAAATTGAACAAATTGTTGGACCCCACTATTGAAACTGAATATGAGAAGGCCATTTCCCCTAAAGCTGATAAGCCCAAAGTTACATTCATGAAGAAGCAAACCTCAACACCTCAATCTTGATATCCTAATCCTTATAACATGTACGATACGGAAATGAAGGACTATTATCAAGTCAAGGATCACCAAGAGAAAGCATGGTAATATGAAAACAAATTCCCTAAGGGTTGCCATCCTTAGGTTGAGCAATGAGAAGAAAGAGAGACTTAAAACTCTGGAAGAAGAAATCACTGGCAAAAAGCCTAGAACCAGAGTGTCTGCTCAAGACAAGCAGCTCACCCATCGAGATCATGACTCTTTGGTACATGTACTTCACAGATATCCTGAGTGGTTTGCTGAGCCTTATCAACTGAAACTTCAAGAATGACTGACCATTGTAGAGATGATTAAGGGTGTGTCTACTCTGAAGGGCAAAACTGATGAGAAAATTATTGCCTGGAAGTATGACTGTGACTGGAATTTGTTTATGGTCAAAAGGATCTCAGGGATGTTTTAATTCTTTATAGAGTACTCTGCTCTTATGAATACCTGGAGATTCATGACTTAAAAGAACTTGCTAACTTGGAATTGATCAATCACAAGGCCATGTTCAAAGGGTATGAGTTTGAAGAAATTCTTAGAATGTTAAAAAGAACTGACAACTTCAAGTCTCTAGAGGCTATCTGTATGAGGAAAGATAGATCCTTCATCAACCCTCTAGAGAAGAAAAAGAGAAAACCAGTAGAGGAGGTTGTGTTTCCAGAGCTGAGAGTGAAACCAATAAAGTCTCTAAAAAGAAAGATGGTGTCTGGCACCCACTCCTCCATACCAATCTCAAATGTGTACTATGATGAAAAGACTTATGAGTTGGTAACAGAAAGAAAATGGGGAGGAAAGGAAGGGGTAGAATATAGATTGTTTAGTGGATATGAAGTGAGGCTATTAGATAATTCATACATCCATTACATCTACCCCAGGCATTTCAGAGAGATATCAAACAAACTTGGTGAAGAAGACATGCACTTCTTTTAGAAATGCATTAAAATATTAAAGATGGAATATGATCAAATCATTACGTAGAGGGAAAAGAGAAAGAAGAAAAAGACTCCTCTGTAGTTGGGAAACATAGTGAAGGTGGAAGTTGATGTAGATGGTGTTCTACTGATTCATAGGGATGGGTTGTCCACTGTATCTATATGGGAACCAGTTTTTCTCAATAAACTACCATTGGAAGCCATCTACACCATGAGTGAGATGAGAATACATATGCTAAATAGAGAAAAGATGTCAGATGCCAATGACTTTATCAATATTATAAAGGCCATATTGGATCCAGCACAAGCAGAATTACTACTACCTTCACTAGAGCCAACATAATCATCGCAACCTCAACCACCACCAAACCATTGAAGAACATAGGGTGTATGATCCTTAGGGGGAGTATTCTTGGGCCCTGAAAGGATCATACATTCTAATTCAATTGGTGAGTTGATGGTTGTTCTACTAGAAACTCTCTAAGTCCAAGAAGTAATGCGGATGAAGAATCTACTAAGAAGAACCATGTGTTCACTAGCGGCATTTGTAAATGCGAAAGCCATAGAACAAATGTTGACAACTGTTTGTTCTTCCGCATTAACTAATGCGGATAGTCAAAAAGATATGCGGACAAGACATGTTCATTGGCATTTTCAAATGTGGATGTCCAACAACAAATGCGCATAAGTATTTATTCATCCGTATTAACCAATGCGGATGACCAACTACTAATGTGGTTGACAAGAGTAGAAATGCTGATAAAGAACAACTCATCCGCATTTGTCAATGCGGATGAACAGAAGAAATGCGGATGAAGACTTAGACTAATTTTGATGTATAGGTTAGGGTAGTTTAGTCATTTTCTAAAAAGGCATCTTGTCAGCCTATAAATAGAATAGAATATCTCATACATGAGGTAACTGTTAATAGGCAATTAGAATATTTTGTATTACACATTTTCAAGGTGCATTATTATTGTTCTTGCTAAAACCCTAGCATTTATTGTAATCAATCACCTCCATCAATTTATACAAAGCATTTATGAGTATATTCTTGCATTGAATGTTTATTGATTATTTGTTTCTGCCATTGAATCTCTAACTTGATGACTATATTTGATCCTAGTGAGAATCTTAATCTCACCACCCAGTTAACACTGACTTTTATATGTTTCCAGTTGGCAGGTAAATGTTGCTGAGGATGGCACAGGGCGGCTACTTAGCTCATTTTGGATGGCATTCTTTTGTATAATGTTTTGCATTGTAATGCGAACAATTGATGTTTTGTAATGAATGTTGTATTATTTTGCAAAAGTGATAATTATAATGAAATGAAATGTTTGTTTAAATGTTTCCGCTGTAATGTTTTATTAAGGTTACTCTAATTATACATTTTATGTGCAATGATTGACCAACTTTGAGCATCCAGGGAACGGGGCCTTAGAAGTTGGTATCAGAGCCAAAGTTTAAGTGAAATGGGTAAATTTTGAAAAGAAACCTAAACTTAAATAGAAAATGGGACGGAAAGGGAAGGGATGCCGGTCTGAGTAGCTGCGGCCATCAGGTATTTTCTTAATGTTAACGGGCATTATGTGAGCATGTTATGTGGTTTATGTTTTGTTCGTAGATTTAGATAATGATGTATTTAGGATAGGAAATGCTTGGGGTAAGAAGAGTATAGTAAGTGGCTAATCACAACTAGCCGTTGTAATTAGGGAATTACTATACTTGACATAAACAAAGCTATTTCCTTGAATGATCGTGTTAGTATTTGACTCTTATAGTGTGTTTTGAGGATGGCCAGTGGTAGATCGTCAAAGGCTTCACGTGGTGGAGGTCATGGTGGATGTGGTGCTGAACCACGAGTCACGAGAGGGAGACGTGGAGCTGAAGATGTGGTTCATGAAGAACCCGAGACCCCTTGTCCGGAGGCTGGGGACGAGAGTGCTAACTTAAGAGCCTTAGTGAAAGAGGTTGTTATTGAGGAGGTGCAGCAAGGGTGATAGAATTGATAAAAGTTGTACGGGAAGGAGAAAGGAAAGAGAGGGATAGGTCCTCGGGAGGATGGGAGCGATCAGAGACTGAGACGGTTCTCTCGGATGAAAAAGAAGAGGAAGAAGAGCCTAGGCCGAAGGCAGCACGAGGCTGTAACTATGGGGCGTTTCAAAAATGCAAGCCCTCTACCTTTGATGGTAATGGCACTGCTACTGCTGCTCACTAATGGGTGAGAGAGATGGAGGTTGTCCTTGATATCAATGAGTGTCGAGAGGAAAAGAAGGTGAAGTTTGCTGCACACTCATTTGTGGACTCAGCACTGTGTTGGTGGGATAATATTGTCCAAGCCGAGGGTAGTCGGGCGATTTGAAGAATGAGGTGGTCTAAGTTGAAGAAATTAGTGATTAAGGATTTCTGTCCTCATAGGCAGATGGATAAGGTAAAGAGGGAGTTCTTGCAGCTGGAGGCGGGAACCATGACACATCAGCAATACTCCACGAAGTTCAATAAGATGGCACGGCTAGTGGCAGATCAAGTGACGCCTTTGTCACGAAAGATCAAGAGATACATCCAAGGGATGAGGGTGAATATTCGCAGGCACCTGATCACCGCCCATCCGAGTACGTTTAGGTTGGCAGTTGATTTAGCGGGAAGGTTGTATGATGAGCGTTAGGTGGTGGTGGCTGAGATGAAGAAGAAATATGGTGGTGACCGGAATTGGAACGGGAAGCGATTTGGATGCAGCGGGGCTGCTCCAAGCAACAACGGTGAATGGGTGGACGACTGACGTGTGGTCACATCCGGTGCTGGGTCGATGAGGTGTGTTAAGTGTGGACGAGAGCATGCTGGGGAATGTAGAGTGGTATCCAATGTATGTTTTCGATGTGCGAGGACCGGACATGTGGCGAAGAACTATGAGGTAAGGAGTTGTTCTACTTGTGGCTAGGAGGGCAACATGAGTTGGGAGTGCAAGAAGCCGAGGGCTGAAAGTTCAGGTGCAAGGAAGAAGACGACCGGGACTAAAGGGCAGAGGGCGAGCGCCAAAGCGTTCACGATGATGCAGGAGGAGGCTAGGACGGACCACGATGTTGTGTCAGGTACGTTTATAGTGAACCAAACAATTGCTTTTGTGTTATTTGTTTTTGGTGCAAGTAAAAATTTTATTTCTGCTACTTCTTGTGCTAAATTGTCTGTTAGTAATAGGAGTATAGATATGCCCTTTGATGTAGAAACTGCCATAGGTAAGTCTACCAGGATTTCTGATGTGATAGAAGATTGTGACGTAGAACTAGAAGGTCACAAGTTTCCTGTTAGACCATTCGTGATGACCTTAGGCGAGTTCGATGAAGTCCTAGGAATGGATTAGTTGATGGACTACAAGGCAAAAATTGTGTGTCGCAAGAAGATGATTCGATTGATAGCTCCTGACGGGAGTTCGGTGACGGTTTATGGTGATCGTGCCACTACAATTCAGAAATTGATCTTGATAGTTGTGGCGGGAAAGTGCATGAGGCGGGGATGTAGTGCCTACTTGGTCTACGTGAAGGATGTGCATAAACAAACACCATAACTGTCTGATGTACCAGTGGTGTGTGACTTTCCAGACATGTTTCACGAAGACTTACGAGGAGTGCCACCTGACCGCGAGATCGAGTTCCAGATTGACCTGATACCGGGTGCCCAACCTATTTCTAAGGCGCCGTATCGGTTGGCTCAGATTGGTATGATGGAGTTGATGGAGCAACTACAGGAATTGCTTGATAAGGGGTTCATTAGATCGAGTATCTCTCCTTGGGGTTCTCTGGTCTTATATATGAAGAACAAAGATGGTAGCATGAGGATGTGTATAGACTACCATGAGGTGAACAAGTTGACAATGAAGAAAAGGTACCCCTTACCACAAATTGATGATTTGTTTGATCAGCTCCAGGTGATAGTTGGTTATTGTCGATAGACCTTCGATCTGGTTACTATCAGCTGAAGGTGAAGGTGTAGGATATTCCTAAAACAACTTTTCGCGCCGGCTATGGACAATACGAGTTTCTTGTTATGTCTTTTGGATTGACCAACACGCCAGATGCTTTTATGGACTTAATGAATCGATTGTGTCAGTCGATGTTAGATAAATTAGTGATTGTGTTTATTGATGATATTCTAATTTATTCGAAGAGCGAGGAGGAGCATGTTAATCACATTTGGGATATGTTGGAGACATTAAGAAAGGAGAAGTTGTATGCTAAATTCTCCAAGTCTGCATTCTAGTTGCACAAATTTTAGTTTTTGGGTCACGTAGTGAATCCTGAAGGAATTATGGTGGACTCGGCAAAGGTGGGGGTAGTGATGCAATGGAAGTCACCAAAGATGCCATCCGAGATTCGTAGTTTCTTGGGTCTATGGGGCTATTATAGGAGGTTCATTCAAGACTTCTCTAAGATAGCTTCTCCACTAATGAAGTTGTCCCGCAACGATGTGAAGTTTGTATGGGGTCAAGATCAGGAGAAGGCGTTTGAGGAGTTAATGATGAGGTTAACTCAACCTCGAGTCCTATCATTACCCGAAAAGAGCGAGCATGTGGTGATTTTTTCAGATGATTCTTACACGGGGTTAGGATGTGTGTTGATGCAAAGGGGAAAGGGTATAACCTATGTATCTCGATAGTTGAAAGTCCATGAGGTCAATTATCCCACTCATGACTTCGAGCTAGCAGTCGTGGTCTTTGCGCTAAAGATATGGAGGCACTACCTATACGGGATGAAGTGCACCATATTCACTGACCACAAGAGCTTGAAGTACTTCTTTGAGAAGAAAGATTTGAACATGAGGTAGAGGAGATTGTTGGAGCTCATAAAAGATTATGATTTCGAGATCCATTACCATCCGGTCAAAGCCAATGTGGTTGCGAATGACCTTAGCTGAAACGAGAGACCCGAGCTGATTCGGGGGAAGGCTTATTAGCTGGTCTCGACCTCTAACATGATGAAGCAAGTTAAAGAGTTACAAGATGTGGCATTGAAAGAAGATCACCTTAACTCTGAAAGAATGAGAAGTTTGGTCGTGGAGTTCGGTGAAAACACACTCGGTGTTAGAACCCCATTCGGACAAATATGGGTTCCTCGTTTTGGGGATCTACGTGGAAAGATTATGGATGAAGCTCATAAAACTTGATACTCTATTCATCCTGGTCCTACAAAGATGTATCAAGACATGAGGAAAGATTATTGGTGGCCAGGTATGAAATGCGATGTGGCGGAGTTTGTGAGGAAGTGCCTTACTTGTTTACAAGTGAAGGCCGAGCACCAGAAGACGTAGGTGAAGATCCAACCGTTGGATATACCGGAGTGGAAGTGTGAGCACATCACCAAAAACATTATTACAAAATTACCGTGTACCGTGTGAGGATATGATGCTATATGGTTCATAGTTGATCGTCTAACGAAGAGTGCTCACTTCCTACAGATCTGCGAGACATATTCATCCAAGAGGTTGGTGAATCTATTCATTAACAAGATTGTGACTCGTTATGGTGTGGTGGTGTCTATTATGTTAGATCTTGACAAGCAGTTTACATATAAATTTTGGAAGAAATTCCACGATGCGATGGGGACGAGGGTACATATGTTGGGGTTCAACAATTGAATAAAATGAAGCTTACCAAATTATAATTACAGCCAACTGAAGATTTCATTAAACGAGTTCACTGACCAAGTTGATTACAACAAAAAAAGACAATTCAACATGACAAAGTCAACATCAAGAAAATTAGAAAGTCAAAATTAGGTCATGTTGTAATATTAGTATAAGTAGACCCACTAGTGCATTTTTGCAAGTGTGGCTTTTGTGTGTGTTTTTGTTATGGTGTGAATCACCACCAAAGGAGAAAACCTCTCCTTTGGGTGGGTTTGATTTCACACACATCCACCTATCTTAATTTTTATTTCTAGATTTGAACGAGATGAATCCTAAGATCCAAGCTCAATGAATCTAAAATATAGAATTAGCAACATATTAGCACGACTTATCATTATCAGACAGATGGTCAGTCGGAGAGAACAATTCAGATGCTAGAAGGTATGCTTCAAGCATGCTTCATTGATTTTGGAGGAAGTTGGGATGACCACTTACAGTTAGCTAAGTTCTCATATAACAATGGTTATCATGCCAGCATTGGTATGCCCCCTTATGAGATGCTAAACGGTAGGAGATGCAGAATGCCCGTGTGTTAGGGTGATATTGGTGAGAAAGAGTTGCAGAGTATTGAGGTGATTGAGGCTACGACAAAGAAGGTTGAATAGATCAAAACCTTCATGAAGGCAGCCAAAGATAGGCAAAAGTCGTATGCTCATAAGAGGCAAAGACCGATTGAGTTCCAAGTGGTTGATAGAGTTATGTTGAAAGTCTCACCTTGGAAAGGTATCATTTGGTTTAGAAAGCAGGGAAAATTAAGCCCAAGGTACATAGGGCCTTTCCGAATCATTGCTTAAGTTGGAGAGGTGGCATATAGATTGGAGCTACCAGATGAATTAAGTGGAACTCATGAGACATTCCATGTATCTCGCTTGCGAAAGTGTTTGGCTGACGAGGATATGATTTTACCACTGGGAGGTATCAGGGTGGATGAACGACTCAATTATGTGAAGCAACTAGTGGCGATCATTGATTGTAAGGAGAAGAGGTTAAGGAGTAAAGTAGTTCCACTTATGCGTGTATAGTGGAAGCACAGGAAGGGATCTGAGTCTACGTGGAGACTAAAGAGGAGTGTGGCAACATTACACATGTTTGTTCAAGGAATAACAAGTTTCGGTGATGAAACCTATATAAGGGGGGTGGACTTGTAACACCCGGTTATTTTAAAGGCTCAAAAGAAGGAATAAAAGTGAAGGAAAAGAAAGAAACATAATAAAACCCAAGTTGAGTTGTTAAAAGTGTCAAAAGGACAAAAAAGTTTGAAAGTTGGAAATAAAGGTGGTATGGCCACCCACTAGTATTATATTCCACTTTTAATATGGATTTTAGAGAGAGAGAGAAAGAAAGAAAGAGCAGAGAGCTTTTGGATATTTGAAGAACAAGAAGATGAATATTAATTCAAGGTATGAATTCATGGTTTATGAGTGTTCTTAACTGGCTTTGCTTCGGTTGTATGCTTATGTGTGTTTGTTTGTTTGGTTGTGTGTGTTTGGTTGGTGTGTTTGGTGGGTTTTTAGGTGGTAGAACTCAAATTGCATTTGGGTTTTAAAGGAAGTCATACCTGAGAGCTGCTAAGCTGAGTTCTTGAACCCCCTTTTTACTTGTTTTAATATGATTTGGTACTACAAATAGATGTGTGAACGTTTTTTAAAAAATAGGTTTTTCACCCGTATGTATGTGTATGACTGTGTTTTGCGCGTAGGGTTAGATTTGGGTGTATTTTTTGATTGTGATGATTTTATGAATGTGTTCCTAAGGCTTAGAATGTATGAATTAAGCTTAGAACATGATAGATGATGATTGGGGACTGAATTATGTTGTTTAAGTGTGACTTAGACTACCAATGCATCTAATTAGTGGCACATGCACCCAGCAGTATAAACTACCTAACTGTTCCCATGCACCCAAAACCCCATGCGCCCAAATACTAGCAATTGCCCCTAGGCACTCATGCTCCTGCATAGTGCCCATGCACCTAGCAATTGCCCAAAATTGGTTAAGTGTTGCCCATGCGCCCCAATAGTGCCCATGCGCCCTAATAGTGCCCATGCGCCTGAAAGTTCCCCATGCACTTGAAAGGCCATGCGCCTACATAGTGCCCATGCGCCTACATAGTGCCCATGCCCCATGACATAGATTATTTTTCTGAATTTTGGGGAAAAAGTGAAATGTATGCTTTGACTTGGGGGATTCCTGAGGGTGAAAGATAACTTTTGAGGTCATGTATGATGATGATTATGTGATGGCATGCATGATGATGTGATGTGTATTACGATGCCTTATATGGTTATGTTTATGTTCCTGCTTATGTACGTTTATTTTCCTTGACTTTATGTTGAATGTTGATGAATAATATGAAAAGTATTATGTAACATAAAGTGGAAGATAATGAAAAGAGGAACATAAAGAAAGAATACATGCATTAATGAAAGTGAAAGTAAAGAAAGCTTGCAAGCAAAATGTACGGAGGTGCACGACTCTAAATTGTCGTAAGCTCAACTGTGTGTCATTTAGCTACCCCATAAGGACACACACAGGGGTCTAGTCTTTATGACTGGCCAATTTTATATTACATAGATGACAGTGAATACTCACCCCGGTGCTGGTGTCATGGTATGTGAGTTATTGATGTCATTTATGATCTTCGGCCCAGTGCCCGCTTTGTGAATATGTTTGGGGTGTAGTATACAGTTGGGATCTTTGTTGCTTGCCCCGGTGCTAGTGCCAGGCTATGTGCGTTATGGAAGTCATTTATGATCTTTGGCCCAGTACACGCTTGTTACATACGTTTGGGGTATAGCTGATGATACTGATCCGGAAAAAAGTAAAGAAAGTAAGTGATGAACAGTAAAGGAAGATAATAATGATACTTTTTAGGTTTGTGACATGTTTAACAAAGTTTGTTTAACCATTTAAACAAAAACATAGCGGAGATATGAACATATATATTATGTTTAAATTCTGAAAATTAACCATTTTAATAATCAAGATAACCAACTCAAGAACAAGGATCATGTATATATGAAAAGTGATGCTATCAAACATAAACAACCATAGGGTGTTTTTAGAATACACCCTTTCTAAGGACAAGAAGATGATATGGATATAAGATGAAGGAGAGGATGTTCTTGAATGGAAGCCTCCAAATAAGAAGACCTCAAGCTTGTATACACACAAGCTCTTGCAAAACACCTAACTTGTTAGGGAGTTGAACACCAAATCTCTTCTCCTTCTTGAAAATCCAAAAATCAGCCAAGAAAGGCTTCAAAATCAGCCAAGATATTTGAAATATTTCAGCTAAGAGAAGGAAGAGGAGAGATCTTTTGCATGTGTGTGAGAGGGAGTGTTTTAGGGATGGAGTGTAAGAGAGTTAAAGTCTTGTATTAAACCAAGACAAAAGGAATCCCAAGACCACCAATGGGGCGGCCAAAATGGGTTCACACCCATTTTAATTTTATAAAATATTACACTCTTTAATACATAAGTTTAAAAAATTAATTCTCTTTTAATTTTATAACTTGAACACACTTGTATTTGTTATTATTTAACTCACTTAAATAATGAAACAAATAATTTCACATAAACAAACTATCCATATAATGTTGTTCTATTTCAAAAGCAATGTTTTAGAAAACCCATTTTCTAAATTGGTGTCAATATATATTTGTTTGATCTTATCAACAAAAAAATATTTATTGGTGTTTGTTTAGCTTCTTATTGGGTATGACCCGATTTTGATTATAACGTACTAACCACATCAATCTTGTATTGGTCTTGGGCATACAAGATCCAACGATCTCCCACTTGCACAAGATTCATAGAAGATTGATGCAAGTAGTAAATACCACCTAACAATGGTTTACTACCCATAATACATATGACTATGTGCCATTCAATAACATCATCCCCTTCAAGTACATTACTCGAATTGTTTTAGGTGAATCATCATCTATCCTTTTGTCACAGATGTTATGTTAAATCCTTGAGACATAGAGTGTTCATTCTCTATTGATTTAACTTTATCAGGCCTTAGACACCTTACTCTTAACGAATAAGAGGGACAAATCCCATCTTGACTACATACGTCTCTCAGAATCACCTCGTATTATACCTGAGTTTAGCGTTATGTGTTGCCATGTTTCAGAATAGCAAAGAACTAAGTCAAAGTATAACATTCAGTGAATATCACGACCCAATACGTATCTTAGATTAGAGGATACCAAATGATATTCTCCTTACTCAAAATTACTTATGATCAATGAGGAAGATTCCATGTAGTAATATTTGAAATGCAGGTCAGTCCAATATTTGTTTCCCATAAATATTTATGAGCTTTGGAAGCAACCCTTTGCTCTGTATTCATCTATATGAATATTCACCAATTCATGTTCATAATATTCTTACCCTCATACTTGTTCCCACAAGAATGAATTACTACAGACGTTTTGAGTAAATGATTTACTCATGGATTTAAACATGCAAAATAGGAATATTAGTTGAACCATTATAACCAAATTACTCATTCAAGTAATAAAGGGTTACAATATCTATATAAAAAATTAAAGATCAAATCCAGTCACAAGAATATTGAAGTCCCATGGCACAAGTATGACATTCATATTTTGCCTTTTCAAGAAGCTTCGTGAGTGGACCCGCAACATTTTGATCAATGTGAACTTTGCGAATACATATCTTTCCCTTTTCAACTTCATCCCTTATGTAGTTGAATCTTCGTTCATTGTGCCTAGTCTTTTGATATGCACGGGGTTCCTTGATTTGAGCAATAGCATCCTCGTTATCACAAAAAATTTCTAGAGGGTCCTGAATGGAAGGGACCACCTCTAGATCGGCAATGAATTTCTTTAACCATGCAGCTTCTTCAACTGCTAATGAAGCGATGCGTATTTTGATTCAGTCGTTGATAATGCCACCACATTTGCTTAGAGCTTTTCCAAGAGACAGCTCCTCCATTCAAGATGAAAATTTATCCTGATTGTGATCGTGAATAATCCTGATCAGTTTGTAAACTCGTATCAGTGTAAACTTTTACCGCGAGATACTCCTCACGAGATCCATAGATTAAGAACATATCTGTAGTCCTCCTTAGGTACTTAAGTATGTTCTTAACAACCATCTAGTAACTATTTCAAGGATTTTGCTGGTATCGACTTGTCATGCTCAAAGCGCATGACACGTCCGGCCTAGTGCATATCATTGAATACATGATGAATCCTATAGCAGATGCATACGGGATTCCGTGCATCTTGTCTTGCTCATCCTTTGTGCTTGGATATTGAGTCATACTCAATATCGTTCCCCTGTGAATAGGTACCGTTCCTTTCTTAGAGTTTTCCATGTTGAACCTTTTCAAGATCTTATTAATGTATGCACTTTGATTTAAACCTATCAACCACCTTGATCTATCCCTATAGATCTTTATTCCAAAAATATAGGTGGCTTCACCAAGATCCTTAATGAAAAAACAGCTTCCAAGCCAGGCTTTTACACCCTCCAAGGTTGGAATGTCATTTCCAAATAGTAGAATGTCATCGACATAGAATACTAGGAAAGTGATGATGCTCCCACTAGCTTTCTTATATACACATGCTTCATCAAAGTTTTTGATAAACCCAAATTTGATTATCACTTCATCAAAACAGTGATTCCAACTTCTTGAGTGCTAGTTTCAACCCAATGTTTATCGGTTTGTGGTTCTTGATCTTCCCCAAGATCCATTGTTCTACTGCTAGTTCCTTCCATAAGGAATTTAGCACCTAAGAATCTAGGATATCCAATAAAGATACACTTAGGGGAACGGTTTTCCAACTTGTTTGATGTGGGAGTCTTAACATAAGCCTCACGTCACCAAACCTTTAATATGATAGTGATGGAACCCTTCCATGCAATATTTCAAAATGTTTCTTTTCCACTTTCTTGGTTGGGGTCATATTCAAAATGCGGGCCGCATAGAGCAAAGCGAATCCACAAAATCATAGAGGCAATAAGCTTCTAGCCATCATAGATCAAAGCATGTCCAATAGAGTTCGATTTCTTCTCTCGAACACACCACTGTGTTTTGGTGTTCCTGGTGGAGATAGTTGTGAGATGATCCCATAACTTCTAAAATGATCTCTAAAGGCATCACTTAGATATTTACCTCCTCTATCGGTGCGGAGAACTTTTATTGTCTTGTTGAGTTGATTTTCTACTTCATTTTGGAAGGTTCTGAACATTTCCAAAGCTTCATCTTTGTGACTTAACAAGTACACATACCCATATCGACTATATTCTTCGGTAAAGGTAATGAATTATCTTTTATTATACCTAGTCATTAGCTTAAAAGGACCACATACATCCCAATGTATGATACCTAATAATTCTTTTGCCCATTCCGTTTTGCCAATAAAAGGTGCCTTAGTCATTTTGCCTGGTAAACAAGATTCACACATATCAAACGAAACATATTCACTTGCTTTTAAACGACCATTCGTTTGAAATGTTTGTATACACTTCTTGTTTATATGACCAAGACGGCAATGCCAAAGATAGGTGTTACTCAAATCCAATTTGATCCTTTTGGTGGTGGTTTGGTATAATGAGATATCGAATAATGTGTTTTCCCAAACCAATTTATAAATACCATAAACAGGAATAGCTTTAAAATAAAAGATGTCATTTAAAGAAACATGAATTTCATTCTCAATAAATGTCAAAACATAACCATATTTTCTTAGTTGGGCAACTGAAATAATGTTCCTAGTCAAACTAGGAGCATACAAAACATAGTTCAAAATTGTTTCCAAACCAATTGGAAGCTTAAAGATGTTGTCCCCTCAGCCTTCAACTTGAACTTTTGCCCCATTCCCCATGTAGGGGCTTACATCCCCTTTCGTAAATTCACTACTTCTTTTGAACCCTTGCAACAAATTGCAAATATGAGTTCCACATCCAGTATCCAATACCCATATGTTAGAGGATATTAAATTCAGGTCAATATGAATCATGAAAATTGTTCCTGAGGTTTGCCAGACATCCCTCTTAGCTTGCAACTCCTTGAGATGGATAGGACAATTTCTTGCCCAATGTCCTATCTCCCCATAGTTAAAGCATGGGTCATTCGAAGCAACCTTTTTCTTCTTTTCCGCTTGTTTTGGTGGTGGCGCTCTTACCACTCCCTTTCCATTTCCCCTAATGTACCCTTTACCCTTGGCAATATTTGCCTTGGGTATGGTGTGAGGCCTCTTCTTGTTCCTACCTTCATTGATGGTGACAACGGGTAAAACCTTTTTACCCATGGCAGCCTTGTATGTTTTGAGCATAGAGTGAAGCTCACTTATGTTCTTGTACCACCCATTCATGTCATAAAAAAGTTGTCAAACGTTTTTGACAAAGAGTTGAGGATCAAATCCGTAGCCAACTCTTTCGAGACGGGACAATTCAGCCTTTTGAGGCGGTCAATGTGGCTCTTCATCTTAAGTACATAAGATGAGATCGATTAGGTGTCATCCATATGCCAGGCATGGAGTGCTCGAACCGTTTTGAAGCGCTCTACCCTTGCTTGTTGTTAGAATATTTCCTTCAACTGGGTATAATGTCATATGCTTCATGGTGTTCATACTCCCTTTGGAGATCCGAAGTCATGCATGCCAACATTAGGCAAGACACTTGGACCGAGTCCTCAGTGTATTTCACCCAATTGTTATTGTTGGGTTTGCAAGAACATAAAACGTAGTTTAACCGTTTAAACTTTCAGAAAACGCAGCGGATAATCTTAGTTTTTGAATGATTTTCAAAACTGAAATATATGTTCTTAAGGTGACCATATTAGTGTATAAAACAAACCCATTTTACAAGGATCATTTATGTGAATAGACAAGCAAAGAAGACATAAAACGAGCATTATGGACAGCCATAAAGAAGCTGCCATAAACTACCTTGCAGCAGCAAAACAAGATCGAAATAGATGAAGATGAAGATGCTTTTGGGTGACTAATCTTCAAAAGAGAAGGCCTCAAATCCGTGATACCCCAAGCCCTTCAAACACCTTGCTTGTTTGGTTGCTACACCCAAAAGAACCTCTTCTTTTGCTTCACTAGAACTCGGAACTTCAGCCCCAAACTTTCTGCTTCAAGGTCGAAATCAAGCAGCCAAGTTGAGAGAGTTTTAGTGTGTGTGAGAGAGAGAGTCTTAGGAGAGTGATTGTGGTGTGTTGCATAAGTTAAGTCATGCAAGAACCAAGACAAAAAGGGGTTCTTCCAATGTCCTTGGGCGGCCGCAAGATTTAAAACAAAACAAGTTTTCCCACACTTTTATTTTGTATAAGTTGCACCCTTTTATTAATCATGTTGTAAAATTAAAACCAAGTTGTAATTTTATAACACAACACTCTTTTATAAGTCATTATCTAACCATTTTAAATAATGAAACAAATAAATCTCTCTTGAACAAAATCATCCATATAATTTTGTTCTAACACAAAAGCAATATTTAGAAAACCAATTTTCTAAATTAGGTGTCTATATTTGTTGCATGATCCTATCATTAAACAAATATTTGATGGTGTTTGTCTAACTTGTTATTGGGTATGACCTGACTTGGATCATTACGCACTAACCACATCAATCTTATATGTGTCTTGGGCATATAAGACCCAATAATCTCCCACTTGCACAAGATTCATAGAAGATTGATGTAAGTAGTAAATACCATCTAACAACGGTTTACTACCCTTAATACGTATGACTAAGTGCCATTCAATAACATCATCCTCTTCAAGTACCATACTTGAAATGTTTTTTTAGGTGAATTAATCATCTATCCTTTTGTCACAGATGTCATGTTAAATCCAAGGACACAGAGTGATCATTCCCTGTTGATTTAACTTAATCAGGCCTTAGACATCTAACTCTCAACGAATAAGAGGAACAAATTCCATCTTGATAACATACGTTTCTCACAAACACCTCGTGTCATGCCTGAACATACCCTTATGCACTGTCCACTATTTCAGGACAGTGAAGAATAAGCTCAAGGTATAACACTTGGTGAATATCAAAACCCAATATGTATCTCAGGTCTGAGGATACCAAATGATATTCGCCTTTACTCAAATTTACTTATGATCAATCAAAAGATTCCATGTAGTAATATTTGAGATGCAGGTCTGTCCAATATTGCATCCCACAAATATCCATGAACCTTGGTAGAAACCCATTGCTCTATATTCATCCTTATGTATATCAACCAATCCAAGTTCACAATAGTCTTACCCTCACACTTGTTCCCATAAGTTTGAACGACTACGGACATTTAGAGTGAATATTTTACTCATGGATTAAACATGCTAAAATTGGAACATTAATTGAAACATTATAACCAAGTAATTTTATTCAAATAAAGAGTTCCACATATCCAAATACAAAATTTACATATCAAATCCAATCACTAGAATATCGAAGTCCCATGGCACAAGTATGACCTTCATGCATTGCCTTTTCAAGGAGCTTCGTGAGAGGATCCGCAATGTTTTGATCTGTATGAACTTTGCGAATACATATCTTTCCCTTTTCAACTTCATCTCATATGTAGTTGAATCTCCGCTCAATGTGCCTAGTCTTTTGATGAGCACGAGGTTCCTTGATTTGAGCAATCGTACCCTCGTTGTCACAAAAGATCTCTAGGGGGTCCTGAATGGAAGGGACAACCCCCAGATCGGCAATGAATTTCTTTAACCATGCAGCTTCTTAAGCTGCCAATGAGGCGGCGACGTATTCTGATTCTGTAGTTGATAGAGCCACCACATCCTGTTTGGAGCTTTTCCAAGAGACTGTTCCTCCATCCAGAATGAAAATATATCCCGATTGCGACCGAGAATCATCACGATCGGTTTGGAAACTCGCATCCGTGTAACCCTTTACAACGAGTTCCTCATCACCAGATCCATAGATTAAGAACATGTCTCTTGTCCTCCTTAGGTACTTAAGTATGTTCTTAACACCATCCAATGACTGCTTCCAGGATTTTGCTGGTAACGGCTTGTCATGCTTAAGGCGCATGACACGTCTGGTCGAGTGCATATCATCACATACATGATGGATCCAATAGCAGATGCGTATGGGATTGCCTTCATTTTATCTTGCTCATCCTTTGAGCTAGGACATTGAGTCGTACTCAATATGTTCCTCTTTGAATAGGTACGGTACCTTTCTTAGAGTTTTCCATCTTGAACCTTTTCAAGATCTTATCAATGTACGCACTTTGATTCAAACCAATCAACCGCCTTGATCTATCCCTATAGATCTTTATTCGTAGAATATAGGCGGCTTCACCAAGATCCTTAATGGAAAAACAACTTCCAAGCCAGGTTTTTACACCTTCCAAGGTTGGAATGTCATTTCCAAATAGTAGTATGTCATCAACATACAATACTAGGAAAGTTATTGTTCTCCCACTAGCCTTCTTATACACACAAGCCTCATCAGCGTTTTTGATGAAGCCAAATTTCTTTACTTCCTCATCAAAGCGGTGATTCCAGCTTCTCGATGCTTGTTTCAATCCATAGATGGATTTCTTTAACTTGCATACTTTATTAGGATTTTGGATCGACAAAACCTTCAGGCTGAACCATATACATCTTCCTCAAGATATCCATTTAGGAAAGCGGTTTTGACATCCATTTGCCAAATCTCATAATCATAATGAGCAGCTATGGCAAACAATATTCTTATAGAATTTAGCATCGCAACAGGTGAGAAGGTTTCATCATAATCAACCCCTTGAGTTTGAGTGAAACCCTTTGCTACAAGTCTAGCTTTATAAGTATCCAAGTTTCCATGCATATCGGTTTTCTTCTTGAAAACCCATTTGCTTCCAACTACTTTTGAGTTAGGAGGTGGAACAACCAAGTCCCATACTTGATTGTCATGCATGGATTGCATCTCAACGCTCATGGCCTCGAGCCATTTGTCACAATCCGAATTGGACACTGCATCATGATATGTGGTTGGTTCATCTGAATCTACCACATAGCATCCATCCATGAAAAATCCGTATCTTTCAGGTGGATTACTAGTTCTACCACTTCTGCGAACGTTTTGTGTGTATTGATCAACCATATGATCATCCTCAACATCCTCATGTTGAGTGCTAGTTTCAACCAAATGTGCATCGGGTTGTGGTTCTTGATCCTCCTCAAGATCCACTGTTCTACTGCTAGTTCCTTCCATAAGAAACTTTGCTTCTAAGAACTCACCCTTTCTGGCAACAAACACCTTTTGTTCCAGTGGGTCATAGAAATAATATCCCATAGAATCTCTAGGATATCCAACAAAGATGCACTTCGTGGATCTGACTTCTAACTTGTTTGGGGTGGGAGTCTTAACATAAGCCTCACAACCCCAGACCCTTAAGTATGATAGAGATGGAACCCTTCCATGCCATATCTCAAAAGGTGTCATTTCCACCTTTTTGGTTGGGGCCATATTTAGAATACGGGCCGCGGAGAGCAGAGCGAAACCCCAAAATGATAGAGGTAATGTGCTCCTAGCCATCATAGATTGAACCATATCCAATAAGGTTTGATTCCTCCTCTCAGACACACCATTATGTTGTGGTGTTCCAGGTGGAGTGAGTTGTGAGACAATCCCACAACTCCTAAGATGATCTTGAAAAACATCACTCAGGTATTCACCTCCTCTATCGGTACGGAGAACTTTAATTGACCTGTTAAGTTGATTTTCTACTTCATTCTTGAAGATTTTGAACATTTCAAAGGCTTCATCTTTGTGCCTTAATAAGTACACATACCCATAGCGACTATAATCGTCGGTAAAGGTAATGAAGTATCTTTCACCATTCCTAGTCATTGGCTTAAAAGGACCACATACATCCGAATGTATGATTCCTAATAAATCTTTTGCCCTTTCATTAGTTCCACTAAAGGGTGCCTTAGTCATCTTTCCTTGTAAACAAGATTCACATACATCAAATGAATTATATTCATTTGTTTTTAAAAGACCATTATTTTGAAGTGTTTGTATACGTTTCTTGTTTATATGACCAAGACGACAATGCCAAAGATAGGTATCACTCAAGTCGAACTTGAGTTTCTTGGTGTTAGTATGGTACAATGAGCTATTTAGAGTATTTTCATGAGCCAACTCATAAATACCATTAATGGGAATCGCTTTAAAATAGAACATACCATTTAAAGAAACATGAATATCATTTTCAATAAAGGACAATACATATCCAAATTGTTTTAACAGGGCTACAGAGATAATATTCCTAGTCAAACTAGGAGCATACAAAACATTGTTCAAAATCACTTCCAAACCATTTGGATGTTTCAAGCTGTAGTCACCACGGGCTTTAACTTGAACTTTAGCCCCATTGCCCATGTAGAGGCTTACATCCCCTTTCTTTAAGTCACTACTTCTTTTGAACCCCTGCAACAAATTGCAAATGTGAGTTCCACATCCGGTATCTAATACCCATGTGTTAGAGGATATCATGTTTAAATCAATATGGATCATGTATATTGTACCTGAGGTCTGCCCGGCATCCCTCTTTGCTTTCAACTCTTGGAGATGGACAGGACAATTCCTTGCCCAATGTCCAATCTCCTCACACTTGAAGCATGGGTCGTTAGTAGCAACCTTTTGCTTTTTCTCTTGTGGTTTGGGTGGCACCCTTGCCACCCCTTTCCCCTTTCCCCAAGCGGGTCCCTTGCCCTTGGCAACTTTTGCCTTAGGTGCGGGACGAGGCCTTTTATTGTTCCCACCTTCATTGATGGTGAGAACGGGTAAAACCCTTTTACCCATGGCCGCCTCGGCAGTTTTGAGCATTGAGTGAAGCTCACCAATGCTTTTGTCCCAAGCATTCATCTTGTAATTCATCACGAATGTCTCGAACCTCTTGGTAAGGCCATTCGGATCAAATCCGTGGCCAATTCCTTCGAGACGGGACAATTAAGCCTCTCGAGGCGGTCAATGTGACTTTTCATCTTAAGTACATAAGATGAAACAGATTGGTTGTCGTCCATACGACATGCATGGAGTGCTCGAACCGTTTCGAAGCGCTCAACCCTTGCTTGCTGTTGGAACGTTTCCTTCAGCTGGGTTATCATGTCGTAAGCTCCGTGGTGTTCATACTCCTTTTGGAGATCCGGAGTCATGCTTGCAAGCATGAGACAAGACACTTGGACGGAGTCCTCAGTGTATTTCAGCCAATCGTTGTAGGCCTCCTCATCATCCTCGCTAGGTTGATCAGGGATAGGGTCGTCTAAAACATACGATCTTCTCTCTTGCTTGAGAACGATTCTCAAGTTTCGATACCAGTCGATAAAGTTGTTATGATTTAGACGTTCCTTTTGGAGGATCGCTCATAGAGATTGGTTGGACGCGGATGAGTTATCGGAATTATCATTATGTGAGGCCATCTACAAAATTTAACAAAGTTTTATTTTAGTATTTTCGATATAGCCAATTTTAATAATTTATGCCTTTTAAGGCCATTTTACTATTAAAATCTAGAACCCAACATTATATTCAAATTGTGGTTAGGTGACCTTTATCCCACGATTTAAATTAATACGGTGGTCAACGATTGACGGTTGCAACCATTTGCAACTTCTAGATGTATGGGATCGACCTTTAAACATCATATGTAAAGTCGGCACGTTAATCCATCAACACCATTTGGAAACCATATTTAGGTGATCCATTTAACATGGTTTGCAAATCAAGTTACCCTACTTGCACACACGTGTGAGTTTACCCACATAAGTGGTTAGGTGACCTTCATCCCACCAATGTGGTATCCCCACCTTAAATCATAAGTTCCCTCTAAATGGTTAGGTGACCTTTATCCCATTAAGAGTTTCCAAATGATTCAAGTGTTGTGCAAAAGGATAATGTTGAACTTGTTAGTCAAAAGTTTAGAGATTTCATAATTCTAGTTTAGAAAACTCTATGTACTTGTATTTGCATGCTTTCAAATACAAGGTACCCGATGGTCCTTTGATTAAAACCAATTCTAATCTTTAAAACCATTAAATCAATTTAATAACCTTTTATTACCTTTTAATGATTAAGAACCATCATTTTAATAACTTGTTAAGTTTGTTAATAATTTTGTAATGCATGTCAAAATTCAACCACTCAATTAAATAACAAACATCCAAACAAGTCATAAGCATAAACAACCATAATGTGCATAACCTTAGCAACTATTGTGACCATACTTGTTTGCCATCACAAGTGTGGTCATTAGGTCTTTCCTAAGGGTTGAAAACATCACAAAATAGGGTCTTGATGGACTCCCACTTGAACTTGCATCCATATGCATCGAGTCCTTCTTTGTGTCTTCCATTGTGCTTCCATCCCGAGCATCTTCTTTTACAAAATATATATATCCTAATACATATTTCTAGTAAAAAGAAAAGGGCTCCTAATCTATTATTACATCCCAATGAATAAATAGACAAATTACATTTTTAAACAAAGCACAAATGAATAATATTACAACCCAATGACTAAACAACCAAAACAACATTGCAAGCATCCAAACAACACAAGGTCAAAGGCTAGGTTATGCACACTAACAACCAAGGATCATATCATCAAAACATACAATGAAACCCCACTTAAAACCTTCAAATTTCAGCCACCATAAACTGAAATTTTTGGTTTTAAACATTGTCCAAACAATCAACATATCATGATACATATCTTTCAAGATCTAATCACAAGCATGTGTGATATGACTTTGAAAGTTGGGGAATCATTCAAACAAAACATAGCAGCCCAAAAAACAGCCTATAACAAGTCTATAAACATCCTTAAAACCATTTTAAAGGACAAATCAAGCAAGTCATCCACATAACCGGCTCTTGATGCCATTGTTGGGTTTGCAAGAACATAAAACGTAGTTTAACCATTTAAACTTTCAGAAAACGCAGCGGATAATCTTAGTTTTTGAATGATTTTCAAAACTGAAATATATGTTCTTAAGGTGACCATATTAGTGTATAAAACAAACCCATTTTACAAGGATCATTTATGTGAATAGACGAGCAAAGAAGACATAAAACGAGCATTATGGACAGCCATAAAGAAGCTGCCATAAACTACCTTGCAGCAGCAAAACAAGATCGAAATAGATGAAGATGATGATGCTTTTGGGTGACTAATCTTCAAAAGAGAAGGCCTCAAATCCGTGATACCCCAAGCCCTTCAAACACCTTGCTTGTTAGGTTGCTACACCCAAAAGAACCTCTTCTTTTGCTTCACTAGAACTCGGAACTTCAGCCCCAAACTTTCTGCTTCAAGGTCGAAATCAAGCAGCCAAGTTGAGAGAGTTTTAGTGTGTGAGAGAGAGAGTCTTAGGAGAGTGATTGTGGTGTGTTGCATAAGTTAAGTCATGCAAGAACCAAGACAAAAAGGGGTTCTCCCAATGTCCTTGGGCGGCCGCAAGATTTAAAACAAAACAAGTTTTCCCACACTTTTATTTTGTATACGTTGCACCCTTTTATTAATCATGTTGTAAAATTAAAACCAAGTTGTAATTTTATAACACAACACTCTTTTTTAAGTCATTATCTAACCATTTTAAATAATGAAACAAATAAATCTCTCTTGAACAAAATCATCCATATAATTTTGTTCTAACACAAAAGCAATATTTAGAATACCAATTTTCTAAATTAGGTGTCTATATTTGTTGCATGATCCTATCATTAAACAAATATTTGATGGTGTTTGTCTAACTTGTTATTGGGTATGACCTGACTTGGATCATTACGCACTAACCACATCAATCTTATATGTGTCTTGGGCATATAAGACCCAATAGTTATAGGCCTCCTCATCATCCTCATTAGGCTCATGAAGAATCGGATCACCTAAAATATATGACTGATTCTCTTACTTGAGAACAATTCTCAAGTTTTGAAACCAATCTATAAAGTCATTATGGTTTAGACGCTCCTTTGGATAATGGTCTTACAGATAGTGAGTTAGCGAACGGGATATCATTATTTTCATTGTTTTTGGTGGCCATCAACAAAATTTAACAAAGTTCAATTTTAATATTTTCGATATTATCATATTTTATAATTAAAGCCCTTTTATGTGTATTACACAATTTTTTAAATTCAAGAATCCAACATTACATATAAATACTGCTTAGGTGACCTTTATCCCACTATTTAAATTAACAAGGTAGTCAACATTTTGACATTGCAACCCTTTGCAACTTCTAGGGGTATGGGATCGACTTTAAACAGCATATGTATAGTCGGCATGTTTAGCCCATCAACACACTTTATAAACCACATTGTAGGTGATCCATTTAACATGGTTTGCAAATCAAATCACCCTGGTTGTGTAAGGCCCCATTCTCGGGACGCTCACAGCTGAAAAATCATCGCACATAAAACTTATATTTGTATTAACTTACTAAAAACATGTAGCGGAAACACTTAAACATCCATTTCATTTCATTATAATAGCTTTTGCAAAATAATACATTGTTATCAAATTACAAAATACTTGTTGCATTACATCACATAAACATTAAAAAAAATGGATGCCATCCAAAATAAGCCAAGTAGCCGCCCCATGCCATCCTCAGCAACCATTACCAGCCAACTGGAAAATGCATAAAAACTCAGCGTTGCTCGGTGAGTTCTAGTTTTACAAAACATTATATTACCTTCCATTCATTGAAACACTTTCTTTAATATCGCACGTGATCACACATCATACATACATCAAGGTAATAATTATTAACTTCATCATGGTTCGTTTCGTACATTTCGCACGTTTTGGAAATTTCGTATTTATTGCACTTCTCGTACAATTATTATCTTCCACTTGTATCTTGGTCTTGTACTTAACCCCCCTCTTGAGCACAAAGCTATAACATCTAGGGTTAAGAAACAAGGACCCCATATCGCACATATTGCACGTATCGCACGTATGGAGTAGTCACATAGACTAACTCCCCCTCTGTGTGAACCCTTAAGGGTTAGCCAAGATCTCACACTCTAAACACACAGTTGATCTAACAACTCTTAACGAGTTGTGAACCTCCTTTCATTTGCTTGCAACACTTTTCATTTGTTTATTATGTTCCACTTTCATTATCTTAAATCTTTCACTTCATTAAGATAATACTTTATGTTCATCATAATAATCACACCATGCAAAGGTCATGTCATCATATGTAATAAGGATCATAATATACAATCATACATAACCCATCTCATCATCCATGACTTCAAAAAATCAACTTACATATCCCCCCGGAACCTCCCAAGTCAAAGCCTACGTTGACAATTTCCCAAAAATCAGAAAATATTTCAAAGTCTTTAGGCGCATTGGCACTATGAAGGCGCATGGTGTTTCAGGCACATGGGGAACACATAGGTGCATAGGAAACTTTCAGTCATATTGGCACTATTGGGGTGCATGAGCAACACTTAGTCTATTTAGGACAATTCTAGGTGCATGGGCACTATTCAGGCGCTTGAGTGGCTAGGTGCATGAGCTTTCTGGCGTATGAACACTTAGTTAATTTAAGCCTATTTTTAGGTGCATGAGTACTATTCGGGTGCATGAGGTTTTGGGCATATAGGACACTTAGGCAGTTATTTCTGTGTGACGCATGGGCCACTGTTTTAGGCGTATGAGCATTCTAAATCATACAAAACATCATAATTTAGTCCCTAAACATAACCTATCATGTTCTTAGCTTAAATCATACATTCTAAGCCTTAGCAAGACAACCATAACATCATCAAACGCATACATAGCCCAAAATCATACCTCACCCAAAAACATTCACATACACACATACGGGTATAAAACCCAACTTAATAAAAATGTACATACATGCATTTCCAGCCCCAAAGCGGTTTAAAACAAGTAAAAAAGAGATTCTAGAACTCACCTTTGCAGCCTCTTAGGGGCGACTTCTTCCAAACCCGTTTGCAATTGAGTTCAAACGCCAAGAAACCCACAAAAACACACACGACCGAACACACGAACACACATAAGCTTAAAACCAAGGCAAAGGCCAGTTAAGAACTACTTAAAATCATGAATTCTTACCTTGAATTCGATTTCCTGCACTTGTTCTTCAAAAACCCGAATGCTTTCTCTCTCTAAAAATATCTCAAGCTATGTGTGAACATAGGGTGATGGGCGGCCATGCCACCTTTATCACCAACTTTTAAATATTTAGTCCATTTGACACATTTGGTCCCTCTACTTGGGGTTTATTTCCATTCTTTCTTTCATTCACTTTATATTTATTTCTTTGACTTTTAAAAGAACCAGGTGTTACAAGTTCACCCCCTTATATAGGTTTTGTCCCTGAAACATGTTATTCCTCAAACAATCCTAGGTAATGCTGCCTCATTTCTTCTTTAGTCTCCCACATATACTCGGATCCCTTCATGTGCCTCTACTGTACATGCACAAGAGGAACCACTTTATTCCTCAGCATCTTCTCCTTTTGATCAATGATCGCCACTAGTTGTTCCACATAATTGAGTCATTCATCTACCTCGATATCCTCGAGTGGGACAATCACATCTTCATCTACTAGGCACTTTATCAGATGAGACACATGGAATGTTGGGTGAATTCCACTTAACTCATCTGGTAACTCTAATCTTTATGCCACCTCTCCTACTCTAGCAATGATTCGGAAAGGCCCTATGTATCTGAGGCTCAACTTGACCCGCTTTCAGAACCGAATGATACCCTTCCAAGGTGATACCTTCAACATAACCCGGTCACTCACCTGAAACTCAATCGGTCTGCGTCGTTTATCAGCATATGACTTCTGTCTATCTTTGGCTCCTTATATGAAGGCTTTGATCTTTTCGAGCTTTTCATCCGTAGCCTCGATGACCTCAACGCTTCCTAATTCTTTCTAACCAATGTCGCCCCATCACACGCTTGTTCGGTATCTCCTACCATATAGCATTTCATAAGGGGGCATACCACTGTTGGCATGATAGCTGTTGTTATATGAGAACTCAGCTAACAGTAGGTGGTCATCCCAACTTCCTCTAAAATCGATAGCACATGCCTGAAACATGTCCTCTAATGTCAGAATGGTCCTCTCTGATTGACCATCAATCTCGGCATGATAAGCCACGCTGATATACAACCTCATCCGCATAGCATCGTGGAATTTCTTCCAAAATTTTGATGTAAACCGGGTGCCACGATCAGACACAATAGACACCGGCACACCATGACGAGTTACAATCTTCTTAATGAAAAGATCAGCCAACCTCTCGGATGAATATGTCTCGTGGATCGGTAGGAAGTGAGCACTCTTCGTCAAACGGTCAACTATCACCCATATGGCATCATACCCTTTCGGGGTACACGATAGCCTCATGCTAAAATCCATGGTGATAATCTCCCACATCCGTTTTCGTATATCCAAAGGTTGGATCTTCCCATATGGCTTCTGATGTTCCGCCTTCACTTGCAAGCAAGTAAGGCACTTACTCACATACTCCACCAACTCACGCTTCATAGCCGGCCACCAATAGTCTTTCTTCATATCTTGGTACATCTTTGTAGCAACGGGATGATTAGAGTATCGAGTCTTGTGAGCTTCATCCGTGATCTCCATGCATAGATCCCCATAATGAGGAATCCACATTCATCCAAATCAGGTTCTAACACCAATTGTGCTTTCACCCAATTCCCTAACCAAAACTCTCATTCTTTTAGAGTTAAGATGATCTTCTTTCAATGCCTCATCTTGAAACTCTTTGACTTGCTTGATCACATCGGAGGTCTTGATCAACTAGTATGCTTTCACCCGAATCGGTTCGGGTCTCTCTTTCCGGCTAAGGGTGTCCGCCACCACGTTGGATTTGCCCAGATGGTAATGGATCTCCCAATCATAGTCCTTTATAAGCTCCAACCATCGTCCCTACCTCATGTTCAGGTCCTTCTAATCAAAGAAGTATTTCAGGCTCGTGTGGTTAGTGAGTATGGTACACTTTATACCGTATAGGTAGTTCCTCCAATTTTAACAAAAATACCATGACTGCTAGCTCCAAATCATGAGTAGGCTAGTTAACCACATGAACCTTTAAATGTTCGGATGCCTAGGCTATAACTTTTCCCCTCTACATTAACACACATCCCTACCCCGAGTAGGAAGCATCAAAATAAACCACCAGATCTTCACTTCTATCGGGTAATGATAGAACAGGAGCTTGAGTCAACCTCGCCTTCAATTCCTCGAACTCCTTCTCTTGATCATGAAACTATACAAACTTCATATCTTTTCGGGCCAACTTGGTTAGTGGAGAAGCGATCTTAGAGAAGTCTTGAATTAACCTCCTGTAGTAGCAAACCAAACCCAAGAAACTATAGATCTCGGATGGCGTCTTTGGAGACTTCCATTGCATCACCACCTCCACCTTCCCCGGGTCGACCAGAATCCCATCAGGATTTACCACGCGACCCAAGAATTGGACCTCACGCAACCAAAACGCGCACTTGGAGAATTTAGCATACAACTTCTCCTCCTCAATGTCTCCATCACCTCTCGAATATGACCGGCATGCTATCTTCACTCTTGGAATAAATCAGGATATCATCGATAAACACAATCACTGATTTATCCAACATTGGCCGACACACTCAGTTCATCAAATCCATAAAAGCACCTGGCGCGTTGGTCAGACCAATTCACATAACAAGGAACTCGTAGTGGCCATAACACCTGCGAAAAGCTGTTTTAGGGACATCTTGCTCTTTCACCTTCAGCTGATGGTAGCCCGATCGAAGATCTATCCTTGAGAACCAACTGGCACCATGCAGCTGATTAAAGAAAACATCAAATTTCGGTAAGGGGTATCGGTTCTTTATTGTCAACTTGTTCAGCTCACGGTAGTCAATACACATCCTCACACTACCATCTTTTTATTTAACGAATAGTACCAGAGCACCCCAAGGAGAGATACTAGGTCTAATAAACCCCTTATCAAGCAGTTCTTGCAATTGCTCCATCAATTCTTTCATCTCGGTAGGAGCTAACCGATACGATGCCTTAACAACAAGTTGGGCCCCTGGTAAATCAATCTGAAACTCGATCTCAGGGTCAGGTGGCACTCCTGGTAAGTCTTCGGGAAATACAACTGCGAAGTCACACACACCGGGACATCGGCTAGTTGTGGAGTCGGTGTTTCCACATCCTTCACATAAGCCAGTAGGTGCTACATCCACGCCTCATACATTTTCCCGCCACTGCCACTAAGAGTACTTTCTTGATCGTCGTGACCTGATCCCCATAAATCGTTACTGAATTCCCGCCAGGCATCGTCAAATGAATCATCTTCTTGCGACACACAATGTTCGCCTCGAAATCCACTAACCAATCCATCCCAAGAACCAAATCGAAACCACCTAGGGCCATTACGAATGGTGTAACCGGAAATTTATGACCTTCCAATTCCACATCACAACCCTCTATCACCTCTGAATTCTTGGTTGACTTACCTATGGTAGTTTCTACATCAAAGGGCACATCTATATTCTTACTACTAACATGCAGTTTAGCACAAAAAGCAGCTGAAATGAAACTTTTACCATCACCACAATCAAATAACACAAAGGATAATGTTTGGTTTACTAGAAATGTACCTGACACAATATCAGGGTCCGTCCTAGCCTCCTCATGCATCATTGTGAATGCTCTGGCGCTCGCCCTCGGTCCTTCTCCTCTAGTCTTTTTTACCCTAGAACCCTTAGCACTCGGCTTGTTACAGTCTTTACTCATGTGGCCCTCCATGCCACAGTTAAAACATCGAACCATACGACAAACCCTTGATATATGCCCCGTGTTTCCACAATTAAAGCATAAGTTCAATCCCACCCAACATTCTCCAGTATGCTCCTTCCCACAGTTACCACACATCTTCGATCTCGCACCAAATGTGACCAAAATGCGGTCATCCACCCGTGCCTTCTTGTTACTCGTCGGGACACTGCCTCGACCAAACATTTTCCGATTTCAATTCCGGTCACCACTCCCTTTTCTACTACCTTCGGTCACCACCACAGTCCTCTCATACAATCTCCCTACCAAATCCACCACCGACCTAAACGTGCTCGGTCGGGCAGTGATCATGTGCATGCGAATATCCGCCGGCAAGCCCTGAATATACCCTTGATTTTTCGTGATAAGGGTATCACTTGATCAGGCACCAGGCGTGCCATCTCATTGAATTTGGTGGTATAATGTTGATGTGTCATCATCCCCGCTTCCAGCTGCAGTAACACTCGTCCACCTTATCCATCTCCCAGTGAGGACAGAACTCCTCAATCACCAATTTCTTCAACTCACACCACCTCATTTTCCCAATTGCCCGAGTACCCTCGGCTTGGACTATATTGTCCCACCAACACAACACCGAGTCCACAAATGAGTGGGCAACAAACTTCACCTTCTGGTCCTCTCGACACTCACTGATACTCAAAACAGCTTCCATCTCTCTCACCCACCGGTGAGCAACAGTAGCAGTGCCATTACCATCGAAGGTTGGGGGCTTGCATCTTTGTAATGCCTCATAGTTCCAGCCTCGATCTCTGGCATAGGCTCTTCTTCTTCCTCTTCTTCTTCGTCGCCAGATAGAATGATTTCAGTCTCTGGTTGTCTCCTTTCGCCTGTAGGTCTACTCCTTTCCTTTCTTTCTCCTTCCCTCATAGCGTTGATAACTTCAGTCACCACAGACGGTAAGATTGTCTGCATGACCTGATGCACCTCTTCAACAACAGCCTCCTTCACTAAGGTTCTCGGATTAGCGCTCTCATCACTGCCCTCCTAATGAGGGGTCTCGGGTTCTTCATGAACCACCTCTTCGGCTCTAGGCCTTCCCTCGTGACCCATGGTTTTTGCATCACGTCCACCACCACCTCCACCACGTGAAGATTTAGAAGATCTACCACCGACCATCATCTAATACACACTAAAATATTTAAACACTAACATGGTCATTCAAGGGAATAGCTTTGTTTATGTCAAGTATAGTAAGTCCCTAATTACAGTGGCAAGTTGTGATTAGCCACTTAGTTTACTCTTCATACTCCAATCATTACCTATCCTGACTACATGAGTATCTAAATCTACAAGCAGCACATAAACCACATAACATGCACACGTAATACCGTTAACATTAAGAAAATACCTAATGGTATGTAGCTACTTGGACTGGCATCCCTTCCCTTTCCTTCCCATTCTCAGTTTAAGTTAAGGTTTATTTTGAAAATTTACCCATTTCACTTAAACTTTTACTCTGATACCAACTTGTAAGGCCCTGTTCCGGGATGCTTACAGCTGACCAATTATCGCTCATAAAACATATAGTTACCTTTAACTTTCATAAAACATCGTAGTGTAACATAAAAATAACTTTTTCATTATAAATTCTTTTGAAAAATAATACAACATACGTTACACAATTTCATTTGTTCGTATTACATTGCAAAAACATTAACAAAAGTATGTCATCCAAATGCCAAGTAGCTGTTCCGTGCCATCCTCAACAATTCTCACCTACCAACTGGAAAATGCATAAAAACTGAGTGTTGGTGAGTGAGTTCTAATTTTAACATAAAACATACTTTAGATTCATTAAAACCGTCCTTTACTTTTGCATGTGATCACACATCATACGTACACATAGATAATATCATTATTATCTTCGTCATTCGTTCATTAACTTCCATTCATACGTTCATCACTACATCTTTTTATTCCGTCAACACCATGAACTTTACCCTACCGTCATGTGCTATACCATAGGGTAAATTCAGGTGTACAATTATCATGTGCTATACCCTCCATCATCCATAAAGCTGATACTAGGCGAGGTCTATCATAGACCTCCCATCATGGCACACAACAGCCTGGCAACAGTAACTAGGGTAAGCGACAAGGTTCTATGCAAATGGTCAATGCTCATTCGCATTTGTCATCTACATTTGTTCTCACTTAGACTTTCTCATTTGCATTGGCCGTACTCAGGTGCATTTGTCAATGCTCATTCGCGTTTGTCATCCGCATTTTCCATACTTAGTCAATGCTCATCTGCATTGACTATTCATCCGCATTAACTATTCGTCCGCATTTACTCCATCCGCATTGACTTACTTAGTGATCAATGCCCATTCACATAACTATTCATCCGCATTTCTTTTAAACACATAGGCAGATTCTAAACCTTAGACATCTTAGCCCAAAACATCAGGTTTCAGTTTCCAAACACCACCGATCATGTTCTAAGCTTAAATTTACGTTCTAAGCCTTAGAAACACAATCATAACATCATAAAGCATAAGCATGGCTCAACATCACATCATAACATCATCATACACACATCATACATACGGGTAAAAACCCGGTTTTATAAAAACATAAGTTCATCCATTTCCAGCACCAAAATCAGTTAAAAACTAGTAAAAGAGGGGTCCTAGAACTCACCTTTGCAGCTCTTGGGTATGACTTCTTCCAAACTCATTGAAATTGAGTTCAACCACCTAGAAACCACTAAAACATACCCGGATACATACAAATGCACATAAGCATACACCCGAGGATATGACCAGTCAAGAAAATCATAAAACCATGAATTCGTACCTTGAATTCGAATTCTTTGTTGTTCTTCCTTGTAAACCGAGAGTTCTCTGCTGCACACTCTACTTTCTCTCTCTATAATCCAAAGATTTGTGATGTGTGTGACATATGCGCGACCATACCACCTTTTACACCCACGTTTCAATCATTTTGTCCTTTTGGACACATTTTACCCCTTAACTTGGATAAAACATCTTTCCTTTCTTTTTCTTTCCGCTTTCTTCACTTTATTCTTCTTTCTTATACTTTAATAAAATAATGGGATTTACACTATCACTCACCTGGAACTCAATCGGTCTGCGTCGTTTATCATCATACCACTTTTGCCTGTCTTTAGCTACCTTCATAAAGGCTTTTATCATTTCCAGCTTCTCAATTATATCCTCGACCACCTCGGCGCTACCTAACTCTTTATGGTCAATATCACCCTAACACATGGGTGTTGTGCATCTCCTACTATATAACATTTCATAAGGGGGCATACCATGCTGGCATGATAATTGTTGTTATATGAGAACTCAGCTAACTAAGTGGTCATCCCAACATCTTCCAAAATCAGACACATGCCCGAAGCATATCTTCTAGCGTCTGAATGGTCCTTTCTGACTGACCATCTGTCTGGGATGATAAGCTGTGCTAATAACTAACCTTGTCCCCATCGCATCATGGAATTTCTTCTAAAATTTAGATGTAAACTGGGTGTCATGATTGGACACAATAGACACCGGCACACCATGGCGAGTTACAATCACCTTGATGAATAGATCCACCAACCTCTCGGATGAATATGTCTCGCGAATCAGTAGGAAGTGAACACTCTTCGTCAAACGATCCTCTATAACCCATATAGCGTCATACCCTGGCGCGGTACATGGTAGCTTCATTATAAAGTCCATGGTAATATGCTCCCACTTCCACTCCGGTATATCCAGCGGTTGGATCTTCCCATACGGCTTCTAATGCTCCGCCTTCACTTGTAAACAAGTAAGGCCATTACTCACATACTCCGCAATATCATGGTTAATATCCGACCACCAATAATCTTTCTTCATGTCTTGGTACATCTTCGTAGCACCGGGATGAATAGAGTATCACATCTTATGAGCTTCATCCATAATCTTTCCACGTAGATCCCCAAAATGAGGAATCCACATCCGCCCAAATCGGGTCCTAACACTAAGTGTGTTTTCACCCAATTCCATAACTAAACCTCTCATTCTTTCAGAGTTAAGATGATCTTCTTTTAATGCCTCATCTCGAAACTCCTTGGCTTGCTTCATCACATAGAGGTCATGATCACCGGTATCCTTCACCTGAAACAGCCCGGGTCTCTCTTTTCAGCTAAGGGCATCCACCACCACATTGGCTTTGCCTGGATGGTAATGGATCTCGCAATCATAATATTTTATGAGCTCCAACCAACTCTTTTGCATCATGTTCAAGTCCTTCTGCTCAAACAAGTACTTCATGCTCTTATGGTTAGTGAATATAGTGCACTTTGTCCCATATAGGTAGCGCCTCGAAATCATTAACGCGAAGAACACAGCTGCTAGCTCCAAGTCATGAGTAGGATAATTTACCTTATGAACTTTCAACTGTCAGGATGCATAGGCTATAACCTTTTCTCTTTGCATTAACACACATCCCAACCCCAACTCAGAAGCATCTGAGTAAACCACCAAATCTTTGCTTCCATCAGGTAATGACAAGACAGGAGCTTGAGTTAACCTCGTCTTTAACTCCTCAAATGCCTTCTCTTGAGCTTGACCCCATGCAAACTTCACATCTTTACGGGTCAACTTGGTTAGTGGAGAAGCGATCATAGAGAAGTCATGAATGAATCTTCTGTAATAGCCTGCCAAACTCAAGAACTGCGAATCTTGGATGGCGTCTTTGGTGACTTCCATTGCATTACTGCCTCCACCTTTGCTGGGTCCACCATAATCCCCTCGGGATTTACTACATGACCCAAGAACTAAACCTCCTGTACCCAAAATGCGTGCTAGGAGAACTTGGCATAAAACTTCTCCCTTCTCAATGTCTCCAACACCTCTCGAATGTGATCGGCATGCTTCTCCTTGCTCTTCGAATAAATCATGATATCATCAATAAAGAAAATCACCGATTTATCTAACATCGGCCGACACACTCCATTCATTAAGTGCATAAAAGCAGCTGGCACATGGGTCAAACCAATAGTCATAATGAGAAACTCATAGTGTCCGTAACATGAGCGAAAAGATGTTTTATTGATATCTTGCTCCTTCACTTTCAACCGATGGTAGCCAGATCGAAGGTCTATCCTTGAGAACAAACTAGCACCTTTGAGCTGATCAAACAAGTCATCATTTGTGGTAAGGGGTACCGATTCTTCACCATCAGCTTATTCAACTCACAGTATCTATACACATTCTCATGCTACCGTCTTTCTTTTTCACAAATAAAACCGGCGCACCCCAAGGTGAGATAATCGGTCTAATAGATCCCTTGTCTAGAATCTCCTGCAACTGCTCCATCAAATTTTTCATCTCAGTCGGAGCTAACCGATATGGTGCCTTAGCAACAGGTTGGGCACTTGGTATCAAGTCAATCTGGAACTCAATCTCGTGGTCAGGTGGCACTCCTGGTAAGTCTTTGGGAAACACGTTTGGAAAGTCACACACCACCGGTACGTCGGTCAGTTGTGGTGTTGGTATGTCCACATCCTTTACATAGGCCAAGTAGGCACTACATCCACGCCTCATGCACTTTCTTGTCACCACCATCGAAATCACTTTCAGGATCGTCATGACTCGATCACCATAAACCATCACCGAACTCCCGTCAGGCGCTGTCAATCGAACCATCTTCTTGCGACACACAATGTTCGCCTCGTAGTCCGCTAACTAATCCATTCTTTGGACTATGTAAAACCCGCCTAATGTCATCACAAAGGGTCTAACAGGAAACGTGTGACCTTCTAGTTCCACGTCACAACCCTCTATCATCTTGGAAATCCTGATAGACTTACCTATGGCAGTTTCTACATTGAAAGGCATATCTATATTCTTACTACTAATAGGCAATTTAGCACATAAAACTTTTACTAGCACCAAAATAATATAACACAGAGGCTAAAGTCCGGTTTACTACAAACATACCTTACACAACATCGGGGTCCTACCTAGCCTCTTCTGGTGTCATCCTGAATGCTTTGGCACTTGCCCTCTACCCTTCTCCTCTAGTCTTCTTTGCTCCCGAACTTTCAGCCCTTGGCTTCTTGCAATCCCTGCTCAGATCGTCGTTTTCTCCACAGTTGTAACACCTTATAACCCACAATCTCTCGCCATATGACCAGGCTTCCCACACTTGAAGCAGATGTTTGACCCCATTTGCATTCTCCCGAATGCTCCTCCCCGCACTTACCACACCTCTTCGATCCTGCACCAGATGTAACGACACGTTGGTCACCCACCTTCACCACCTTGTTGTTAGAAGCGGCTCTGCCACATCCAAACTTCTTCACATTCTAGTTCGGTCACGAGCACCCTTCTTTTTCACCTCACCCTCAAAACTTTGTTATAAAAACAAAGATGGATTTGGAACCAATGAAATCTCTCCACCACACTCTTATGAGTCTATTACAAAACCAAGATGTAGGACTGAAGAGCAAGGGGTTCTATTTGCCGACCCATCTTTTCATAAGTTAAAAAGTGATGCAACTATGGAGACCATCACAGGGAATATACAAGTAATTTAAACCCCTCTCACCAGTGATGATCAGACCCTAACCACGAAAGCCAGAAGAAATAGAGCTAAAGCAGCCAAAAAACGGCCAAGAAAGTGGTTGAATCTAATTGAAGATAGATCAAAACAAAAGGGTGTCTTCATTTTAGCAGGATTCCAAGTGGTTGGAAATATTATACAAGAAAGGTGTGTAGTACCAGCACATCTGACCTACAAAAGGATCAAAATTTAAATGGAAATACTATTGATGAAAACAAGAAAATCAAGAAACAATAGTCATCAAATTCCCAGAAGATTTACATTACATGCATAATATGTGGTTTGCAAAACAATTTGGCTAAAGATTTTTTACAATCTTGCAAGCACTTATGCATATAATGTTGAGAAAGGAGTCAAAGAAGATTTCACATTTAGACCTTATCACATGGTTCAAATGTTAAAGAAGGGAAAGCATGTTTCCAAAGCAAAGTTGCTTTCAAAAAAACTTATTCTTCCAAAACGAAAATAGCTTTAGAAGATAAAGCTATTAGAACTCAAAAGAACAAGAGAGTTCCCTTAAAACCTTTCAAGAAAAGGACTGCTTCGGAAGGAAAGGTGGTGAAGGTTTCTTCTGAAAAGAAAGAAGCTTCGGCAGACTGCCATGTTGCTGTAGCTTCAACAAGGTCGTTTGCAATGATCAACAAAGGGATGGAATGGAAGATCAAAGAATATGTTGCAACCTAAACCTCTTCTTCACAAACATCTATTGAACCCCATGCATAAACTTTAGTTCAATAAAATATTCATTATTGGAAAAGCCCATGACCAACAAGGCTTGGGTTTCCAATAAAACCCAACTTTTCACCTTATGTGCAGGGATATCCACATGACAAGAATAACAATATATGGATTGTACATAGCGGATGTTCGAGGCACATGACGGCATGTTAATGTCGACAAAGTTCAAACGGCTTGAACACAATCTTTTTATTCTTCCTTGGTTTTATGATCAAAAGCACCAAATGCATTTCACAGAACGTGAGTGCATTATCCTCAGACTCGAGATGACCATTTCTTAGGAATGGTGCTTCTTAGTTCATCCAGGAAAGGGGATATGTACAAGCTACATATGAACAATGTTTCACCATTGGGTGAGGTATCACGCTTTCTTTCCTAAGATAATAGTGATGAGTCAACACTATGGCGTAAACAAATGTGTGGTAAATTTTAAAACAATGAATAAATTGGTTAAAAATAACTTGGTACATGGTTTGCCTAAAAAGGAATTTTTTTCTACAAAGATAACTGTGTTGCATGTGTGAAAGGAAAGCAACATAAGGCATCTCATAAATCCAAAGGAAAGAAACACTTATTGTACATGGATCTATTTGGTCCCACAAGTATAATGAAATTGGAAGGAAATCATACTGCCTTGTGATAGTTGATGATTTCACTAGATTTGCATTGGTATTCTTTTTAAGAACTAATGATGAAACAACTAAATTTTAAAAGTTTTTATTATTAAAATAGGAATAAAATTGTTCACAAGGTTAATATAATTAGAAGTGATAAAGAAATTGAGTTTAAGAATCAAGTTCTTGACTCATTTGGTAACTCAAAAGGGATTGCTAGACAATATAGTGCTCCTAGAACTCCTCAACAAAACAGTGATAGTAAAAGAAGGAAGATAACACTTATTGAGGCTGCTCGGACTATGTTAACTTATTCAAAGCTTCCTCTAACATTCTTGGCAGAGGCAGTCTGCACTACATTCTATGTGCAAACAGAGTTCCAGTATTAAAGCTACATGGAAATTACCCTTATGAGCTATGGAACAAGCACCCACAGTTCATTGGCTTTCTAAGTCCTTTTGTAGCAAGTGTACCATACTTAGCACAAAAGATAAATTGACAAAATTTGCTGATAAGTCAGATGATGTTATCTTTGAGGGTTATTCCTCAAACTGTATTGCTTATAGAGTCTACAACATCAAAAATCAACAGCATGAGGAATAATCCAACATTGTTGTCAGTGAGCACACTCTTTGTGTTAGGGGAATGACCCTGATGATATATTTGATTTTGAGTTGTTTCCAAAGTATTCTAAACTTTCTTGTGAGAATGTTTCAACTTGAAGAAGTACTCAAAGCAATTCTGATGATGACCAACTATTTGATTTAACCATACCTTTTCCAAGTTCTCCAAGAGTTGCTAAAGATCATGCTCACTCACATATCCGATTTGATAGTATAACTATATCAAGAGATAGTGGAGCTTTAACCAAATGTCCACCTAGCAAGCCTCAGAACTCATCTGGTGGCACTGCATAACACCAAGCTGATGGAAGTGGCATTATGAAGGAACAAGCAACTGTTAATGTTGCTTCATAGCCAACCGATAATGATGATGTTTCTCATTCATTCAATCAATCCTCACTGAATGAGTATGAAACAACAACGGGTCCAAGTGTTCAAGTCCTAGTGCAAAATTTGTCCAATCTAGATCTATCTTTGCAACTGGATGTGATGCCTAGGCTTAGGATTCACAACACTCATCTAGATGAGAACATAATTGGAGATGTTTCTAAAGTTGTGATAGGTTCAAATGGATCGACCTTTGTGTATGCTGTAAAGCAATTAACAAATTATATGAAGAAAGTAATCATAGATGCAATTATCATACAAATTGATAGAAGTTTCATTGATATTATCAAAGGATTACAATATACACAGAGAGAGTTCTCAAAAGTCTAAGTAAATGTATATCCTTTCACAAAATACATATAATCCTATTTATACTAATAAAGAAACGAAAGGAACATATATTTACAAAATAAATCCCTATACTATGATAAAAACTAAACTAAAGACTAATACCAATCTTCAAAGAGCTCCAACAATACTCCCCTAAGATTTGCATAGGTCTTCAGTCAAAAAAATCTTCAGGCTTTTCAATTACTTTGAACATGTGCTTCTCTTTATACAACTCTAGTTCGTGTAATGCCTTCTTTATTGATGCTTTGAATTTCTCAGCCAAATCCCTTGCTTGGGCTTTGAGTCATTAGATTTGGTCTCTATTGCCTCCATCATTAAAGAGTTTCCTTAGATAAACCAACTATATTGCATACATCTCAATTAGAGTTGTATTGTCTTTTGTATAGATCTCCAGCATACCTTTGCTTGAGATTCTCATGAACTCTATGTTGTCTATGTTTTCTTCAATATATTTTCTTAAGCCATTGCCTTTTCAAAGAAATCCTTTCGACTGCAGCATTCATTACATCAATGATAGTCATGAAGAGTCTTAGCTTCAACAGAAGTCACTTGCTCAAACTTTTGATTAGACAAGAATGATATAATGCTTGGGTGAGAGAGTTTGAACTAAAATACTCCAAATAAACTGAGCAAGTCTTTGTCCCAATCATCTTCATTTCTGACCAACTTAAGGTGAAAGTCTATGGAGTCATAGAACCATCTAAGGATTGGTTTGGAAGTTTGAGTACCATCAATTACTTTTAATTCGGGATTAGTCACTTTGTCAGAGTACTTATCACAAAATGGTTCTAAGTAATCTTCTTTTGTTGATGTACTTGTATCTCCTTTCTTTGTTCTCCTCCTTAAAGTTTCAAAATACATATTGTCTTCTTGATCACATCTTGTTTGCAAAAATGATGGCATTCTTGAAATTACTTTGTCAAGTAATTTTACAAAATTCTCTCCCCTAGCAGACTTAGAAGGGTTTATGATAGGTAACTTATGCAATTCCTTTAAGTCTTGGATAGAGATTTTCATGATGCTTGGAAATAGTTATAGACATCACATATAGCATTAACTCTCCTTATAGGAATGGCATCAAACACCTCATCATACTTCCATGCAATTATTTTCACTTACTTTGTCTTACGAGGAAGAATCATAGCATTTAACAATTCTAAGATTGATTGTCCTATTTGCAACACATTCCTTACCAAATCTCCAGCAGATCTAGCTTTGTTCCAAAGTTGTTTTTGATCAAAATCATCAACTCCTTCCTCTTTTCATGAGTTCTTCTTACTAACTCCATTAACCTAATCTCTTGAGGTTTAAGTATTTTGGTTCTATCTCTTATCTCTGGATATTGTGTGTTGTCCATGCCTAAAATGATCATTTTGGTGTACATCTTCAACGTCTCTTGAAAACTCTTGACTAATCTTCTTAAAGATTCACCTTGAAGTCTATCTAGCCTCTTCCTTTGATAATTCCTTTACTGCAACCATATCCTTAAAGTTGGAATACATATATCATCAGGATCTAGATGGTGCAACTCTGTCACAGGAATATCATGTATGTTTAAGCTTTCATTCATAGGTGCCATGTAAGGCCCCGGTCCCGGGATGATTACAACTCGTAAATCATTTCACATAAAACATAAAATATACATTTACATTTATGAAAAATATCGCAGCGAAATAATTTAAAACCATTTCAAATATTAATGACAGCTTTTGCAAAATAATACAATATAGTTAACTATTACAAAATATCATGATTTGCATTACATCACAATAACATCATTGTTATACAAACTAGTGTTATTGACTGGAGCAGTTTACGAGATGATCTCTCTGGTAATGAGCATTTATTTGCTGGTGATGGTCAACATGGTGGTGAACATCCTTTTGGGAATCTTGCTCTCATGGCCCTGGAGTCTATTGAGAGTTCATGTTCCAATGCATCTTCATCACAGGTAACCCAAGTATCCTTTGAGGCTAAGGCCAAGCTATGTTCTGAATCTTTCATAGCTGCATTTATCTCTATTAGAGAGGCAAATGTACCTTTAATAAATCAAAATCTTGAGCTTGAGCAAACCCTTTCCAAAAGAAAAGCTGAGTATGAGTCTGTTCTTAATGATAAAGATGATGAGATTTATAAGCTTAAATGCCAATTAAATGATGAAAAGGCTAAGCTAGAGGTCATTCTTGAGAACCACAGAGAACTCAAAGAAAAAATTGTAGCTACCCAAGTTGAGTGTGACCGCTGGGTATCATCCTGCAAGGGATTTGAAATGCTGCTCAGCAAGCAATCTGCTTCGAATGTGAAGTTTGGAATAGGTTACCATCACATTGCACCACCTACAGATTTTACTCCAAAATCAATGGTAAAACCTGAAGGTTAAAGTAATTTCCAAACCACATCATCATATGCATCATCCTCAAGTGATCACCCAAAATCACAAGATGAAATCAGTGTTGATACCTCAGCAAATCAATTACCTGATGGGTTAACTAATGATAAGCACATGAAGCTGAGTACTTCAGATGTTGTCCCTCAAAGTACCTCAAGTAATAAAAGGCAAGTAACAACATCTGAAAAGCATTTCAAATCAGCTAAAATAAAAGGATTAACAACTACTGATGAATCTATCATACCGTCTTTCAGGACGGATAGAGAACAGCTGAAGAACAAGTCTTTAGTTGTTACAGATCCTTCAGTACTTAACACAAGTACTGAAAGGAGGAAAGTACTGAAGATCACACCTTCTGTAGTTTCCACATCAGCAGTTGATCAATCCAAAATGAAGAATAAGCCATGTGAAATATGTGGTAAATTCAATCATCTTTCTCATGAATGTTGGTACAGAAAGGGTTCCAAACTCAACAGAGATAAGCTTATTAAAATCCAGATGGATGAAATGAAAAATGAGTTTGAGACCAAGTTTGTACCATAGTCATCCCAATGTGATAAACCCAAGACTTCATCCAAATCCAAAAAGAAGGATAGAGTTTATCATAATACAACTGATAGTGCTTCTCATGATAAACATCAGACTACGTTTGTGAATTTCAAGGAGGAAATGGTAGGTCACACAAACTCATCAAAACAAGTACTGATATGTCACAAGAGATGAAAGCTTTGGCCCCCAAATTAGACACAACTTGTTATGATGGTTCAGCATTTGTTGGGGAGAGTTAACCAACTAGATGCACCTGTGATCAAACCACTGAAAAGGCATTCCAAGCCCAAATCCAAGGAATCCATTTCAGCACCATATACATCTTCATCAGCTGTTAATCATGAGAAAGAAGTTATGGTTAAATCTGCTGATGAAAACAGACCCAAAACCAAAAAGGTTTGGGTCTCAAAACCTAACTAGTTCTTGTGAAAAATGCAGGGTTCTTCAGCATGCCAAAGGAGCATCTGGTATGTAGACAGTGGAGGATCTATGCATATGACTGGGAGTAGTTCTCTTCTTAATGAATACTCTCAAGGAAAGAAGGGATTTGTTTCATTTGGAAATGATGCCAAGGGTTACATCATTGGGAAAGGATATGTGTCTAATGGAGATATCAGATTTGATGATGTTAACCATGTGGAGAATCATAAGTATAATCTACTGAGTGTCAGTCAGATGTGTGATAAAAGGCATGTTGCACTTTTTACAAGCCAGAACTGGAGGATTCTGTCTTCCCAAGTTCTAAGGCTGATTGACAAGGTATTGGATGAACATATTCTCCTGAAGGCCAACAGGATTGGAAGAGTATATGCCTTAGATTTGTCAAAGAAGATTGATTTGAAGGGTCATCCTTGCCTGTTCTCCAAAGCCTCTCCTCAGGAATTTAAACTGTGGCATAGAAGGCTTGGTCATGTTAATCTCAAAAACATGAATCAGCTGATCCACAATAGTTTAGTGAGAGGTCTACCAATAAAGGAGTTCCAATGTGATGAAACCTGCACTGCTTGTTTGAAAGGAAAACAGCACAAAGTCTCATTCCCTCCTATTGAAGAACCTAAGTCCACTGCCTGCTTGCAGTTACTGCACATGGATCTATTTGGTCCTGTGAGAGTGATGAGCATGGCAAAGAAGAAATACTGTCTGTAATTGTGGATGATTACTCCAGATTTGTATGGACTTTCTTTCTGCATTCAAAGGATGAGGTTGCTCAGAAGATTATAAACTTTGTGTTGTATGTTGAGAAGCAGTATTCCCTATCAGTCAAGTGTATAAGGAGTGACAATGGAACTGAATTCAGAAACCATACACTTGATGACTTTTATCTTTCAAAGGGAATCAATGGCAGTTTAGCATCCCAAGAACTCCAGAACAAAATGGAGTAGTGGAGAGAAGAACAGGACCATAATTGAAGCCGCAAGGTCTATGTTGGCCGACTCTAGTTTGCCGCTGACCTTTTGGGCTGAAGCTGTTAACACAGCTTGCTATGTGATGAATAGAGCCTTAGTATCTCAGAGGTTGATGAAGACTCCATATGAAGTTCAACATCACTTGGCTCCTCTAATTTCATTTTTCAGAGCCTTTGGGTGTCCCTGTTTCATTCTCAACACAAAGGATCAATTCCACAAATTTGATCCTAAGGTGGTTGCATGGTATTTTGTTGGTTATTCATCTACTTGCAAGGCATACAGAGTCTTCAACTACAGAACAAAGATAGTTGAAGAGACTCTACACATGAAGTTTAATGAATCTCCAAAGGACAAGATTCCACAACACCCTATGGAGTTGTTTGATCTGGACATACTGCAATATGTTCCTTATCAACCTCCAGCTGTTGCAGATCATGTGGATAAATCATCTTCTCCAGCATGTCTTCCACCTGGTGTATTGATGATGATGATATATCAATACTCACCTATTCAAGTTTAGTGATCAACTGCCTGAGTCTGCTAAACTTGATGTTCCTGTAGCTTCAGCAGTTCCATCCACAACAAATGCTGATGAGATATCTGATTCCTCTACATCTTTTGATTTACCATCTAATTCTTGGTTTCAAGAGTCTGCATCACCATCTGCTACTGCTGAAGGTTCTACAAACACTTGCACAGATCTCATTGTTTATCAAGAGCTGAAGAATCACCCAATGTCTCAAATCATTGGTGATATCAATGCTGGAGTTTCAACAAGAAGTCAATTGTCTAACTTTTGTTTCTATGCTCTCTTCATCAGTCAGCTAGAGGCAAAGAACTATGATGTTGCTTTGAGAGACAATGGATGGGTTGAACCCATGCAGCTTGAGCTACTTCAGTTCAAGAAACAGCAAGTGTGGGAACTAGTTCCTCTACCCCGAGGTAAGTGTGCAATAGGCACTAAATGGGTGTTTAGGAATAAAAATGATGAAAATGGGCTTATTGTTAAGAACAAGGCTAGACTGGTTGTACAAGGGTTTTCACAAGAAGAAGGTATTGATTATGATGAAACCTTTGCCTCTGTAGCCAGACTAGAGGCAATTAGATTGTTATTAGCCTATGCTGCATTCCACAATCTTAAAGTTTTTCAAATGGATGTCAAAAGTGCATTTTTATATGGTAAAATAAAAGAAGAGGTTTATGTGTGTCAACTACCAGGTTTTGAGGATAATAAACATCCTGATTGGGTGTATAAACTTGATAAGGCTCTTTATGGGTTGAAGCAAGCTCCTAGAGCCTGGTATGAAACACTTTCCAATTTTCTTCTTAAAAATAATTTCACTAGAGGCTCCATAGATAAAACTTTGTTTATTAAGAAGGTGGATCAGCATAACCTACTTGTTCAAATTTATGTTGATGATATTATTTTTGCATCCTCTGATCCCCAGTTGTGTGAAGATTTTACATGTTTAATGAAACAAAGGTTTGAAATGAGTGCAATGGGAGAATTACAGTTCTTTCTAGGCTTGCAAATCAAACAAAAGGCTGATGGAACCTTTATTCATCAGTCGAAATATACAAAAGATCTTTTGAATAAGTTTGATTTACAAAATTGTAAGCCCTGTTCTACTCCCATGTGCAACACCACCCAACTGGATGCAGATCAGAAAGGTAAAGCTGTTGATGAAACACTTTACAGATGTTTGATTGGGTCCTTGATGTACTTAACAGCTTCTAGACCAGATATCATGTTTGCAACTTGTGTTTGTGCTAGATTTCAGGCTGCTTCTAAAGAGTCTCATTTGATTGCAGTCAAGAGGATCTTTAGATATTTGCAAGGTACACAATCTCTAGGTATATGGTATTCCACTGGACACTCATGCAAATTAGTTGCTTTCTCTGATAGTGACTATGCAGGGTGTAAGTTAACGAGAAGTCAACTTCTGGTGGATGTCAATTCCTAGGCAACTATTTGATTTCTTGGCAGAATAAGAAACAAACATCTGTTGCTACATCCACTGCTGAAGCAGAGTACATTGCAGCTGCAAGTTGTACTTCTCAGGTACTCTGGCTTCAGAACCAACTTTTGATTATGGCATTGCAGAGACTAAGACTCCATTATTAATGGATAGTGCTTCAGCTCTGTGCATTGTCAAAAATCCAGTACAACACTCTAGGACCAAACATATAGAGATCAGACATCATTTTATTAGGGACTGTTTTGAAAAAGGTCTGATTGATCCAAAGTTTGTGCCTAGTGCTGATGAGCTTGAAGACATTTTTACTAAGCCTTTGGATAGTTCAAATTTCCAAAACCTAGAGTTACGGCTTGGTATGTTGTAGCTAGAATAAGTGATAACTACTGATGATCTCAGTAAATAAGTACTGATGATCATTAGTAACCATATCACATATAGTCTGATTCTGTTAAAACAACTGATCAAGTTACAACTACTGATGTAGTTATAACTACTCATATCAGTAAAAACAGATCAAGTACTGATGTCCTATGAAACAACTAAAAACAGCAAAAAGACTGATGAGCAAGTGTTGAGGACAGTATGAAACAGCTGAAAGGCTAAGAATTGATGAAAACTACTAATGAGAATTTTCTCTTCATTGTTTCTACAACTGCTGTTTCACCCTAAATAGCTGATGACAAAACCATGTCCTCAGTAGTTTCACAACTACTGTTGACTATGTAGGGGTTTTAACAAGTTTATCAAAGCTCATATAATCTTGTTTATATGAAAACGCAACGGAATATATATATGTTTTAAAACATGTTAATAAGATGATTATTAACCATTTAATAAAGAACCCCATGCCATGGATCATTATACAAGTGCATACAAAAGATAAACATGAGATGATGAAACTACAACCTTTGTAGCTGCTGGATTTCGAGGTTAGAGAGGAGAAAGAAGATGAAAACTTGGCTAAAACTTCAAAGTCGAAGCCCTCAAGTGGTGATACCCCAAGCTTGTTCTATCACCTTGATTGCTAGGAATCTTGACACCCAATTTTCAGCAACCAAAACCCTTTTGAAAGCTGAAAAATTATGCTCCTTTTGCTTCCAAAACCGTGAGAGAGAGAGAGAGAGATGGAGAGAGCAAAAGTCAATTGTGTGTAAGAGTGAAATTCTGATTAGTTAGAGTGTGTTAGTGTCTTGGAGTGTCCAATTTACAAGACAAAAAAGGAACCTCAAGGGCCCTTTTGGGCGGCCAAAAAATTACAAAAGGGTCCCATCCTTTTTAAATTTTAAACATCACTAACACACTTTAATCTTTAGTTTATAAAGTTGAAAACTATTTTAAACTTTATAAATTAAACACTCTTTTATTTTATCATTTAGTAGAACTAAATAATGAAAAAACAAATAATATCTCATGAACAATTATCCACATAATAATGTTCATTTACAAAAGCAGTATTTAGAAAATCCAATTTTCTAAATTGGTGTCACTACTTATTTGTATGATCTTATCTACAAATAAATTATCTTTTGGTGTTTGTTTGGCTTGTTATTGGGTATGACCCATGTTGGATCATATCACACTAGCCACATCAATTTAATATGAATCTTGGGCAGATCAAATCCTTCAATCTCCCACTTGCACAAGATTTATAGAAGATTGATGCAAGCACCTTTTCAAGTACCTTACTTGAATATGTTTTAGGTGAATTAATCATCTATCCTTTTGTTGCAGATGTCATGTTAAATCCAAGAGACACAGAATAGTCATTCTCCGATGATTTAACTTTAACAGGCCTTAGACATCTAACTCTAAACGAATAAGAGGAACAAATTCCATCTTGACTACATACGTCTCTCACAATCACCTCATGTCATACCTGTACTCAGCCTTATGACTGCCTTTTCAGAACAGCAAAGGACTAAGTCAAAGTACAATACTTGGTGAATATCAAGACCCAGTATGTATCTTAGGTCTGAGGATACAATGATATTCGCCTTTACTCAAAATTTCTTATGACTAATCACAAAGATTCCATGCAAAAAAATAATTGAGAGCGGGTCAGTCCAATATCTATATCCCATAGATATCGATGAACCTTGGTAGAAAACTCTTGCTTTATACTCATACCTTATGAATATCAACCAATCCAAGTTCATTATAGTCTTACATTCATAGTTGTTCCCACAAGTATGATCGACTACGGATGTTGAGACATTTATTTATTCATGGATTTAAACATGCTAAAATAGAAGAACAAACGAAATTATAACCATATAATTAAGTCAAATAACATTAGTTCCAATATCCGAATACAAAATACAACATCAAACCCAGTCACTTGAATATCTAAGTCCCATGGCACAAGCATGACCTTCATGATTTGCCTTTTCAAGGAGCTTTGTGAGTGGATCCGCAACGTTTTTATCAGTGTGGACTTTGCGAATACATATCTTTCCCTTTTCAACTTCATCCCTTATGTAGTTGAATCTCCGTTCAATGTGCCGAGTCTTTTGATGAGCACGAGGTTCCTTGATTTGAGCAATCGCACCATCGTTGTCACAAAAGATCTCTAGGGGATCCTGAATGGAAGGGACTACCCCTAGATCGGCTATGAATTTCTTCAGCCATGCAGCTTCCTGTGCTGCCATTGAAGCGGCGACGTATTCTGCAACTGTAGTGGACAACGCTACGACTTCTTGCTTTGAGCTTTTCCAAGAACAGCTCCCCCATTCAGAATAAAGATGTACCCCGATTGAGATCGTGAATCATCTCAATCGGTTTGGAAACTCGCATCCGTGTAACCTTTTACAACGAGTTCCTCTTCACCAGACCCGTAGATCAAGAACATGTCCTTAGTCCTCCTTAGGTACTTCAGAATGTTCTTGACAGCCATCCAATGACTATCACCAGGATTTTGCTGGTATCTCCTTGTCATGCTTAAAGCGCATGACACGTCTGCTCTAGTGCATATCATTGCATACATGATGGATCCTATAGCAGATGCATATGGGATTGCCTTCATTCTATTTTGCTCCTCCTTGGAGCTTGGACATTGAGTTGTACTCAATATTGTCCCTCTTTGAATAGGTACATTACCTTTCTTAGAGTTTTCCATCTTGAACCTTTTCAAGATTTTGTCAATGTATGCACTTTGATTCAAACCAATTAGCCGTCTTGATCTATCCCTATAGATCTTTATTCCTAGAATATAGGCGGCTTCACCAAGATCCTTGATGGAAAAACAACTTCCAAGCCAGGTTTTTACACCTTCCATGGTTGGAATGTCGTTTCCAAACAGTAGTATGTCATCAACATACAATACTAGGAAGGTTACTGTGCTCCCACTAGCCTTCTTATACACGCAAGCCTCATCAGCGTTTTTGATGAAGCCAAATTTCTTTACTTCATCATCAAAACGGTGATTCCAACTTCTTGATGCTTGTTTCAATCCATAAATTGATTTCATTAACTTGCATACTTTATTAGGATATTTTGGATCGACAAAACCTTCAGGCTGAACCATATACACATCTTCCTCAAGATATCCATTTAGAAAAGCGGTTTTGACATCCATTTGCCAAATCTCATAATCATAATGAGCTGCTATGGCAAACAATATCCTTATAGACTTAAGCATTGCAACAAGTGAGAAGGTTTCATCGTAATCAACCCCTTGAGTTGAGTGAAACCCTTTGCTACAAGTCTAACTTTGTAAGTATCCAAGTTTCCATGCATATCGGTTTTCTTCTTGAAAACCCACTTACTTCCAACTACTTTGGAGTTAAGAGGTGGCTCAACAAGTTCCCAAACTTGATTGTCATACATGGATTGCATCTCAACGTTCATGGCCTCAAGCCATTTGTCACAATCCAAATTGGACACTGCATCATGATATGTGGCTGGTTCATCTGAATCCACCACATAGCATCCATCCATGAAAAATCCATATTTTTCAGGTGGATTACTAGTTCTACCACTTCTGCGAACGTTTTGTGTGTATTGATCAACCGCTTGATCATCCTCAACATCCTCACGTTGAGTGCTAGTTTCAACCAAACGTGCATCGGGCTGTGTTTCTTGATCCTCCTCAAGATCCACTGTTCTACTGCTAGTTCCTTCCATACGGAACTTAGTTTCTAAGAACTCACCCTTTCTGGCAACAAACACTTTTTGTTCCAGTGGATCATAGAAATAATATCCCATAGAATCTCTAGGATATCCAACAAAGATACACTTGGTGGATCGGACATCAAATTTGTTTGGGGTGGGAGTCTTAACATAAACCTCACAACCCCAGACCCTTAAGTACGATAGGGATGGAACTCTTCCATGCCATATCTCAAAAGGTGTCTTTTCCACCTTTTTGGTTGGGGCCATATTCAGAATACGGGCCGTGGAGAGCAAAGCGAAACCCCAAAATGATAGAGGTAATGTGCTTCTAGCCATCATAGATCGAACCATATCCAATAAGGTTCGATTCCTCCTCTCAGACACACCATTATGTTGTGGTGTTCCAGGTGGAGTGAGTTGTGAGACAATCCCACAACTCCTAAGATGATCTTGAAAAACATCACTTAGGTATTCGCCACCTCTATCGGTGCGGAGAATTTTAATTGACCTGTTGAGTTGATTTTCTACTTCATTTTTGAAGATTTTGAATATTTCAAAAGCTTCATCTTTGTGCCTTAATAAGTACACATACCCATAGCGACTATAATCGTCGGTAAAGGTAATGAAGTATCTTTCACCATTCCTAGTCATTGGGTTAAAAGGACCACATACATCAGAATGTATGATACCTAATAAATCTTTTGCCCTTTCGTTAGTTCCACTAAAGGGTGCCTTAGTCATTTTACCTTGTAAACAAGATTCACATACATCAAATGAATCATATTCATTTGTTTTTAAAAGACCATTCTTTTTAAGTGTTTGTATACGTTTCTTGTTTATATGACCAAGATGACAATGCCAAAGGTAGGTATCATTCAAATCTAATTTGAGTCTTTTGGTGGTTGCTTGGTAGATGGAGCTATCGTATGTTACGTTTTCATGAACCAATTCATAAATACCATTACAAGGTATAGCTTTAAAATAAAATACATGATTTAAAGAAACATGAATATCATTGTCAACAAACTTGAAATCATAATCATATTGTCTTAAACGGGAAACAGAAAGTATGTTCCTAGTCAAACTAGGAGCATATAATACATTATATAAAATGACTTCCAAACCACTTGGAAGCTTCAAAATGTAGTCTCCTTGGGCTTCAACGTGAACCTTTGCACCATTGCCCATGAATAGACTTATTTCCCCTTTTGCATAATGCTCATTTCTTTTGAACCCCTGCAATAAATTGCAAATGTGAGTTCCACATCCGTATCTAATACCCATGTGTTAGAAGAAATAATATTTAGCTCAACATGTATCATGTAAATTATACCTGAGGTTTGCCATGCATCCCTCTTTTCTCTCAACCCTTTGAGATAGACTGGACAGTTTCTCATCCAATGCCCTATCTCACCACATTTGAAGCATGGGTCGTTTACAGCAACCGTTTGCTTCTTCTACTTGGCTTCGGAGGTTCCGCCCTAACAACCATCTTCCCCTTTCCTCCAACGTGCCCATTTCCTTTTGCAACATTTTCCATAGGAGGGGGTAGAGACCTCTTCCTTCTCCCACCTTCCTTAATGGTGAGAACGTGTAAAACCCTTTTACCCATTCCCGCCTCAGCTGATTTGAGCATCGAATGAAGTTCATATATGCTCTTGTCCCATCCGTTCATGTTGTAATTCATGACAAATGCCTCAAACCTTTTAGATAGGCCATTAAGGATCAAATCCGTGGCCAACTCCTTTGAGACAGGACAATTTAGCCTTTGAAGGCGGTCGATGTGGCTTTTCATCTTAAGAACATAAGATGAAACTAATTGGGATTCTTCCATCCTTTGCTCCACTCTAGCTTGTTGCTGGAACGTTTCCCGCAACTGAGTGATCATGTCATAGGCTCCATGGAGCTCATACTCCTTTTGGAGTTCAGGTGTCATACTTGCTAACATTAAGCAAGAGACTTGGATGGAGTCTTCCACATATTTAACCCAATCATTATAGGCCTCCACATCCTCCTCGTTAGGTTCATCGGGGATGGGATCATCAAGAATGTAGGCCCGCTTTTCTTGCTTGAGAACAATTCTCAAGTTGCGGTACCAATCCATGAAGTTGTTAGGTGTTAGACGATCCCTTTGAAGGATCGCCCTAAGAGATTGGTTGTTTTGGTTTGGTACATCGTTATTAGTGTTGGTGTGGTCGGCCATCTACAAGATTTTACAAAGTTCCATTTTAGTAATCGTTGATATAATTATATATTTCATTTATTAATACCCTTTACGTCTCATAGACTATTAAAAAATATTTTTAAAATCCAACGTTATATTTAAATATTGGTTAGGTGACCTTTATCCCATTATTTAAATAAACGAGGTAGTCATAAATGACAATTGCAACCCATTGCAACTTCTAATGGTATGGGATCGTTTGAACATCTTATGTTTATAACAACATGTTTACCCCATCAACACCATTTATAAAATACATTTTAGGTGATCCATTCAATATATTTTATAAATCAAGTCGTCCTACTTACACACACGTGTGAGTTTACCACATAAGTAGTTAGGTGACCTTTATCCCACAAACATGGCATTATCACCTCAAGTTACAAGTTCCCTCAAAGTGGTTAGGTGACCTTTATCCCACGAAGAGTTTGCAAGTAACCTAAGTGTTGTGTAAAAGGATGGTGTTTAACTTGTTTCTCAAAAGGATTTATAATTTCACAATTCTTGTTTTAGAAAATACCATGTACTATATGATTTTATGCATTCAACCATATGGTATCCATTTGGTACTTTTAAATAAAACCCATTTTATTTTGCAAACCATTAACTCCTTTTATAGACCCATTCTATTTTGCTTAATGATTTGAGAACCAATTTCTTGTAATAGCTTGTTCTAGTTGATGGTTTGTTAATGACATCCAAATATCCAAAACAAAACAACATCATAAGCATTCAACCAAGCATAACCAAACAATACATATATGCATAACAAAGTATACTAAATTGAGCACACTTGCTTAGCCAAAACAAGTGTGTCAAAAGGTCTTTTCCTAGGGTTAAGAACATGACACATGGTTGACAAAAGGAACTCCCACTTGAATCCACATCTTCAAGCATCCTCTTTGTCCATCTTTTCTTCAAGTCTTGATCTTGAGCATCCTCACAAAATATGTATCCTAATACATTTTTCTAGTAAAGATATAACTCCTAATCTATTTATTACAAACCATATGAATGAATGGATTACAAAATAAGACTTGAAACAAAATAAATATTACATACCCAAATGAATATAACATGACAACCAATCATTCAATCCAAATGGTCTAGGCTTTGTTATGCATAATCAACAACAACATCAAACATACACAAGATGATTGATTTTGGCAGCCCCTTTTAGCCCATGTTTTTGGCCAACAGAAACCAAGAACAAATGGGTTAAGAACACATAAATAAACATCTAATAATCTAGAGTTTTAAAGATCCTTATAAGCATAAAGAAGCATCTTTAAAACACCAAAGGGGGTCAAAATCCAGCCCCTAACTCACGGATTTTTGTGTCAAGCACCACAAAACCGTGAACTAGGGAGGAAATATATGTATGCATATGTATAAGTGGCTCTTGATGCCATTGTAGGGGTTTTAACAAGTTTATCAAAGCTCATATAATCTTGTTTATATGAAAACGCAGCGGAATATATATATGTTTTAAAACATGTTAATAAGATGATTATTAACCATTTAATAAAGAACCCCATGCCATGGATCATTATACAAGTGCATACAAAAGATAAACATGACATGATGAAACTACAACCTTTGTAGCTGCTGGATTTCAAGGTTAGAGAGGAGAAAGAAGATGAAAACTTGGCTGAAACTTCAAAGTCGAAGCCCTCAAGTGGTGATACCCCAAGCTTGTTCTAACACCCTTGATTGCTAGGAATCTTGACACCCAATTTTCAGCAACCAAAACCCTTTTGAAAGCTGAAAATTCTGCTCCCTTTTGCTTCCAAAACCGTGAAGAGAGAGAGAGATGGAGAGAGCAAAAGTCAATTGTGTGTAAGAGTAAAATTCTGATTAGTTAGAGTGTGTTAGTGTCTTGGAGGGTCCAATTTACAAGACAAAAAAGGAACCCCAAGGGCCCTTTTGGGCGGCCAAAAAATTTACAAAAGGGTCCCATCCTTTTTAAATTTTAAACATCACTAACACACTATAATCTTTAGTTTATAAAGTTGAAAACTAATTTTAAACTTTATAAATTAAACACTCTTTTATTGTTATCATTTAGTAGAACTAAATAATGAAAAAACAAATAATATCTCATGAACAATTATCCACATAATAATGTTCATTTACAAAAGCAGTATTTAGAAAATCCAATTTTCTAAATTGGTGTCACTACTTATTTGTATGATCTTATCAACAAATAAATTATCTTTCGGTGTTTGTTTGGCTTGTTATTGGGTATGACCCGTCTTGGATCATATCACACTAGCCACATCAATTTAATATGAATCTTAGGCAGATCAAATCCTTCAGACTAACACCAAGTCCTCAGTTGTTGTAAACAGCTGATGACAAAACCATGTCTTCAGTAGTTTTACAACTACCGATGACTAAAACCAAGTTATCAGTTGTTTACAACACCTAAAGACAAAACCAAGGTTTTCAGTAGTTTCACAACTACTGAAGACTAAAACCAAGTCTTCAGTTGTTTTCAAACATCTGAAGCCAAAACCATGGTTTTCAGTAGTTTTATAACTGCTCATGCCTAAAACCAAGACTTCAGTTGTTTCAACCTCTGAAAGGGTAATACCTTGTCATCAGTGGTTTAAAACTACTGATGATTAACACCAACCTTCAATTGTTTTCTTACCCTTCCCCTATAAATACCTAATCTTATAGAGATTCATTATCTCAAAACCTAACGTTCAAAACCTCCAAATCTTCTCTCACATTAATGGCGACCATGAAGCTTAAACCAAGACACAACTGTGTTGCCTACCTTACCAAATCACCCTTCTGGACAAAGTTTGATAATGTCATTGATCTAATGGTCCATTCTCCCTACAAAACGGCTTTCCTTCTAAATCCTACCATTCATGCCGACTCCCTAAATCAGTTCTGGACGAACATCACCCTTATCACTGGGGAGAATGACATCGACTTTCTCCAGTCATTTGTCAACAACCGTCAGGTGGTCATCACTCCGGAAACTCTTCGCCAAACCCTATAATTGGATGATGCCACTTTCCCCGCTGGGTATCCAAAGGGCACCACTGATCTATCCTTTGCCCACCATGGATACCAGGGTAACCTCAGGGCCTCTACCATCCTGAAGAAGCATTTCAATGATGTAGAATGCCTTATTTTTCATATGGTGAATGTATGCTTAGCTCCTAAGACTTCTTCTTGGGATCAAATGTCGACCAGGTGGTAGCAGGTATTATTCTCTATCCTTGAGCAACAAAACTTAAATTTTTCTGAAATATATTTCTTGAACTTAAGGATATGGCCTCAAAACCTATTGCTAACCGATGGATATTATATCCTCAATTCATCATGGCCATTATAGAGAACCAGCTGAAAGCTGAGGGAGTTGTTGGCCTTGGAGTCCCTGCCATGGCTGTATTGCCTGAGGTATACTCCAGGCACAACTCAGACCAATCACTCAAACAGGCTGACAAGCTGCGAAAACCCTCGCAGCTGGAACCCACAACCACCACCTCCAAATCCAAAGTCCCCACCAAACCAAAATCCAAAAAGCCAAAAAAGGATACTCAGGGAGATGAGTCCCCTGAGGATGCCCCTGTACCATAAACACAGGACACACATACTGGTTTTAACCCCCCAGTAATGTCAAAGACTCAACCTGCCAAAGCCGCACATGTATCCTCTCAACAGGATCCTGTTGCAACCAATATTGGGGATCCCAAAATGCTGGAACCTATCTCAATTGAGAAGGTTACCATTGAAGAGCACCACTCACCCCGGGTGCAATCAGCTTCTACCCAATCTCCACATACAACCGCCCCTCCAAGTCCTACCCTTATTGTTGCACAAGTGTTGAGTCAGTTGCACTCCTCACCCCCTCCCCAGAAACCAATTACAACTGGGAATACCTCAACCATTGAGGGGGAGGACCAAAGTGCTTTTGATAACCCACATCACAGGGGTTACAATGTTCCATCTCCAAGTGTAGAAAAGGAGATTGGAACTTCTGGTGAGGCTGCCACTTCTCCTGCTTCAGCATATGATCAGGATGAAGTTGGTAACATTCATAAGAACTCACCAGAGGCAACTATTGAGAAGGACATAGTCTTGAGGCAGGAAGTCCCCAGTACCAAGACCAAGGGGCACATGTTACTACTGATCTACACTTAGAGCATGTTCATCCTGATTCTATCACGAGGTCAGGTGATTCAGTAAACACTGATGATGACATGGACTTCTTTTATGATGTTTTAGCCCAAAACACCATCCTAGAGGATTAGGTGCGCAGACTCAAAGAGCTGCTTGCCAAAATTTCTCAGGATCAAAGACTATCTACCCCTCAAACCCCACAGATGGCACCTTCCTCTGAAGGTCTCCCATATACAGAGCCACTCCAAAACACTCAGCCACCTGCCTCTGCTTCTAACACTATTTCTCAGGGACAGAACCCCCCTGAGCAAATAACTGCTATCATTCAAAATTCCTTACCTCTCATCACACAATTATCACTGATATAGTGATTAAAACCATTGATGAGAGGCTTCCCTCAGTTATACAACCCTTGATAGAGGATGTTGTGAGCAAAAGGCTTTATGCCAATCAAACCCTTGCAACCAATGCAACCAAAAGGGGGAGATTCAGTCAGTGAAAGCTAAAAGAAAGAGGATTGCACATAGGAAAGAGAAAGAAAAGAGACAGAAGGGAAAATGAGAAGGAGTTGGGTGTAGAGACTGAGAAGGAGAAGGAGAAGGAAGCTGACATGGAGAAGTGACTGAAAGTACTAAAGACTTTCATGTCACATACAAGAAAAGGAAGAATGAAAAGGAGACTGACTTGGAGATAATGGTGAAGGAGGCTGATGCCAAACACAACCGATCAATGGATAACATTATTGATCAATTGTTTAGGCAAGGTCATGACACTGAAAAACTTGACTAAAAATCAGAAGATTGGAGATTGAAGAAATCCAAGATAGATGGGCAAGTTATGATGTGTTGGAAAGGGAAAGGCTGGAAATCATGATCAGGTTCATAGCTAAGTATCTTGGTAGATCATTGATAGAAATCAAGACATGGTCCAGGGACAACATCTTGGCAATAACCACCAAGATCTGTTCGTCTGAAGTATATACCAAAGGATTAGTTATTGAAGCCTTAAATGAAGCTGGTGCTGGGAGCAGGACTGAACTAGTCAAGCAATCTAAAGCCGCACTCACATCCAAAATGCTAGAACAGCCTGTCAAAATTCCCACACCAAAACCACCAAAACAAAAACCCACTAAAACAATCCTTATACCCCAAAAACCACCACAACCACAACCCACCAAACCAATTCCCTTACCCTCAAAACCAATAGCCGATGATGTACCCCGGAAGAGGAAGAGAAGGGTACTGAGGCTAGAAGAAGATGAAGAAGATAATGATGAAGATGAAGATAGGCTTCCAATCTCAGCTATTATACAGTTGCCTAGGGCCTCAAGCACCCTCCAATAGTTACTCCTGAGTCTCAAAGGCAAACTATGAAAGTGAAGTTAGAAAAATAAGAGCTTCACAAACAACATGATGAGGAACTGTTGAGAAGAGTTGACAAAGCATATGCTGCCACATCTTCAATCATCAACATGAAGAAGCATGATCTCACGTTATACACTCTCAAACATACCTTTCAATATCAAAAGGAGAGAGTGAGGATTTGGCCTGATCCCAGGGTGTCTCATAGGATTCAAAAGAAAAACATTCTACAGAGATACATTGGCCAAGTAAAGAAGATTGTAGATGAAGTGATCTCACTGGTCTTTGTAGTATCACCTTGGGAAATCTTAGATGACTTCAAGAAAGCCTATAACGCTAAACTGACCCCACAAAAGATGCTGGAGAATAAAATGGTGAAAAAGGGGTTAGTGTATAGGAGGCTTGAGGAAGTTAGAAAGAATGAGCTCTAGTTGTTCTTAGAGGGTAATCACCAAGATGAATTTGCTTATAGAGTAATAACAACAATGGAACTCAAAAATGGGAAGCCGGTCAAATACCTATCTGAGTATTATGGGCCAGAATCACTTTTTGAAGGAGGAGCAGAAGAGCTTACCTTGGAGGAACAAGTAACCTTTGTTGAGGCCTATGCAAGGGAGTCATACAGACTCATAGTTGGGAAGTAGATCTCATGGATGGGGTAACAGCTCTGTGTCCAATTCCCCAAGACAGAGTTCCGATTCATCCTTTGCCAAACAGATCATTAAGACTTCTTCCCAGGCCTGTGCTTACAAGGGTCACTTCTGAGCTGATCTAGAAGACAAAAAGACCAATCTTTCTGCCATAATAAGTGGGACATCTTCAATAAGTTTAGAGGTTTTGGCTGCATTGGTTCAGGGGTAGTTTGTTGGACCAAAAGAACCAATGAGCCTGATCAGAAAAACCTCTATGTTCCACGGACATCACAACAACTGCTGATGACTTGATTAGCTGTTTCACAAAGTCTGAAGAGCAACAGCTGAAGACCAAAGTACTAAAGACTTCAACAGCTGAAGACCAAAGTCTGAAGATCAACAACTAAAGACTAAAGTACTGAAGACTTCAAAAGCTGAAGACTAAAGTACTGAAGACTTCAACAGGTGAAGACCAACATTTGAAGATCAACAGCTGAAGACTAAAGTACTGAAGATCAACAGCTGAAGTACAAAGACTGAAGACAACAGCTGAAGACATAAGCTGATGACAACAGCTGAAGTTCAAGTACAAGTACTGAAGCCTTCAGAGTTTGTTACAACAGCTGAAGAAGCATTCTTCAGTTGTTGGGATGGTTTCCTTTCAGTAGTTTTCTTTTCTATTTCAGTACTTGTAAAACGACTGAAGAGCATGTTCTTCAGTCGTTGTAGTTTCAGTAGTTTTCTTTTCAGTAGTTGTAGTGATAGTTAACATTTAGTATTTTTGTAAGAAGATGTCAGCTGTTTGACATCTTCAGTAGTTATGTTAACTATCAGTAGTTTGAATAATTCTGTTAGATGTCATTATCAAGTGACATCAGCAGACGTCACATCTCCTATATAAGAGATGTTGACCTAATTGTACGTGTGACATTCTGTTACCACGAAAGCGCATATTGTATGAAATATCTTTCGCAGAATTCTCTCTCTCTATAATCGTTTACTCTTATATTGAATATCAATTGTGTTCTTGTGAATTGTCTAATTCATTGTTTGATTTCTGCTGCAACACTCTCTAATCAATCAAACGTAGATCACTGATCCTAACACTAAACCACACACAGTTGAGCTTATGACATTTTAGAGTCATGCCCCTCCGTACATTTTGCTTGCAAGCCTTTCTTTACTTTCTCTTTTGTTAATCCATGCATTCTATAATTATTTTTCTCTTTTCTTTATCTTCCGCTTTATGTTACATAATACTTTATCATTTCATTCAATGTAAAGCCAAGGAAAATATGAAAATATTAATACTTTATCAGTTCATCATACATAACATATACCATCACACATCATCATAACATCATGCATCATACGTTCACATACATAAACATATGCACAACAAGCATAAGTCATCATAGAACATAACGAACCTCCGTGCGACAGCGAGGGTTCGCGGGGCGACAGTCCCTGACAACGGGGACCTAGGGCCAGCAACCCCTAGTGGGGTCCAACGGGCAACACCCTTGGTTGGGGTCGCGTTGCCAGGTCAACATGAAATTTCTTTTATTTTAAAACTTTTATATAGCATATTCCCTTGTAGAAAAATCAATATTCCAGTTAAAACCACTTAAAATCTTGGTCATTTAATTCGTATATTAAGTATGCATTTCTAGCCCCAAACTAGTTCAAAACCTTTAAATAGGGGATCTAGAACTCACCTGGACTCGATAAGTAGCTTCTCAATCAAGCTTTCAAAACAAGGGTCGCACTACACACCCTGCATATAAGTTAACACTCAAAGGAGTTAGTTTCTGCCTAATTTCACTTCCAGATCAGTAGTTTTGCTGCTAGTTTCGCTAGCTGTTTTGCTGCTAGTTTTGCCAGTAGTTTCGCTACTAGTTTTGCTGGCAGTTTCGCTGGCATCCTCGGTGCCAGTTTCGCTAAAAGTTTCACCCAACTTTTATTGGAAAACCATGTCTGTGAAACTACCAGTGAAACTATAGTTTCGTAGGAAGCCTTGGTAGTTTCGCTAGACGACTACACATTTTTGCTGGATGAACCCTTAATTTCGCTGAACCTGGCTGAAAATTACGAACCAACCAATTTTGACGCAAAACTTCAATCTTTTACATTCAAAACCTTGGTTATCACCCAATAAGCTTTATCTATGCTTCTTACACATTTTCTTACACAAAAACATGAGTTTAGGGCGAATCTTTGCCACTTTCAAAAACACAAGCCCTAGAATCCGGGTTTACATCAAAATAAAAGATTAAATGATGTTTCTTTCCTGGATTCCTGGTGTTTTCTTGTTGTTTGGATGCCCACGAGCACTGATCTTCAATCCCGTGATCAACCGAGCCTTAAATCTTCAATTCTTTTTACTTTCTCTCTCTACATTCTCTTTCTAGAATTTGGGTGTTGAGTTGCAAATGGGAGCTGCTCAAGCTGATCCGTTTTTATATACCGGGCATTCTCCGGACCTTTAACTCATCGGACACACAACTTGAAAAGTTAACTCGGTCTATAACCCGAATCCATCTTTTTTACATTAAATAATTTTGTCAAAGCTCATTATTATTATTTGGCTCCCCTAGACTTTATTCGAGGCGTTACAAGTCCACCACCCTTGTTTAGGTTTCGGCCTCGAAATCTGTTAGTCGGTGAATAGCTAAGGGTAATGTTGCAACATCTCATCCTCAACTTCCTAAGTGGATTATGATCCCTTCTTTTGCTTCCATTGTACACGTACCAAGGGAACCACCTTATTCCTTAGCCTCTTCTCTTTGCGATCGATGATCACAACATTATTGAGTCGTTTGTCACGTTCAATATCCTTGAGTGGCACCACCATATCCTCGTCGGCTAAGCACTTCCTTAAGTGAGATACATGGAATATCGGATGAATTCCACTTAACTCACTAGGAAACTCCTACCTATAGGCCACCTTTCCTACTCGAGAAATAATTCAGAAAGGCCTATGTATTTTGGGCTCAACTTGCCCTGCTTCCTAAACCGAATGATACCCTTCCAAGATGAGACTTTCAACATACCTCTGTCACCCACCTCGAACTCAATCGGTCTACGTCATTTATCAACGTACGACTTTTGCCTATCTTTAGCTGCCATCATGAAGGCTTTGATCCTTTCCAGCTTCTCAGTCGAATCCTCGACCACATCAATGCTCCCTAACTTTTTATGGCCAATATCACCCTAACAAGCAGGTGTTCTACATCTCCTACCATATAACATCTCATAAGGAGCTATGCCAATGTTGGCATGATAACTATTATTATATAAGAACTCAGCTAACAGTAAGGGGTCATCCTAGCTTCCTCCAAAATCAATGATGCATGCCCGAAGCATATCTTCTAGCGTCTAAATGGTCCTTTCTAACTGACCATCTGACTTGGGGTGATATGCTATGCTGATATTTAACCTTGTCCCCATAGCATCATGAAATTTCTTCCAAAACTTGGATGTAAACCGGGTCTCATGATGCGACACAATAGACACCGGCACACCATGATGAGTTACAATCTCCTTAATAAACAGATCCACCAACCTCTCGGATGATTATGTATCGCGGATCAGTAGGAAGTGAGCACTCATGGTCAAACGATAACTTATCACCCATATGGCATCATACCCTTTCACCGTACGCGACAACTTGGTAATAAAGTACATGGTGATATGCTCCCACTTCTACTCAGGTATGTCCAAAGGTTGGATCTTCCCGTATGGCTTTTGATGCTCCGCCTTTACTTGCAAGCAAGTAAGGCACTTACTCACGTACTCCACTATGTCACGCTTCATACTCGGCCACCAATACTCTTTCTTCATGTCTTGATACATCTTCCTAGCACGGAGATGAATGGAGTATCGAGTCTTACGAGCTCATCAATAATCTTCCCACGTAGATCCCCAAAACGAGGAATCCACATTCATCCGAATCGGGTCCTAACACAGAGTGTGTCTTCACCCAACTCCGCGACCAGACCTCTCATTCTTTTAAAGTTAAGATGATCTTCCTTCAATGCCTAATCTTGAAACTCCTTAACCTGGTTCATCATATCGGAGGTCATAATCATTGGTAAGCATTTACCCAAATCGGCTCCGGTCTCTCCTTTCGGCGAAGGCATGTGCCACCATGTTGGCCTTTCAAGGATGGTAATGAATCTCGCAATCATAATATTTTATAAGCTCCAACCATCTCCTCTACCTCATGTTCAAATCTTTCTGCTCGAAGAAGTGCTTAAACCTCTTGTGGTAAGTGGATATGGTGCAGTTCATCCCGTATAGGTAGTGCCTCCAAATCTTTAACGCAAAGACCATGGCTACTAGCTCTAAGTCATGAGTAGGATAATTTGCCTCATGAACCTTCAGCTATCGGGATGTGTAGGCTATAACTTTCCCTCTCTACTTCAACACACATCCCATCCCGGAGTAGGAAGCATCTGAATAAACCACTAAATCTTTGCTTCCATCATGTAATGACAAGATAGGAGCTTGAGTCAACCTCGCCTTTAACTCCACAAACGCCTTCTCTTGAGCTTCATCCCATACAAACTTTACATCCTTACAGGTCAACTTAGTCAACAGTGAAGTTATCTTAGGTCTTGAATGAATTTTCTATAATAGCCCGCCAAACCCAAGACACTATGAATCTCAGATGGCATCTTTGGTGACTTCCATTGCATTCCCGCCTCCACTGTTGCTAGGTCCACCATAGTCCCCTCAGGATTCACCACGTGACCCAAGAACTAAACCTCGCGTAGCGATAATACGCACTTGGAGAACTTCGCATACAACTTCTCTCTTCTCAACGTCTCCTACACCTCTTGAATGTGACCGGCATGCTCCTCCTCACTCTCAAAATAAATCAAGATATCATCAATAAAAATAATCAATGAATTATCCAACATCAGCCCACACACTCAATTCATGAAGTCCATTAAAGCGGCTGGCGCATTGGTCAAACCAAAAGACATAACTCCTTCATCTTCATGCTACCGTCTTTCTTCTTTACAAATAAGACCAGAGCACCCCAAGGAGAGATACTCGATCTAATGAACCCCTTATCAAGCAACTCCTGTATTTGCTCCATCAACTCCTTCATCTCAGTTGGAGCGAACCGATACGATGCCTTAGCAACTAGTTGGCACCGGTACCAAGTCAATGTGGAACTCGATCTTGTAGTCAGGTGGCACTCCTGGTAAGTCTTTAGGAAACACGTTTGGAAAGTCACACACAACCGGTAGATCGAATAGTCGTGGTGTTGGCACATCCACGTCATTTACGTTGGACAAGTAGGCACTACATCCACACCTCATGCCTTACCCGCCACCGCCATCTAAATCACTTTCGGGTTCGTCGTGACTCGATCATCATAAACCGTCACCGAACTGCCGTCAGGTCCTGTCAATCTGACCATCTTTTTGTGACAAACATGTTTGCCTTGTAGTCCGCTAACCAATCCATTCCAAGGACTACATCGAAACCTCCTAAGGTCATCACGAATGGTCTAAGAGGAAACTTATGACCTTCTAAATCAACCTCACAGCCTTCTATCATCTCAAAAATCATGGTAGACTTACCTATCGGAGTTTCTACATTGAATGGCTCATCAATGCTTCTACTACTAATGGGCAACTTAGCACAAAAGGTAGGAGCAATGAAACTCCAACTAGCATCGGAATCAAATAACACAGATGCAAGAGTTTGGTTTACTAGAAACGTACCTCACACCACATCGGGGTCAATCCTAGCCTCCGCCCGAGTCATCGTGAAAGCTTGGGTGCTTGCCTTCAGCCCTTCAGTTCCAGTCTTCTTCCCTGCCCCGGAACTCTCCGCCCTCGGCTTCTTGCAATCCCTACTCAGGTGGTTGTTTTCTCCATAGTTATAACACCTTATAACCCCACAATCTCTTTCCATATGACCAAGCTTCCCACAGTTGAAGCATATATATGACCCCTATTTGCATTCTCCCGAATGCCCCCTCCCACATTTACCACATCTCTTTGACCCAGCTACTAGATGTGACCACTCGTTGGTCACCCACCTTCACCCCCTTGTTGTTTGGAATGGCTCCACCACGTCTAAACTATTTCCCATTATAGTTTCGGTCACCACAACCCTTCTTTTTCACCTTAGCCACCACCACCTCTGGCTCGTCAAACAGTTTTCCTGCCAGATTAACCACCGACCTAAACGTACTCGGCCGAGCGTCGATCATATTCCTACGGATATCCTCCGGCAAGCCTTGGATATACCTCTTAATCTTTCATGACAAAGGCATCACTTGATCCAGCACCAGCAGTGCCATCTCATTAAACTTGGTGGTGTATTGCTCATGTGTCATTGTTCCCTCCTCCAGCTACAGGAACTCCCTTTCCACCTTATCCATATCTTTATAAGGACAGAACTCCTCAGTTACTAGCTTTTTCAACTCAGACCACCTTATTATTCTAATCACCCGACTACCCTTGGCTTGGACAATTTTGTTCCACCAACTTATAGCCAAGTCCACAAACAAGTGGGAAGCAAACTTTACCTTCTAGTCCTCTCGACACTCGCTAATATCAAGTACAACTTCCATCCATCTCACCTATCGGTGAGCAGCAGCAGCAGTGCCATTACCATCAATGGTAGGGGTTGCATCATTGAAATGCCCCGTAGTTAGAGCCTTGTGTTGCCTCCGGCGTAGGCTCTTCCTCCTCCTCCTCATCCTCGGAGAAAACCATCCCAATCACCGGTCACTCCTGTCCTCCCGAGGACCTATTCCTCCCTCTTCGTTCTCCTTCGCGTACAACCTTTATCACTTCAGTCACCACAGAATGTAAGATCTTCTGCATGACCTCATGCACCTCCACCACAACAGCCTCTTTCAGTGAGGCTCTCAAGTTAGCTCTCTCGTCCCCAGCCTCCGGACGGGGGGTATTAGGCTCTTCATGAACCACCTCTTTAGCTCTAGGCCTTCCTTTTGTAGCCCGTGGTTCAGCACCACGTCCACCATGGCCTCCACCACGTGAAGCTTTAGAAGATCTACCACCAGCCATCATGTAAGCATGTTATAAGATTCAAACACCAACACGGTCATTCAAGGTAATAGCTCAGTTTATGTTTTAGATATGTGTGTACCTAGTTTATATGCTTAAAGGTAAAAGTCTTTCATGCCTTACAAATCTGTAATGTGATGAAGTATTGAAATATGATATATGATTTGATGTTTATTTATCTTTGATTCATATGTATGAACTTCTTATATATGTTTGAGGTTGTGGTACACAACTCTAAGTCAATAATGATTAAGTAATGTGTTCAACCTAGTCAGGTGATTATTCATGCTAATGGACCATACTTATGGACCATACGCATGAATACATCATGCTTATGGATCAGTCACACGACTGAACCAGAAGACTGGATCAGTCATATGATTGAGACATAAGATTGACTCAGTCGCACAACTGAATGTCCAGTCATGCGTATGGATCAATCCCATGATTTAGTGTGTACAACTGAACAATGCTAATGGTTCAGTCATACAAATGGAAACTACAAACCTATAAATACCACCTAATTCATGGAAAAAACAGTTTGAGAGATACTTCGAATACACATAAATCCTAGCTGTCCAGAGCGTCCCAAACAGCCTATCCGACTTCATAGTTCATTCCTGATTGATTCCTACTCGTTCTTATGTTTAGTTCAATCTTATTTTGATCGGGTTATCGTTATCACTGATTGGATCATCAGTCAAATAGGATTCCGCAGTATTTGATCCGGTATAAACGTAGAATCAGTTACTACTTCGTGCGTATACGGTGCTAACCCAACAAGTGGTATCAGAGAATTGACTCTTGATTTTGTGTTTGATTCAATTCGGATTGGTGTCAAAAACCTACATTTTAATTAAAAGAGTCACAACTTTACTTCAACAGTCATTTTCGACGTTTTCTAGTATTAAACTTTCGATTTGTCCCCATACGGCAAATTTGGGTTCTTAGGAAAATCGTATTTTGAGTCAAAGTGTCAAAATCTTCCATTGTGCAAAAACAACAGTCTTCAGTCGCATGATTAGCCCATTCATATGATTGAACTCACTCGTATACTCCATTCGCATGACTGAACTCAGTCGCGTAGCTGATTCGCATGACCGAACAACTCCTGTCGGTTGATTCCAATCATCCTGTTCATACGCACGACTGAATCTAATCACAAGATTAAATTCATTCACACTCTTCATTCGCACTAGTGATCAATACTCATAATTCATTCGCACAAGTGATTAGTACTGAAAGTCCATTCGCACGATTGAAACTTGCATGTTCTCCAAGTACCAAGTTTATAGGTATGGAAGATAAATTTGTTGCGTTTACTAGCGGAAAGGACTCATGCATCCAGAGCCTACTACTTCTAGAGAATGAGATTGGTAATCATAATAAACCACCAAAGCTGTTAACGTTAGATGAATATCCTCAGTGGAAACAACCGTTTAAGATTTACTTAAATGGAGTTGAACCCAATCTTTGGACTTCGATAGAGACTGGTTACATGGTACCAGTTAGTGCAAATGGAGTAAAGTTGACGTTGGGATGAATGACTGAAGCTTAAAAGATTCTCTTCAATGCTGAGAAGAAATTTTATGCCTTGTTGACTCAGTTGATACCGAAGGACATCTTTCATCCGTTCTTTGAGAACAATCAAGGTAAATTGCTATGGGAGGCATTGGAGAAGAGGTACGATGGAAACATGACATTGAAGGCACTGAAGGCTAAAGCTCTCAAGAAGGAGTTTGATAATTTCTCTTCTATAGGGAATGAGAGCTTAGATGATATTATTGACAGATTCTATCATCTAATTAGTGAGCTACACACTCATGGCGTAACCACATCAATGGAAGATAAAGTTTCAAGCTTTGCTCATGGTTTGCCTGAGAAATGGGATTCATTTGTGTCTAATCTGATATAGAGTGAAATTCTTTCAACATTAGACATAAATGACTTCATCTTAAAGCTAAGAGTGGAGGGACTGCGGACGAAGTACAAATCGAAGAAAGGATCCTACGTTCAGAATCCTTTGCTTTACAACTTAGTTCCCCCTCCAGCTCTATCAAGAGCACCATTACAAATCCTATTTGTGTCTAGCTCCTCGGCACCTTCCCAAACCACAGCTTCAGGACAAGAAACATCATGGTCATTTGGAACCCAATACATAGTTCATGAAGCAAATACTACAAAGTTAAAGACCGAGAATCTTGTGAATATCATAGTGGAAGTGGCTAAGGAGCACATGGATCTTCTAACAGCCGTGGTTCAATCATATGATAGTTAGTTGCCAGGATGATTGGAAATTGTCATCTTGCAGATGAAGATTACGAGCAAGTTGACGAGTATGAGCAAGAAATAATTGACATCATGTGGGCCTTGGCAAGTGCAGTTAGAAGAGCAAAGAAGTTTGTGAAGAAGACGGGGCTGAATCTAGTAGCCATGAAAGATATGACTTTTGGTTTTGACAAAACAAGAGTCACCTGCTTCAACTATGATGAAAAGGGGCATTTTAAAAATGAATGTGTAAATCCCAAGAAAACCGGAAATGGAAACCCATTTCCCACATTCAACCATCAAGACAAAGACATGGTTGGAACTGCTTCTTCAAGCAAAGAGACTAAGGCTCTAACTGCTCAAGGTGATGAAGGGCAAGACCGATTTGTTTCTCCTCAAGAATCAAATATTGCCTTTGTCGAAGCACTGAATGATGGATCTGCTAGTGAAGGTGAGATTATAGCTAAACAAGCGATGCTAGATACCGAAGAAGCTGTGAACATGGTAAATCACATGGTTGAGGAAGAGCTCAAAGCAATGATTTCAGAATCTCCAGCCACCGAAGGGTCTAACTCTGCTTTGATGGCTGATACAACTAATTCATCACAGGTAAGTTCTACTAAACAATTATTTGAGTAACATGCTTGTATTGAATGTGAAGGATTTAGAGAAAGCATTGATCTGAAGTTTGCTAGGTTATTAGAACACAATGATAAATTAGTAAATGATTTTCAACTCTGCATTGAAGCTAATCGTATATTAAAACAAAATGAGTGCAGTTTCAAAGAAAAAATAGAACTTTTGGATAAACAACTAAGGGAAACTGAGGTTGTTGCCTTGAATCAATCAAATGATATAAAGTTTTATTCAAATTGTTTAGAATAAACCAAAAAGAAAAAAGTAGTTTGGAAGTCGAGGTTAATTCTTTAAAACAAAAACTGCATACTTGGCTAGTTCTTCTCATATAGTTCAAAACATAGTGAAAGAACGAAATAATGGGGAAGGTTTGGGTTACAAAGTAGTTCCACAACCACATGAGATCCTTTTGTATACAAAATTTCAACCTATTAATAACAACCAGTAAAGGATCAGGTGGTGTCCACTCCTCTGGTTAGTGATCCTGATTCCACGGGTAAACCTGTGAACTCTATCACTAAACAGAAGGAGACTACTTTGAAATCGAAAGGCAAAATGCCAGTTGAGAATTTGGAAGATGAAATTAAAAGGATTAATGTAAGGTCAGGTTCACCAACATCTATTTCAGAACCCAAAATGACTAAACCAGTTAAGGAAAAACGCATTAATCATCAAAGTCCAATGACAATGAAAGGTAAAGATGTTCAAAACATTAAGAGAATTAATTTTGTTAAAGTGGCTGAAACATCTAAAAGAGAATTGATAAAAGCCAACCAGACTCATCTCACACCTTTACCAAACTCAACACCACATAGACATTTTCTTCAATCCGTAGAAGTGAGATCTTGCTACATTATGGAAAAAGAGGACATATCTCTTCTAATTGTCCTTATTATCAAACGCCCAAAAAGAAAATTGAACTTTATGATGCCAAACCAAGTGATTCTAAAATGAGATCTATACTCCACCTAAGAGTATTAGTGAACCTAAAGTTCAAACCATAAGTCAGTCGTCTGTTTACCACAAACAGACCTTACACAAAATTGGCCTATGGAAACAAAAATAAAGTAAAGTGTCTGATAGTGAGGAGAATAAGAAGAAAGATATGCCTTCATCCTCTAAAGGACAATGGGTTGAGTTTATGATGTGTGATTCGTCTGGGTCACCCAAGACAGTTAAGGCTTGGGTCCCAAATTTGAACTAATAAGTTTCTTTGAATGTACAGGGTGTCCGCTATAGTGTTATCACTAATACCTGGATTACTCATAGTGGGGCATCCAAGCACATGACACGGAACTCATCTCTCCTTTTCAATGTCAAACAAATTAAAGGGGGGCATGTTTTATTTGCTGCAAACAAAGGAGGTTACATCACTGCACAAGGCGAAGTGGGAAACGAGAAAGTGAAGTTTGACAAGGTCAACTACATTCAATAACTACAGAACAACTTACTTTGAGTCTCCCAGATTTGTGATAAAGGATTTAAAGTTGTATTTGACAACAAAAAGTGCTACATGTTGAAGAAGGACTATCTGATTGAGGAGGGTAAGGTTCTTATGTCAGCTTCAAGATATAACGACTTGTATGTCTTGGATCTATCAAAAGCCTCCACAACTGATCACATTGTTCAATGTTTCTTATCAAAGGCAACTGGGAAAGACTTAGTCTCATGGCATAGGAGAATGAGACACATCAATTCTAGAAGATGAATCATTTGGTTCGGAATGATTTAGTGAATGGAGTAACTATAATGAATTTCCAACTTCCGGATTTTTGTGTAGCATGCAAGAAAGGGAAACAAACCAAGAAGTCTCACAAGGCAAAGAAAGTGAATTCTAATTATATGCCTCTCATGCTTCTACACATGGATATATTTGGCCCTGTCAGTACAAAGAGCATTGTTGGAGATGTATATTGCTTTGTAGTAACTGATGATTACTCAAGATTCTCTTGGGTGTTGTTTTTGAAATCCAAATCAAAGATGTTTAAATCATTCAAACATCTAGTAACTACATTGGAATCACTCTACAAGCTAAAAGTAAGCCAGATTTGATTAGACAACGACACAGAGTTAAAGAATCAGTGGATGGAGGCATACTGTAGAGAAGGAGGAATTGTTCATCAATTTACCTCTGCCTACACTGCACAGATGAACGACATAGCTGAAAGGAAGAATTAGAGCTTCATAGAGACTGCCTGGACAATGCTAGCCGACTCGAAATTGCCTATTCAATTGTGGAATGAGGCAGTGGCTAATGCGTGTTACACGCTCAATCAAGTCCTAGTGTTAAACGACATGCGAAAACATGTTATGAACTACTTCAGTTATGTAAACCCAACCTGGAGTATCTAGAAACGGTTGGCAAACCATGCATGTTGTTAAAGAAAACTCAGACCGGGAAGTTTCGTGAGAAGGCAGAAGAAGGTATCTTTCTCGAATACAGCATACTAGAAAAGAGAGTTTATAACAATTTAACGGGTCAGCTAGAAATGTGGTGCAATGTTGATGTTCAAAGATACACCACCCCTTGGTGGAAAAGGACCCTTATTCTTCTTTCACTATGATGGATTATGTAAATCTTTCAATCTGCCACCTTCTCATACTGATGATGAGCTTTCTGCAAGGATGATGTATGATGTTCTAAACACTCCTCCACAAGACTCGACATGAACTGCTCCTTTAGATGATACTTCTAGCCCTTTAGGGGGAGACCTTGAAGTAAGTGATTCTTCCTCTTATGATGAAGTAGTTTAGATTGCAAATGTGGACCAGGAGGAATAGGTTCCCACAAATGAAAGTACACAAGCATCAAATCCTGATGCCCTTAACACTTCGGAACCTCATACTCCAAGAGCTACACATACTAAACCTGGGTTTAACAATCTGGATACTGAGGTAGTGTGCCCACGACTCCTGGATCTTGGATAAATGTTTATCATTCTTTGGACAACATCATTGGGGATGTTAGATCGGGAGTACATACACGAAATCAGCTATACTCAGCTGATTATGCCTCAGTCATGGAAAAGGGATATCTTCATGATGATGCATATCAATGTTTTGTGTCTTAATTTGAGCCAAAATATGTGAGTGAAGCCTTAAAAATTGAGCAATGGGTTAGTGCAATGCAAGAAGAACTCCTACAGTTCAACAAGTTAGGAGTATGGACCCTTGTAGACAAACCAAAAGGTGCTAAGGTGATAGGCACTAAATGGGTGCTGAAGTGCAAGAAAGATGACCAAGGGGTCATAACCAGGAATAAGGCTCAAGTTGTAGTTCAAGGATTTCGGCAAGTCGAAGGCATAGATTACAATGTAGTTTGCACAGGTGGCAAGGATGGAAGCAATACGTATATTTCTAGGCTATGCATCCTACATGAAGATTGAAGTTTATCAACTAGATGTGAAGAGTGTATTCTTTCATGGTCAAATCTCGAAGGATTTAAGGATCCTTATCATCAGGATAGAGTTTGCAAGCTGGACAAGGCTCTTTACGGGCTTCGTCAAGTCCCTAGAGCCTTCTATGAGAAACTCACAACTCATCTTGTGAAACACGGTTTTCGCAGAAGAGTTATTGACTACACATTGTTCGTCAATGAAAAGGATGGAGATTTACTATTGGTACAGATTTATGTGGATGACATAATCTTCGGTTCCCAAAACGAAGAATTATGTAAAGAATTCGAATCTGTAATGAAAGCAGAGTTTGAGATGAGTGCCATGGAGGATATTAAGTTCTTTCTTGGTTTATAGGTGGATTAGACTCCAAAAGGAATCTTCCTGCATCAGACCAAATATGTAGGAGAAATCCTCAGTCGATTCGACATGGAGAATGCTTCAGCACCTTGAACTCCACTTGCCACGAACCATGATGTGGCACCAGACGAAAACGGGGATCTGGTTGATGCCACCATGTATAGAAGAATGATCGAATCTCTCATGTACCTCACAGCCTCGCGTCCAGATATCATGTACGCCATGTGTCTTTGCTCCAGATATCAGGCGAAACCAAAAGTAAATCATCTCATCGGGGTTAAAAGGATTTTTCATTATCTGAATGGTACTCGAACACTCTGGTTGTGGTATCATCATGACGATGAATTTGAGATCACATCGTATAGTGACTCGGAATATGGTGTTGGGTCTTGTTACATGTTAATCAAAGTTAATTTAACAATTTAAAGTAAAAAACGCAGCGGAAAAAAGGGTTTAAACATGTTGGTAACAAACTGAAATTTTCACCATTCTAAACAATAAACAAAACCCAAGAACATGGATCAATAATATATGTGAAATAGTATGCTATCAAACCATAAAACAACCATAGGGAGTTCATTGAAACAACCTTTCTTGAACAAGATGTTGTAGATGGATAAGATGAAGAAGATGATGTTCTTGAATGTGTAGCCTCCAAAAGAGAAGACCTCATGCTTGTATACCCACAAGCCCTTCCAAACACCAAGCTTGTTAGGAGAGCAACACCAAAGAACTCTCTTCCTTCGCTCCTCAAGAATCCAAAATTTCAGCCATTTTTCTTCCTTGAATCTGAAAATTTCAGCCTTTTGGAGAGAGTTCTTGCTTGAGTGTGTGTTAGAGAAATGTGTGAAAATGATGGAAGAGTCCAAGGGGAGTGAAAGTCTTTCTTGGACCAAGACACAAAAGAGGTTCCTAATGCCCACTTGGGCCGCCGAATCCTGACTTGAAAAAGGGTTCCCCCCATTTTTAACATGTTATAAAAATGTTACACTCTTAACCCATTATTTTATAAAATTAAAACCTCTTTTAATTTTATAAGATTAACACACTTCTATTTGTTATTATTTTACTTTCTTAAATAATGTAACAAATAATTTCTCATGAACAAATTATCCATATAATGTTGTTCTATTACAAAGCAACGTTTTAGAAAACCCATTTTCTAAATTGGTGTCAATATTTATTTGTATGTTCTCATCAACAAACAAACATTTATTGGTATTTGTATAGCTTGTTATTAGGTATGACCTGACTTGGATCATAACGTACTAACCACATCAATCTTGTATGTGTGTTGGGCATATAAGATCCAACATGGTGGTTGTAAGATGAATTACAAGTCAACATCAACAGGATGTTAGTTTTTTGGTAGACGGTTAGTCACCTAGCAGTGTAAGAAGCAGACCTCAGTTGCTCTGTCAACATGTCAAGCAAAATACATTGATGCTGCAAGTTGCTGCTTGCAAATCATTTGGATTCAACAACAAATGCGTGACTACGGTTTGCAATTTTCTAACACGCCTATCTTTGTTGATAGTTCTGCTACAATTGCTGTAACCAAAAATCTACTCCAACACCCTAAAACAAAACACATGAGTATGAAATATCACTTTATACGTCATTGTCTTGAAAAGCAATTAATCAATGTTGTTAAAATTAATACTGATTTTCAACGTGCCGACCTCTACACAAAATCATTTGACAAACCTACGTTTTCATATCTTTTAGAGGTTAATGGCGTTAAAAATAAAAGTGATGTGATTCAAGAAGAAGAAAGTTCGTAGTCCAACTAGTTTTTCTTAGTTTATTAGTTATTTTATTTTTTTATTTTATTTTATTTTATTTTATTTTATTTTATTTTATTTTTCTGTCTTCTAAAATTCAAAAACACAAAAAGATTTTCGGTTTTAGAATTTTAGAGGGAGAATAATTTTAGTTTAGTATTTAATTCGTTGCAATATTTAAGTACTTAAAAAATGGAAATGAAATTTGTGATTATGATTCAAAGTTTATGAAAAATTATAGTACACAGGGAGCACATTGTTTCGGACTTTAAAACTAGTTTGTTTTAAATGCTAAATTAAAGTACAAGTCTGCAAAGTCTAAGCAAAACTAAAGAAAAATGATTGTTAACTAGTATGCTACTAAGATAACATAGAGAAAGTAGACCTAGAGGTTGCTAGTTCATTATATGATGTGTCGGTAGAATCAACACAATAGATGAGTAGACTTCATTGGTGAATTAAAAATCAAACTAATTTGTTCAACTTGTTGTGGGTTCTCATCTTATCCTTGGTTAACAAAATCAACGCATTTCCAATAAGGGGTGACGAGCAAAATAAACGCCACAAATCTGTGTCGATGACCATAAATATAAGCAAAGCACATGGAAAAACTTCTAGAAGCAATCAAGCTAATGACTAATGTTGTTCGTGCATTGTGTGCAAAAGAATAATATATGCTCTAACAAGAAGATAGGTTGTGTGTCTCTCTGTTGTGCGGTGGCACAGACCTGAGGATAAGCATAACCTAAATATTCTAGAATTCATTGTTGTTTGCGCCTCTCTACTATGCGATGGCACTGACCCAAGGCCTGGCATCTCTTTGAAAGTTCTTAGAATAGTTTTTCTTTTCCAATACTCGTAAACCGCTCAAAAAATCTAGAGAAATGTAGATTACCATGTAAGTGTGAGATCCACAAATATATTTTGAAATAATCTAACCTAGTTTATCATCAATGTGAGTCAAAAATCTATGTATGGATTTAAGTGGACAAGTATACTGACAATCATCGTGGCTGCAATTCTTGACAATCAAAATCATTGTGTGCATCTTATAGCTCTACTATGATTTCTTGAAAGTGCTATTGACTCTTAGACAAAACAAGAATCTTGCATCAAAGTGCATATTTAAACGGTTCCCAAATGATTATGATATACCTGTATGATTCGATAATGAATCTTTAAAGAAATGATCAAATTAATTTGAAGTTGTTTTGCTCAAACCCAATCAACAAACATATGTCTTGTTTTTTCTTTTAAATTTCAAAGTTATTTTCTATTTTCTAGTCTATTGTTGCGTAGATGTTGGACTATACAACTGGATGCAATCTATGAATCACTTACTAAAAGGGGTCACGTTTGAGGTGACCAATCGGTTTTGTTAAATTAAAAGGATCACATCTGAGGTGATTAATTGGTTCCAAACTAAAAGGATCACGTCTGAGGTGATCAAATGGTGCTAAAAGGTCATAATGTTATATCAAAGGTCAAAATTTGAAGTGTTTTAAAGTGTACAAGTTCAAGCTCATAAGTATGAGCGAATCGTATGATTGAATCATAAGTATGAGCCAATCGCATGATTGAACCATAAGTTTGAGCCAGTCACATGATTGGACTATGAGTATGGGACAACCATGCGATTGGACTACAAGACTGAAACAATCATATGAATGGATGAAGGAGTATGATCCAGTCGCACGACTGAACCCCAGTTGCACGACTGAACCCCGGTTGCACCACTGAACCCCGGTTGCACGACTGAACCCCAGTCACATGACTGAACCCCAGTCGCATGACTGAAGCATGAGTATGGGCCCAGTCGCACGACCGGAGCATATGCATGGGTCCAGTCACACGATTGACATTAAAATAGTATAAATAAGGGGGTCAGTCCGTCATAACCCTTACCACCTTTCACCGATACTCTGCCCAAATTTCGTTTGCCTGTTCTTACCTACTGATTGTGATTCTAAAGATTATTCTACTCATCTATTGGTATTGGGCAACTGCAATCAATCCAAATGCACATCTTAATCGCATCTTTAAGTACCGATTGGGCTAAAACCTAGAACCGAGACTAAACCCTAAAATAGACCACTAAATGAACATAAAAGTTGATTTGAAGGATATTTAGTGTTACTTCGAGTCTCTGCGAGTCTAATATGTCTAAACACGAAGTCTAGTATATTGTTTTGACAAAGACTCAATTCTAGGGTGTTCAACAGTGTATGATATGAATGGTCATGCTGATGAAGCCTAGTCGCATGATTGGGCTAGGCACAAAATTCAATCGCACGAATGAATCAATCGTTGAGTCAGTCGCACGACTGACTCCACCGCATGGTGTAGTATACGACTAAGTTCAGTCGCATGCTCAATCGCATGACTGAACTCTGCCGTAGGCTCAATCATATGACTAAAACTCAGTCATATGGTTCAGTCACATGACTGAACCAGTTTGATCAAAACAGCTCAAGTTCCTACTATCTTCTGTTATGCACAAATCTAATGCATATTTTTCTTGTGTTGCAGCAAAATGGCTAATAGATGGACGATGAGCACCAAGCACAATATTTGTGCTCACTTAGATGCTACTATTCGAAATGCTTCCGAGTTTACTGGGATCATAGCCTTTCTGAGGAGATCGAGGATCTTCAAGGCCATATCTACACCTTACACACCATACAGATCATTAAAGCAGACCTTTGGGAAGGTACAATAGTTGACATGTCCATATAGCCCCACAGTATTCGGAGCTCGATCTTCGGGCATGAGATTAGTATTACTATTGACGATCTAAGGCGAAACCTAGATCTGGATGAGGATGGTGCCCACCCAACCAAGCTACACCCTTTGACCGTTCGGGGATGCTTTCTCCGGATGAAGTACACTTGGGACTTCAACACAGGTGTGCACAACAAGAGCAAACCTGTGCCCCTAGTTTAAGTACTTAGCTCATGTCATTCTCTAGTGCATAGCATCAAGGAGAGGAGGGTTTGATGAGATGTATGATCAAATCCAAAATGCATATGTTGCTCTGAAACTGAACCACCCGTTCAGTTTCACACACATGATATTCTCCTACATGGTCGAGAACCTCGAGGCCAAGGGCAAGGAGGGCTTCAACATGTACCAAAGGTTTTTATAGATGATCATTGATGAGAAGCTTCCTTCGCTGCAAAGTAATGATTAGATTTTTTGTCCTTAGCTCAAGGAGCCTTGTCCTCAACTCCTCAAGCTAAAGAGACTATTGACCAAGGCAAAAGTAATGATTAGATTTTTTGTATTTGAAGATTTTGTACTTGAATTATGTATTACATTAATGTAATTAATGATTATTGGTATCTAAATGTCTTCATTAATGATTTATGTGTGATGTGCTTAATGTTTAATCAAACATATGAAGCTCAACAGACAGATGAATATGATGTTTCTCCCCTTCAGCAAGTCAATGCGCAACTTACCATGATTCTTGACTTGCAAGGGTTTGCTAGAAGATCTATGAGCTACACACCGGAGGAAGGAGAGATTACACATGATCTAACTGATGAGCAGCTCGCTGAAATATTCAAACTGAATCCTGATGAGCTTGTCAAAGATGTTCGAGAAGTTGACGTTGTGAGTGATGATGAGCTAAAAAATGTGGATGAAATCGAGATAAAGGATGTCACTGTAGAGCACTATCCACAGTACACCGACCCGGAAGGACATGTTATCCCCAACTTGGGTGAAACGTTTGGTAGTGGTACTTTTGAAATGGAAAAAGAACAGGAGAAAGAAGAAAGCACAGCCCAAGCTTCGCACGCTAATGTTGATATCAAGAAAGATGAATGGACAACTTGTTTTGCAGATATTAAAGCCCAACGAGCGCCCCCAAAGGAAAATGCCTACACCAAGCTTTATCGAGTCAAAAGACATCCAAAGGTGTCAGGCAAGATTATAGAATGGGCATATTTTGAGGATTTGGATCTTTATGCTGCAAAAAGGGAAAAGGGGATTGAGTACTTTAGATATCCACATGATCTGAAGACTCTTCCTTGCTTTGAGCTCAACTGACTGGCATGTTTAGATTTGTTATATGCTAACCCAAGAAAGATGTCAAGGTGGATTGAAGTTGCATTGAAGAAAGAATACCACACCAGGTGGGTAAACTTCAGACCTCAACAACCTAAGAGGTTCATTCATAAGTGTGAAGTTGATCTTATATCTGGAAAGCCTAAAGTAGTGCTGAAGTTGAGTCCTCCACGCACAATGTCCAAGTTTCCCTTACGGGAAATGCCTCAGGACTTCACTCCACACTTCAAATGGTGGTATTATGACTGGAGGACAACGGAAGCGGTCATAGTTTTGAACAAAGATGGTAAAATACAGACAATCAGGGTATTTGACCGAATGTGGCTCACTAACTTGTCTGTTGAAGATGTCTATACTTTATACAAGTGGCCACTGTTCTATGACACACAAGACATTGTACAAGCTCTTCAATTTCAACACATTATAACGCCCTTCTTTGCATTTGAGATACATGTAGGAGTCACAAGAGAATAGAATTACAAGAAGTTCCAAGAACATGTGAAGAATGTTAGACGATAGAGTAAACTAGGTCCAAGGGGGAGTTTGTAGATGCATGTGTACCTAGTTTATATGCTTAAATGTAAAAGTCTTCCATGTCTTACATATGTGTAATATGATGAAGTAATCAAATATGATATATGATTTGATGTTTATTTATCTTTGATTCATATGTATGAACTTCTTATATAGGTTTGAGGTTGTTGTACACAAATTGAAGTCAATAATGATTAAATAATGTGTTCAACCTTCTCGGGTGATTATTCATGCTAATGGACCATACTTATGGACTATACACATGAATACATCATGCTTATGGATCAGTTGCATGATGGAACCATGAAACTGGATCAGTCGTATGATTGAGACATAAGATTGACTAAGCCGGATGACTAAACCTTCAGTCATGCGTATGGATCAAACGCTTGATTTTGTTGCATGACTAAACCATGCTAATGGTTCAGTCGTACGAATGGAAACCACTAGCCTAAAAATACCACCTAATTCGTGAAAAAAAAACTTTGAGAGATACTTCGAATACACATAAACCATAGCCGTCTAGTGCTTCCCAAATAGCCTATTCAAGTTCATAGTTCGTTCCTGATTTATTCCTACTCATTCTTAACCTTTAGTTCAATCTTATATCGATCGGGTTATGGTTCTCACTGATTGGATCACCAATCAAATAGGATTCCACACTATTTGATCCTGCATAAAAGCAGAATGAGTTAGTACTCCGTACGTACACGGTCCTAACCCAACATATGTCAAGTATAGTAAGTCCCTAATTACAGTGGCTACTTATGATTAGCCACTTACTTTACTCTTCATACCCAAACATTTACTATCCTGACTACATTAGTATCTAAATCTGCTAAAGGCACATAACATGCGCACATAATGCCGATTAACACAAAGAAAATACGTGATGGCACGTAGCTACTTGAGTCTCATCCCATCCTTTTTTTCCCATTTTCAGTTTAAGTTTCAGTTTCTTTTGAAAATTTACCCGTCTCACTTAAACGTTGGCTCTGATACCAACTTGTATGGCCCCATTCCCGGGGCGCTCACAGCTGGTCAATCATTGTACATAAAACATATAATTACATTAGCTTTTATAAAACATTGTAGTGGAAAAATTAAAATAACTTTCATTTCAATATAAATTCTATTGCAAGTTAATACATCATTCAATACAAAATATTGTTCGTTCGTATTACAATGCAAAAAATGTTATACAAAAGAATGCCATCCAAAAAGAGCCAAGTAGTCGTCCCGTGCCATCCTCATCAAGATTTATCTATCAACTAGAAAATGCCTAAAAGTCAACATTGCTGAGTGAGTTCTAGTTTTATAAAACTTTATATTACCTTTCATTCTTTAAAACAATTTCTTTACTATCGCATGTGATCACACCTCATACGTACATCAATGTATAGTTATTATCTTCTTTCATCGGTCATTTCGTATATTTCGGATGTTTCCTTTCGTACTTATCGCACTATTCATACATTTATTATATTTCACTTCTATCTAGGTCCTGTTGTATGCTTAACCCCCTCTTGAGCATGAAGCCATATCATCTAGAGTTAAGCGACAAGGACCCCATATCACACATATCGCATGTATCGCACATATGGAGTAGTCACATAGACTAAATCCCCTGTGTGTGAACCCTTAAGGGTTAGCCAAGATCGCACGCGATAAACACACAGTTAAGCTAACAACCCTCAATGAGTTGTGAACCTTCTTTCATTTGCTAGCAAGACTTTTCATTCATTCATTATGTTCCACTTTCATTATCTTAAATCTTCCACATTGTTAAGATAATACTTTACCTTGAATAGGATAATCGCACCACATAAAGTCACATCATAGTATGTAGTAAGGAACATAAGAAAACATATCATACATAAGCATAACATCATCACGCATCATCATACATAACATATACCATCACAAATCATCATAACATCATAAATCATACATTCACATACATGAACATATGCACAACAAGCATAAGTCCTCATAAAACTTAATCGACCTCCGTGGGACAGTAGGGGTTCAGGGATGGTAGCCCCTAACAACGGGTCCTAGGGGCAGCAGCCCCTAGTGGGGTCCAAGGGGCAATGCCCTTGGCTGGGGTCGCGCTGTTAGGTCAGCATGAACTTTTTTATTTTAGCCCTTTTATATAACACGTTCCCTAATAGAAAAATCAATCTTTCCATTAAAACCTCTTAAAATCTTGGTCATTTAAATCGTATATTTAGTATGCATTTCTAGCCCCAAACTAGCACAAAACCTTTAAAAAGGGGATCTAGAACTCACCTGGACTCGATGAGTAGCTTCTCAATCAAGCTTTCAAAACAAGGGTCGCACTACACAGCCACTAGATAAGTTAACACTCAAAGGAGTTAATTTCTGTCTAATTTCACTGCTAATTTTGTTGCAAATTCAACAGTTTTGCTGCTAGTTTTTTAGCAATTTCGCTGCTAGTTTCACCGGTAGTTTTGGTGCTAGTTTTGCTAGAAGTTTTGCGCTAGTTTCCCTGGCAGCTTTGCTGGCATCTTCGCTGGCATCTTCGCTGCCAGTTTCGCTGCGAGTTTCACCCAACTTTCGTTGGAAAACCATGTCTTTGAAACAACTTGCGAAACTATAGTTTTGCAGGAAGCCTTCATAGTTTCACCGAATGACTATACAATTTCACTTGTTGATCCCTTAAATTCGCAGAACGGGATTAAATCTTTTACATCTAAAACCTTGGTTTATCCCCCAATAAGCATTATCTAAGCTTCTTACATGTTTTTTACACAAAAATGTGAGTTTTGGGCGAATCTTTGCCACTTTGAAAAACCCAAGCCCTAAAATATGGGTTTACATCAAAATGAAAGATTAAATGATGTTTCTTACCAAAATTCTTGGTGTTTTCTTGTTGTTTGGACACACAACCGAAAAGTTAACTCGGTCCATAACCCAAATCCATCTTATTTACATTAAATACTCTCGTCTAAGCCTATTTTATTATATGGATCGTCTAGACTTTATTTGAGTCATTACATTAATTAATGATGAAGTAAATAAAGGCATAGTGTACTATAATTTCCCAAACATATGTCTTGCTCATAAGAAAAGAAGGATAATATTTTTGTAATTTTATATAGTTTTCTAAATGTTTCTGGATTTTATAGATTACAATTTACAAAGACAGTCACATGCTTTTCTTTGTTGATGATGATTTATTCTAAGTTAATCATTCCCAAAGGCTCAATTAGAAAATTTAATCTAATTGAATCAAAAGCTTTTATGAATAAATCAGCAAGCTAATTTGGTGTATCCACTTTGATTAACTTCATTAAACCCTTTTCTGAGCAATCTCTCAGAAAATGGTATATGATTTAAATATGCTTTGTTTTGCTATGTTTAACTGGATTAGTAGTGATAAACATAGCAGCTGAATTATGAATATAAATTGGTGTTTGAAGGAAATTGTAACCAAAATCAAGAATGGTTTTGCAGCCAAGATACTTGTGAGAAACCAGCTCAAGCAGCTATATACTCACCCTTAGCTGTGGATACAAATACATTTGTTTGCTTCTTGCACTACTATGAAACTACTCTTCCTCCTATGATTAACATCCACCAGTTGTGGATTTTCTGTTGTTCTTGCATCCTCCAAAGTCACAATCTGAATATGAGTATAGAGAAATCACCATCCTTTGGATACCAAAGGCCAAGGGCAGGTTTTCTTTTGAGATATGTGAAGATTCTCTTCACAACATTTAGATGAGACTCTTTTGGATAAGATTGGTACCTAGCACAAACACACACAAAAACATTATCTTTGGTCTGCTAGCAGTTAGTATAGAAGGGATCCTATCATTGATCTATATAGTCTTTCATTAACGGATTTTGTAGTAGAATCAGCCACAATCTTGTCAACTATTGAAGCATAAGTCTTGCATGAAGATGCATCAACAATATTCTTTTCTTCAATATTTGATGAACATACTTTTCTTGATTGATGAAGATTCCATCTTATTTCTAATGAACTTGGAGATCAAGGAAGAAAGTTAATTCTCCCATTGAACTCATCTAAAATTTAGATTTCATTAACTCTTCAAAGCTGACAAACAATCTCTTATTGGTTGATCCAAAAATAATGTCATGTACATAAATTTGAACCGCTAAGAGATATTGATCTTCTTATTTGAGAAAGAGTGTCTCATCAATAGTGCCCCTCTTATATCCATGCTTGATCAAGAAAGATGATAATGTGTCATACCACTTTTTGGTGCTTGATGAAGACCATACGAAGCTTTGTCCATCTTGTACACCCATGTGGATAGTTAGGATCTTCAAAATCAGGAGGTTGAGCTACATATACTTCATCAATTTTCCTATTTATTAAATCACACTTGACATCCATTTGATAGTCTGTGAACTTCTTTTACATAGGCTACGAATACTCTTATTGCTTCAATTCTTGCAACAGGTGCAAAAACATCATCATAGTCTATCTATTCCTTTTGAGTATATCCTTAGGCAATCAACTTAGCTTTATTTCTTACAATGATACCTCTATCATCTAGTTTTTTTTAAAGAGCCACATTATCCTAATTGGATGTTGACCTTGAGGTAGATTAACTAGATTCCGCACTTTCCGCTTCTTGAATTCTTGATGCTTTTCTTGGATAGCTTTGATCCTGATATTATCTTTTAGAGAAGCTGTGATGTTTGGAGGAATAACTTGAGAAAGAAAACAAGAGAAAAGGTAGATGTTTGCAGCTCCCCTTGACTTCTTATTATTCTTTTATTAAGATCTCCAATTATGTTGTTTATTGGATCAGACTTATGAATTCTTCTTGTTGAAATAGATTCAACTTGAATAGATGATTCCAAGTTGTTCTTATTTATGATGTAGATAGATCTAGCTGAGATGATGAATTTATGAAGTAATCAAGGAGTTCTTCATGTTAATAATTGGAAATGGAATGATCTTCATGAGTTTCTACATCAACTGCATTATGAGTATCTTCCGTAGGAACTTCTCGTGAAGTATATTGTGTTTCCGTAGGAGTTACATGAACATCTACGGATGGTATCTGAATATCTGCTAAGGCATTATCCATATCACTGGATGTATGATGTCCATCTGCAAATGCAGACTCATTAGCTGCTCATGGAGTGTTTCCATTTGAGGATGTAAATTCACTTTGTTGAACATGTACAACATTATTGGTTGTTCCTTGATGCATGCTACTTAATGTTTGTGTTCTTGGAGGATCAGCTAATAGAGATACTTAATTTCGATTTGGAGAAACAAATGGATAACATGTATCATCAGATCCTGCATTATTCAAATAACTAGGTTAAATGATTTTGTTAGAGCATCTATATCAAACAACAATGATGATCCTTTTATAGATTTAGGAAATAAGAATTCATCAAATGACACATTAGGAGTTTCTTCCACAATATATTGTTAATGTATTTAAAACCTAAATGATTTAGATGTTGAAGAGTATCAAACAAAGAAAGTGTCATAGGCTTTCTCTAAAAAGTTTCCCAATTGTTCTTTTGTGTTTAAAACTCATGCATGCCACCTAAAAGCTTTAAGATATCCTATATAAGGTTTTATTTTAGATAAAAGCTCATAAGGAGTTTTATTATGTTCTTGGAAAATTAATGTTCTATTTTGAACATTGAATGTTGTGTTCACTGCTTCAGGCCAAAAGGTGATTGGCAATTGTGAATCAGCTAGGATTGTCCTTGCTACTTGATTGAGTGTTGTGTTTCTTCTTTCAGCAACTCCATTTTGTTGTGGAGTTTTTGGTGCACTGAATTTTCTAGGAATGCCTTTATTCTTACTAAAAGAATCTAAGTTAGCATTAACAAATTCTGTCCCATTGTCACTCCTAAAAATTTGAACTTTTAAATCAAGTTTATTCTCAATCTTGATAACAACGTCCATTAATTTTTCTAATGTTTCACTCTTTTGTTTTAAGAAAAAGACCCATGCAAATCTAGTGAAATCATCCACTACCACTAAACAATATTGCCTTTTGCCAATGCTCATCACATTAGTTGGACCAAAAAGATCCATGTGAAGCAATTTGAGTGGTGTTGTGTTGGTGTTGATAATTTTGGATTTGTGTGACACTCGATGTTGTTTTCCTTTATAACAAGAAGGACAATGATTTGAACAATAAAACTCTTTCTTTAGTATTCCAATGACTAGGTTGTTTTTCACCAATTTATTCATGTTCTTCATGTTGGAATGAACAAACCTTCTATGCCATAGTTAAGATTCATCTTCTGATGACTTAGATAGCAGACATGTTTCATTGCTTGTGAGTGCATTATTGTTCATATCCAAAAATAGGTGTTTCCTTTTGTTTATGTTTTAAGAAGGGTCCATTCTTCTAGAACTGAAAAACCTAGCTTAAGAATTAACAATTAGTGTTATCAAACAATATGGTATAATCTTGATAACAAATTTGAGACACACTTAATAGATTATACCATAAATTTTCACAATAGTTTACTTTCTCAAATTTAAGCACACCATTAGTTACTATTCCTTCACCAACTATTTTAACTCCCTTCTTATCCCCACCAAATGCCACACATGAGGCATTTTTCGTAAACTCATGGAGAAGAGAACAGTTTCCTATCATATGCCTAGAACAACTACTATCAACATACCACCTATTGTCAGCTCTCCATGATTGTTCGTACACAAATAAAGAAATCAATTAGAATTGACAACCCAAGCCTTAATGATCTTGAGTTTTTCCAACAGTGTCTAAAATTGTTACTCCTTAATGAATAAGTCTTGAAGTTTCAATGTCAATTTTAGTCTTAATTGTTTCATTTTTTGTTGTTTGTGGCGAGGATGAATTTGTTAAAGATGAGGTTGTTGAACTTGGTTCTGGTTTCTCACTCTCTTATTTATTCATCTTATCTTTGTTGGTTTGTTGCTTTGGTTTTGACAATGAACCTTGATTAATGAAAGTTACATCATATTTTGATTATAAATGAGGTACATGAGATCCCTTTTCAAATTTATCAAAGAAAGCATTATGAGCATTGGTTTCTTTTTCACTCAAATCCACCCTTTTGTGAGGTGTTTTGTATTGTTGAAATGACGTTCTTTTCTTCAAAAGTTTATTTCCAGTAGATGTTTTCTCGCTTGGTTTTTGCTTTGTGTTTTTCTTGCTACTTCTTTGTTTTTGAATCTTGCTGACTTTTATTGGATTGAGCATCTGATGCACCCTTCTTAGATTGTGACTTCTTTGTTCTTTTTGTCTTGTTTTCTTGTTGAAATAACATTCTTGAGTTGAATGGTTATTTTTGTTGCAAATTGCATAATGTTTGTTGACTTAGCAGTCAGAGGTCATGTGATTGTTCATATTGCAAATAGAACAATAGCTACTCAAGTAACAATCTTCAGTATTGTGATTTTTCATATGACACCACTTGCAATACATTTCTTATGATTCTTCGTCAGAATTAACTGTTTTCTTTTTCTTATACAGCTTATAAAGCTTCAAATCTTATTCCAGTTTTGCAATTGATTTTTCCTTGCCTTTCTCTAGCATACTACCAAAAGATTCTTGTTTATCATTTTCTGATTTCTATTGCTTGGAACACACCATTTTCTGATTTGATTTGTTAGTTGTTGCTTTTGCCTTCAACAGATCTTCTACTGATTCAGTCGGTTTGGTGTTCTACAGATCTGCAACGGAAAAAGATTTTTTTGTTCGCTGAAGTTCTTCTGATTGTTTCTTCTTGCTCTTTTCTATGGAAGATGTGTGCACTTCCTCAGTAGATGTACATTGTTCAACTCCTTCAGTTGATGGTTTTTGTTGCTCATGAATTTCTTGAAGGCCTTCATTTAGCTGAGCTATTCTCTTGCAAATAGTCTTCAACTTGTTTCTTTGTTTAGGAGGATATTGTAACTTTATTTCTTCAAGAACTTTAGGAATGATTGTTTCAAAAGCAACATTGTTACCAATTTTTAGTTACTCAACATCATGTTCATCAGAATCATCCAAGTCATCACACTCATCGAATTCAAATTCTAAATGATTTTGTTTAACATGATCTGATTTAGAAGACTCCATTTCACTCACCTTAGTGTCATTATGATAAAGTTGTTGATTAGAATTTGCTTCAAACTTGGTGCTTGGCACAAAATGATTTGACAAATTGTTTGTCATTGTTTCAGGCAAACTTGTGTAGTCATTATTTATAGGAGGATGAAAAACAATATATCCCAACCCATACCTGTTCTTTGATATAATATGAGAATTTAATAATTTCTTATATTGCTGAGATGAAAATTAAAACTTCTGAAGTTTCACTTCAGTTGAGGCATGATGAGCCATGGATTTGGTTAAGGAAATGGTCAGATGCTCAACTTGGGCTTTTAGACTGTAGTTTTCTGAAACAAGTTTATCTAAATCCTTCTGTAAAGAGTTATTTTGATTTGTTGTGATTTATGTTCTCTTACATGAGATTCATACAAAATCATTGGTTCTTTTACTTTATCAGCCAATTGTTGAGCATAGACGCTATATCTTTCAAGTTCCTCAGCATGGACTCTATATCTTTGAACTTCCTCAGCATGGACCCTATATCTTTCAACTTCCTCAACACATACTAATAAGCACAATCGATCTCTTACCTCTTTAGCCATGGGTGGAACTTTATTCTCCATGTGTGCCATTAGAGCTTGATTCTCTTTGAGGACTTCCTTCTCATACATGCTCCAGTCATAGGTTCTATCTTGAAGTATGATTAGTCCAATTCTTTAGAATTACTTAGTCCTGCCAATGCATTTGTGGCTGGTGTGCATAACTTGGTTATCTATTGTTGTCTGAAAGATCTTTGGGATATAGGTTGTTGATGAGTTTGATGTTCATTAGACTGATTTTGTGGATGTTGTTGATGTTGTCTCAAGTCAGGATTTGATTTTTGATTACATTCTTTAGAGATTCATTGAACTTGGATCTTAGGATTCATCTCGTTCGGATCTAGAAATCAAAATAAAGATGGTGGGACGTGTGTGAATCAAAAAACAAAGAGATGGATAATAATAATGTTATGATTTCATTGATGTTGATAAACAAGTTATAATGAGAATCATAAATGGCTGGTGACATCAAACCCACCCAAAGGAGAGGATTTCTCCTTGGATGGTGATTTACACCATGAGAAACACACATAAAAAACCACACTTGCAAAAATGCACTAGTGGGTCTATTTATACTAATATTACATCATGACCTAATTTTGAATTTTCTTGTAGTCTTGATGTTGACTTTGTCTTGTATTTGTTGTCTTCTAATAATTAATTTGGTCTCTGAACTTGTACAATGAGATCTTCAGTCGGCTGTGATTATCACTTGGTAAGCTTAAGTTTATTACATTATTGAACCACAACAATGTCCAGAGAGATTGCATTTGAAAATCTTACCTTTGACTTATCAACACCAATCTTTGTAGTTTTACTTGCTGCAACCAAATTCTTATTTCTTCTCATGTACTGTTTGGCTATATATGCAATCATAGCCATTTGCCATTGAAGATCCATATCCTCTACTACATCTGGATGTAGTTCTTCCAAGTCTTACTGGCAAATGTTGGCAGATGATAAAGTGCTTCCCAAGTAAACTTGAAAACATGAACTAAAAGCTGCAAAGGCTTCCTTTTGTTCATCAGACTCTAGAATCACAGTGATAGGCTCTACTTGGTTGTTGTTTGGAGAGGTTTTTGCAGAAGATGTAGAGGATTCTTTTCTATCATCAGTTCTTCCCTTTTCCTTTCTTGATTTGCTTTGAGAAGATTTCTTTGAAGGTTTTGATGCCTAAATGCTCACTTCTTCTTCATCTTCCCTCAAAGTACAAGAGTTGTCACTATGATTATTAGAAATTAAACCACTTCCAGCACTTTTTGATTCTTTTATGTGATAGGGTGTGACAAATGTTCTCACACTCTTGTTTCTTGATTTTTCATCCATTTAAAGAGCCTCCACTTTCGCTACTAAGGTATCTAAACCTGTTGCTTTGAGGTCTATGGTGTTCTTGAACATGGAAAAAATTTACTTCCAACTTTCAGGCAAAGTATGGAGCATCTTTTTGTTCATTTCCTCATTAGTGTATTTCAAATCCAAGATGTTCATTTCTTTTACAAGTTGCATCAATCTATGGAGTTGTTGAGAAATTGATTCACCCTCAATATGATGAAAAGTTTCATATTGTGAGCAAAGTGTGTCCTTTCTAATGCTTTTGATTTCATTATCCCTTCACAGAGTGTATGAAGAATCTTCTACAAGGAATTGGCTATTTTGTAGTTCTCACACATGATCAATATTTCTCGAGGTAAAGCCATACTAAGCAAGTTGTATACGTTGATACAACTTTTACCTTCTTAACATCATTAGGTGATACCTCTTTTGCACTTATGGGTTGATTATTGTCAATATAATCCGGACCAAGAGTGGGAGGAATATAAAGACCTTCAGTAATCGAAATCCATATGTCGGAATCAGTATAATTCATATGATTCCTGAAATTGATTTTACAGGATTTAAAATCCACTTTTGTTTCCAACTTTGGAGGTTGGTATCATGATCCACCAAAGTTACTCAGTTTTAGTTAAAGTCTAAGAGATTAACTAATAGAGATTCTTCGAGTAATTTACTAATTAGCGACAAAACTTAATTAACAATTACTTAAACTAACAATTACTTAATTGTGGTCACAAACCAGTCAATCCTTTTAATGATAATTAACTGTCAAATCAAGAATTCGGTTAATGAATTATAAAATTAGGAATTATCAATGAATAATTCAGATCCACTATTCAATTAATATGAATAACTGGTCTAAGTTTAAAGGAGCAATGCAATAGTACTTGTTGAAAGACAATTCTCTTTTTTATTGTTTAAGCAAAAATCAATTCACAAAAAAAATGATTTGATCGAAAATAATAGATCTAATTAGAAAAAACTAATAGATCATATGAAATAAACAGACAACTAAACAATGCTAACACCCATAGATTAATCAATCTGAATTAATAAGCACTTGGCTCTAATACCACCTGTGAATCCAAGGATCGGTACTAGGAATTATCAGTGTTAGGATTGCCTATCATATGCTGACAACACCCACTGCCAACATAACATGTATTCATTGGTCTTCTTGGGCAAACTTGCATTTCAAAGACAATTAAGCTAAGTTATCAACCCAAGGCGAGATGGTCTTCGGTTTCCTAAATTTATCCATAATGGTAAACTGCTTGAAATGAAGTTTGTTCGCATCAAGTTTCTTTTGAAATTTTGGATTTTCAAATCCTCTTTGAAAAACTGTCAGATTATCTTTTCTTTGTTTTGACCTCAAAGCATTAAATCTATTTTCAAGATCATCATGAAGAAATTTTGAACCATTATTTGAAACATTAGAAACAATTTTCTTGTTAAATGTTTAATTTTTCATTCTTAATAAACATGGAATGAAATTTCCTTGATTGTCTTGCTGTGATCTAACAGTATACTAATTATCATAATCGAAATTGATTCTTCCGAATGATATCAAGCTTACAGAAGGATCTTTTGATAGTTCTTGCAAACCATAGTTTTGGTTTCTTTGAAAAATTTGATATCTTTGATTTCCAAAATCCTTCCTAGGCGAGTTTTTCCTGAAAGAAGCAATCTTTAGTAATATGATTTCGTTCATCACACAGATGTGAGAGTACATGTTAAAACAAAACTCAGATGTGTTCTGATTGTACATATCACATAGATCACAGTACTTTTGTGGCTTTTTAAACAAAATTTGCTTAACCTTGTATGTGGAATCCATATTAGATCCTTGTTTAGATTTTGTAGTGTAACACCCGGTTATTTGTTTATTTTGAAGCCGACGAAAGAAGAAAAGAAATAAAGTCCAAAGTCGAGGGACCAAACTCACCAACGAAAGGAAGTCGGGTGAGTGGGAGTATATAAGGTAGAGGGCAGCCCTTACCCTCTCCCCACACTCACCAATCAGCCAAAGAAAGAGAGGAGAAGAGAGAAAGGAAGAAAAAGGAAAAGTGTTGGTTCGGGTTGGTTCGAGTAACCAAAGTCATCGAGAAGCGAGCCAAATCGAAGCCCTTGTCGTTATGCTCGTTTGTGTGAGTTCTAGGACCCCACTTTTACTTGTTTTCAACCAATTTTGGGGCTTGAAAGCATAAAAACCCGTTTTTGTATGTGTATGTGTTTGACCCATTTGGGGTGTGTGGTGTATGTTGCGTTTGAGTCTTGATTGTGAGCTTCTGTGAGCTTGTGTGTGCTTGAATGGTGTTATGGTATGCATTCCTAACGTTTAGGATGGTCTATTTGGGCTAAAATGGGCTTAGATGAGTTTGGAGGCCGAAAACCCTCGGCTGCAGTCGGGATGAACTGCATTTTGCATCAGCTAGGGCTAGGCGACCGACTGGAGGCTGAATGGAGGCCATATGGCCGAATATGGTGCGATTGGGGTCCATTCGCACAATTGGGGTCCATTATCACGATTGAAGGTTCATTCGCACGATTGAAAGGCCAGTCGCATGGGGGTCATGCGATTGGAGGTCCAGTCGCATAAGTGCTCATCCGCATTAGACCATTCTCACGATTGGATGTTCATTCGCATGAGTTTTCATCCGCATTAGTTCATTCGCATGGTGTTCAGTCGCATGGAGGCCATGCGACTGAAGGGTGTCCATACGCCTGAATAGGGCTGCTGCACCCGAGGAAAGTATAGTTTGACTTCTGACTTTCGGGGAAAGTGCAGATGTAAATGTTGACATAAAGTTTCCCATAAGAGCATGTAAGATAACTGTTATGGCCTTAGAGAGCATGTAGGGCATGATGATGATGATGTTGCATCTTATGTGTGTATGATGTTGCTCTGTATGACGTGATGTCGGTGCATGTTATGTTCCTTATTATGATGTATGTTTATCTTTCCTATGGCTTTACGTGTTATGATAATGAATGAACGAAGTATTATGTAACGTAAAGTGAAAGATAATGAAAGGGGAACGTGATGACGAATGCATTCATTAATGAATGAATGGAAGAAGTCTTGCAAGCATTGGATATGAGGGTCCTTCTTTGTGATCGACCAAATGTGTAGTGCCTCTACCGCTTACCTCTAGTACTGTGGCATACGCTCAGCTGTTCATTATTGACTTCGGCCAAGTAACTAAATTGTTCGGGGCGTAGCATATGGTATTGGTACGAGAGATATCTGATGTGCAAGTAAAGTTATAACAAACCAATGAAAGTATGAATGAAAGTATGAATGAAAGAATGAGGAAGATAATAATAATATTATCTGTATGTACGTATGATGTATGATCACATACACTTGTAATGAAAGGTTTTAATGATAGTAAAGTATGTTTATTATAAAAACGAGAACTCACTCAGCAACGCTGACTTTTTATATGTTTTCCAGTTGGTAGGTAGTGATTGCTGAGGATGGCACTGCGAGGCTACTCAGTCCTTTTAGGATGACATCCAATTATAATGCTTTTGTGATGTAATGCATACATGTATTTTGTAATCGGATAATGATGTGTTATTTGGAAAAAGTGTTTATAATGAAATGAGATGTCTTTTTTTTGAATGTTTTCGCTGCAATATTTTCTTAAGACAAATGTAATTATATGTTTTATGCACGATGAATGACCAATGTAAGCGACCCGGAGACGGGGCCTTACATGTAGGATTTTGGTCTTTTGATTTTTAGGATTTTGCGTTTGAACTTTATCACAACTCTTTAACTCCTTAGATACAAATCTTTGATGAACAGTGGAAGACTTAGGACCTGAACCTGTTTTCCAATTAGAGATAGTTTTGTTCTTAGGTTTTGATGTTATTTTAGAAATTGTGTTCATGTCAAAGTTCTTGCTCACACAAACATCACTTGTTTAATTTGACTTGATTGGTTAAGATGTTCAGACTATTTATTTTTAGAAAATGATTTTCTTCTTCTTTGATTTCTTCTTCTTAATGACTTTTTAGTGATTTGGGTTTTAACATATTCTTGAGAAGATTCGTTTTCAGATTCTTTTAGATTTAACTCAATTTGGTTTGTTTTAGAAGAGCTTGAATCAACAGAATTGTAATTCTCTAATTTCTCTTCTTTAGATTTCCCTTTTTACTTGTCTTTTGATGTCATTAAATTGTTAACCTCTTGTTCAAGTTCATTCATCTCGATGACACATTCATCTTTTGGTACAAACAACTTTTTATTCTTTTGTTGAGGTTCATAAGATTTGACTTTAATTGGATGACCATTCTTTATCTATTCTGAATCTTTCTCCTCGAATATTTCATTGTTTATTATTTCAATTCACTCTCAACAGTTGCTTGAATATTCTTTTTCTTTTCTTGAAATTCTTTGAGCTTAGCTTTGTTTTCTCGTGAATGATCATTGCTATTAACATTTTCAGGTAATGTATTTGTGATTGATTCAGGCATAGGTTCATATGTAAAACCTAATCCTTTTTTATCTTTATCTTTCCTTCCATGCACTAGTTGCTCAACAATAGTCTTTGAGCTTTTCACTTTGGCTAACTCAATTTGAGTTGCAACATGTGCCAATTTCTATTATTCAAGGTTTTTTGTCATCTTTTCAAGTTTCTTCTTAACAATTTCAAGTTCTTTTATTGTTTTGTTCCTAAGAGATATGATTTTTTCATCAACAATTTTATGATCATCTTTCAGTGTACGATGCATTGACTTTTCTTTTCCAATTTATCACATATTTTGAATGAGTAGGTTCTATAATGTTCACCTTGTTCAAAACATGCTTTGGTGCGCATGTGTAAGGCCCGTTCCTGGGACGCTCATAGTCGGCCAATCATCACACATAAAACATTTAATTTACATTTACCATTTCTAAAACATTGTAGCGGAATTACATTTAAAACCATTTCATACCATTATAATTGCTTTGCAAAATAATACATTGTTAATAGATTACAAATAACTCATTGCATTAGATCACAAAAATATTATCGTTATACATAATGGATGCCATTAAAATAAGCCAGGTAGTCACCCGTGCCATACTCAGCAATTAGTTACCTGCCAACTAGAAACACATAAAAGTCAGCGTTGCTCAGTGAAGTCTTGTTTTAAAACAAAATATACTTTAGTTTCATTTAGAACCTTTCTTTACTTTGGTACGTGATCATACATGATACATACACATAAATAATATCATTATTATCTTTCGTCATCATTCGTTCACTAACTTTCTTTCATTCATTATCGTATGTCATCATTATAATTCGTTTCTTTCTTACCGTTCCTTACGTAAATTCGTTAACTTCCAATGACATGTACTATACCCCGAACATTGTGCATGAAGCTGACCCTAGGGCCTGGGGCAAGTACACTCATCATTATCATTCATCTTTCATTCTCGACCAACTCCATGTGCTATACCCCAAACATTATGCATGAAGCTCGTTACTAGGCCTGAGGTCTATCACAGATCTCAGAGATTACGCACGAAGCTGACTATAGTAAATAGGGCAAGCGGCAAGGGTCCCATACGTATGGTTAATCACAAATATTAGACTCGGTGTGCATCCTTCCAGGGTAGCTAACCTGCACACAGTTGAGCTAACACCCTTCATTAGCTGTGAACCTCCATACATTGCTTGCAAGATTTTCTTACCTTCATTTATTCATTAATGCATGCATTCATTCATTACGTTCCTCTTTTCATTATCTTCCATTATACGTTACATAATACATTCCATTTCTTTCATAATCATACCATGTAAAGCCATGGAAAATAAACATACATAATAAGGAACATAGACATAAACATGGCCATACATAAGCATAACATCATCATACACATCATACATATCACACATCACATATGACCTCAAAAAGTCAACTTACATCACCCTTGGGAACATCCCAAGTCAAAGCTAACACTTAGGTGCATGGGGAACACTTAGGCACATGGGAAACTTGTAGAATATTTCTTAAGGCAAAGGCGCATGAGCACTTAGGCGCATCTAGAACCCCTTTTCCCAAAAATTTTAGAATATTTCTCAAGGCAAAGGCGCATGAGCACTGTGCAGGCTCATGACCTTTTTGGTGCATGGGGAAAGCTTAGGCGCATGGGAAACTTTTAGGCTCATGGGCACTATTGGGGCGCATGGCCTAACACTTAATCATTTTAGACAAATTCTTGGTGCACGGGCACTATGCAGGCGCATGAGCACTATGTAGGCACATGAGTGCATAGGCGCATGGGCTTTTCAGGAGCATGGGCTTCTAGGTGCATGAACACTTAGCCAAATTCAACCTACTCTTAGGTGCATGGGTACTATTTGGGTGCATGAGCTTTGGGTGCATGGAACCACACATAGGTAGTTATGACCGTTGGCGAATGGACCAATCCAGGCGCATGGGCAACTAATATACTCTAAAATCATCATAATTCAGTCCCAATCATCAATCTAACATGCTCTAAACTTAGTTCTAATATTCTAAGCAACAAAACATGAACAAAAGATCATCAAAACACCCAAAATCATAAGCCATCCACATACTCAGATACACATACATTCGTGTGTAAAACCAACTTAATTAAAAATGTACAATCATGCATTTCCAGCCCCAAAATCAGTTAAAACATGTAAAAAAGGGGTTCTAGAACACACCTTTGACAACCTTCGAGTATGACTTCTTCAAAGTCGTTTGCAAATGAGTTCAACATCTAGAAACCCAAAACACACATAAACGAATAACCGAGGCATAGACCGGTCAAGAACATCATAAAATCACGAATTCTTACGTGAATTCAGCCTTCTTCTTCGTCTCTGTAGAAACCCGAAGGCTCTGCCTTCTCTCTAAAAAAATACGATGAAAAGTGTGTGTGAAAACAGCATGGGCAGCCATGCCATCTTTTACACCCACTTTTTGAAACTTTTGTCCTATTTGACACTTTTAACCCCTTGACTTGGGTTAAATTATATTTCTTTCTTTTTCTATGCTTTTATTCTTTCTTTCGCATCTTTATAAAAATATCTAGGTGTTACAACATTCTTTCTCTTACTTCTACTGGAATTTGAGGGTATGAACTTGAAGACACAGTGTTAGATGTTAAGTTTACAACCTTTGGTTGTTTTGACTTTGCCATTAGAGTAACTTCTTGTGAGTCCTCTTTGGGATCAGATTTGTCACTCCGGTCATAGTCTGCCTTAATGTCTGATTCATCTATTTTAAGATCATTTTTTTGGACTAGTCTTCATTCATCTCAACAATTAGTGCTAAACCTAAAGTAAGATCAGCTGTAAACTATTTAACATTAGCAATCCAATCATAACCATCCTTGATGCTTACATTATTGATTTCTTTGGTTCTTTAGTAGTCTTTGGTTCTTCTTTTAATTATGGCATTGGTAGACTATAATATGGTTTTTGGAATGTCTTCTGAGTCTGTTGATGATATCTCTGATTATTAGAACTACTTTGGCCATTTCCACCTTGTGTTTTTGGAGCTTTACGGTCTTTAGAAAAGTGGCCATGGCTATTGCAGTTAAAACACCTTGAGTTTGACTTATCAAAGCCAACTGTTTTTTTAGCATTGGGCTTATAGATTTTGTTGACATATGAATGCTTTTGTGTTTTATAAGCTATCATCACCATTTTCCAGTTGAGATCCATTTCTTCAACATCATGAGGATCCACCTCAAATAAATCCTGCAAAATTAAATCCACCAATATTAGTGGCTACCCTGATAAGCTTGATAACTTGCCATTAAGGCTGTAAATGCAGTTTTGGACTCTTCATCCCATAAAAGGATGTTTATAACGTCTTTAAATTTACTAGGATTAGCAAAGTTAAAAGATGGAGTCTCATTATGAGTTTTAGGCATTGTAGGTTTTGGAGGAGACTTTGGTTGTGGTTGAGTTGAGTATACAAGAGTGCTAGTGAAGAATCCTACTCCCATAAACAAATTACCCTCATCTTCAGGAGTATTTTTGTCCTCGGCCAGAAAAGCATTCTCTATAGTATTTGCTAGAGATGCAACATACTTGTATTTAGAAGTTAATGCAACTCCATCATTATTTCTTGAGATCTCAGCAATTTCCATCGACTCGATCTTAGCAATGAGAAGATCAAGGTCCATGGGAAAATTTTCACTATGCTTTAACAGAATCATATATTGTTTCCAAGATCATGGAAGTGCTTTCAGAAGTCGATCATTTAGGTCTTTAAGAACATTCTTAATCCCTAAAGTTAACATTTCTTTTGTAAGTTGCACATATCTATTCATCATCTGGTTTATGGTGTCTTCTAAGATATGCACAAATAGCTCAAGTTGTCATTTTAGTTTTTGTCTTTTATGAACTTATATCTATTTTCCTTTTTCACATATAACTTTTCAATGCTTTGTTCATGGTGTAGCCAGTTTCATAGTTCTCAAGCCTTGAGATTACCTCCAAAGGAAACCGTTTGCACATGAGAGAATAGGCTTTAATATCATTTTTCACCTTCTTTAGATCATCCCCGTGTAAACCATGTTTTAGGTAAGGCTATTATGAATCTTTTGTGTACACAAAGCCTCTATTAGGACCATCAGAAGTGACCAGTTCTTGAAGTCAGCTCTATTCATCAGCTTTGGTACTCTATTCGTAGAATCTCTAAACTTAACTATGTTTACGTTTTGAATTTAAGAAAATTTACTATTTTTTTTAGAATTAAGATGAAATAAAGGAATGAAAATATTTTTGTAATTTTAGATTTTGAAACATTTTCCAAGTGTTGAGAGAAAAGTCTAAATGTCATGCACCTGAAATGTAGTGAAGCGCCCACTTTGTCTTAGAAACGTCTAAGGAAATTCCTTAGTGAATTTCTGAAACGCCCAAACTAAAACCCCTGAATAGTTACAAAACACCCAAATAGTTCCAAAGCGCCCAAACAATGATGAAGCATCTGAACAGTTTTAAAGCGCGTGGGACTTAGTTTCTGAAAAATGTCCAAAAGTGCAAAAACATCAACAAATAGTGTCAAAAAGTCCATTTTGAAAACACCTAAGCAATGCTAAATCATCTGAATAGCTTTCATGCGCCTAAACACTTCGATGATCTTAACAAACTTTTCAAAAGTTGATGAATTGATCTTAAACTCTTCAATTGAGTGTCGAATATAGAGCTTAATAATCATTTAACTTCATTTTCCTTTAATTAAAAACAAATAATTTGAATTTTGCTCAAATTTTTGTTTTACTTTTTTGTTTGAACTCAAATATGACAAAAGTTCACATATAAATATTTCAATTCACTCAATTGAGATTCAAATCAAATTTCTAGTGATGAAACGCAACTGAATTCAACATTCAATTAAACAATTGCTACCAAAACACATATTCAAGCGACTCAAAGGGGCATAAAGTTTGTTTCAAGCTCCAAATCACTTAACCGAAAGCTCTAATATCATTGGATAGGTTCAATTGATCGATCTGTGTGTATGATGTAAAGAAATCAACAATTATATGAACAAAGTAATCAACCCATGCAATTATCACAAAAATTCATAGAACTTTCATTGATATTAGCAAAGGATTACAATGTACATAGAGAGAGTTCTTAAAAGTCTAAGTAAATGTATATCCCTACACAAAATACATATAATCCTATTTATACTAATAAAGAATCAAAAGGAACATATATTTACAAATAAGTCCCTATACTATTACAAAAACCAAACTAAAAACTAATGCTAATATTCAATGGGAATGGTGGCATGTACTCATGCTGTTTATCTGAGATGGAACCCATGAAATTAGAATAAGCTTGAAAGAAAGTAGCTGGGTTGAATCAATGCTACAAAAATTGCTTCAATTCAATTGACAAAAGGTTTGGAACCTATATCCGCTACCAACCGGTCAAGTACCAATACGCACCAAATGGATTTTCAAGAACAAGAGTGAGGATAGAGGATTAATTATCAAGAACAAGGCAAGACTGGTAGTTCAAGAATACACTCAAGAGGAAGGAAGTGATTACACTGATGTATTTGCACCAGTTGCAAGACTTGAGGTAGCGAGGATCTTTCTTGCTTATGTTACATCCAAGAATTTTACAATCTACCAAGTTTATGTTAACTATGCCTTTCTATATTGGGATATAGATAGAGAACTCTATGTATGCCAACCTCCACGATTTCAATATCCATAGCACCCTAACTATGTGTGCAAATTGGATAATGCTCTTTATGGGTTGCACCAAGCACACCTAGGCTATGCTATGAGGCTATGTCTTAGTTTCTCCTAAAGAATGGTTACACTAGAGGTTCCACTGACAAAACAATATTCATAACAAAGTCAAGGAAATACATCTTGCTCATCCAAGTCTATGTTTACGACATCATATTTGCTTACTCAAATGACCAAATGTGTAGAGACTTTAAGTGCATCATGAAGAAGAAATTTGAGATGACTTCCATTGGAAAAATGAACTTTTTCCTTGGAATTTAGGTAAAGAAAATGAAGGAAGGATTATTTATCAATCAGTCTAAACATGTATCGGATATTTGAGAAAGATTTTATATGAAAGATTGTAAGCCAACCAAGACACCTATACCCAGAAATCACAATCTTGTCCTTATTCGGAGGGGGAGGATACCGATCAACATTAGTATAGGGCAATTACTGGTTCTCAGATTTATCTTATAGCAAGTAGACCTGATATTATGTTTGCAACTTGCATTTGTGTAAGATATCAAGCTGCTCCAAAGATATCTCACCTAGTTGCTACCAAGAGAATACTTAGATACCTCAAAGGAGCACATATACTTGGTCTCTGGAATCCGAGGAACGACAATTTCAATCTCTATGGTTATTATTGTTATGGGTCATCTACTGTACGAATACGAATAGATTTACGCATGTACCGAATCAAATAGTGTGGAATCCTATTTGATTGGCGATCTAATCAGTGAGAACGCACGTAGAATCAATTAAAGATTGAATCTAAATGTTAAGAATGATTAGCAATCGATCTACTGCAATCTTTTAAGTTGGAACAGGTTATTAGAGGTCTCTAGACAGCTAGGGTACGACTGGGTCTCGAAATATTTGAAGTGTCTAGTTTTTTCATGATTTAAGTGGTATTTATAGGTTATGGTTTCTCCATGGTGTGACTAGACCATTCACATGGTTCTGTCGTGTGACTGAGTCATGCGGTTGATCCATTCGCACAACTGAGTATTCAGTTGTGCGACTGAGTTAATCTCATGTTTCAATCATGCGACTGATCCAGTTTCCTAGTTCATTTGTATAATTGGTTCATTAGCATGAAGTTGTTCATGCGTATGGTCCATTAGCATGGGCCAATCACATAAGAACTTCACATGATTAAGTTTGAATATATTTCATAGTCATTAATTGATTTTGATATTATTCCAACAACCACAACCAATATAGTTAAGTCAGTAAGCATTATTACATACCAACCAATGAAATAGTCAACATTATATAAGCACCACCACATATTGTATTTCATTAAGTACCCGTACAATTACATATGGGTAAGACAATACAAACATATTACATTAAGTTCACAAACTAGGGACACATGTATCTACAAACTCTCCCTTGGATCTTGTTTCGTCTAATGTCTTACATCCTTCATGAGTTCCTCAAACTTATTGTACTTCTGTTCTCTAGTGGCTCCAGCATGTATCTCAAAAGCAAAACACAGTCTTATAATGTTCTAAAATTGTAGAGCTTGTACATTATCTTGAGAGTCATAGAATAATGGCCACTTGTATAATGTATAAAAATCATTTGCTGACAAATTTGTAAGCCACTTTGGGTCAAACACCCTTAGGGTTTCCATTAACCATTCTTGTTCAAAACAATGACTGCCTCTCCTGTCCTCCTATCATAGTACCACCATTTGAAGTGTGGAGTGAAGTCCTGTGGCATTTCCCATAAAGGGATCTTAGACACTGTGCGCGGAGGACTCCATTTCAGCACTATTTTAGGTTTTCCAGTAATGGCATCAACCTCAGACCGCCTGATATACCTCATTGGCTATTAAGGTTTGAAGTTGACCCATCTGGTGTGGTACTCTCTTTTAAGAGCAGTCTCAAACTAGCCCGACATTTTTTGTGGGTCACATATAACAATTTTAACTTTGTTAACTGGTTTAGCTCAAATCCAGGAAGAGTCTTCAGGTCATGTAGGAACCTGAAGTACTCAATCCCTTTCTCATGTTTAACTGCATAAACGTTGAGATCTTCAAAATACGCCCATTCTATGATTTTGCCCGACACCTTTTGATGTTTCTTCACTTTGTATAGCTTGGTGTAGACAGTTGACGTTGAAGCACTATGGTGGGCTTGTATTTCTTCAAAGGATGTAGCCTACTCAGCCTTTCTCATATTGACTTCAGCTTCCGAGGCTTGGGCTGTATCTTCTTTCTTGTCAGACTCTTCTTCCATTCTATCCAGAGTCTTAAAAGTTTCACTGACAGGTTGTCTCCCAATTAGGAACGACATTACCCTCAATGTCAGTGTACTCTGGATAGTGTTGGTCTATGACATTTTCTATCTCAATCTCATCAACATCGTTGAGCTCGTCGTCACTTTCCACTTGGACTGTTGGAGCGTCTTTCACGATCTCATCTGGATTAAGTCTGAATATTTCAGCAAGTTGCTCATCTGTGAGATCATGAATTATATTTCCTTCTTCAGGAGTGTAATTCACTGATCTCCTAACTATACCCTGCAGATCAAGAATCATCATGAGCGGAGTCTTGATCTGTTGGAGGGGAGCAACATCATATTCATCTCTATGGTAGTAGGATCTGCTTGATTTAAAAACATGTAACACATCAACCATTAGTCAACAATCAAAGTAGTAAACATCAACACTAAATACAAACATTCATTACATTAATTTGATACAAGATTCAAATACATATGATTTAATAACATAAACAACTAAGTATTACTCTTGTCTTGTATCATGTGCTCCTCTGCTGATGGGGCTGAAGTGGAGGCACCTTGGTCCTGAGCTCTATTGGTCCTCCTTTCACTCGAAGATGTGGCACCCACAGCAAATGTATCATCATCATCATCAACATCATCATCAGCATCATCGCCAACATCAGTATCATCCCCATTGTCATCACCATCATCATCATCATCACTGTCATCATCATCACCATCATCTCCATCTCCATCTCTGATCTTTAGTGGCACATCTTTTGATCCTTTGAGCCTCAGCATGATGGTATTGTTGGTAGTCTTCAAGTCCTCTATCCTTTTGGTTGATTCGACATGTTGCTCCTAGAATTGGGACATCTCTGAGCTCTGTGCAGCAATCTGCCGTGCCTGCTACTCAATTAGCTGAGCTTGCTGAGATATCTGTTGAGATTGTGCAGCAGTAGGATCTACTAACTGACGAATCTGGGCAGTCTTCTCGTCATCGGCTGCAAGAAGCTTCAGCACCATACAGTTAAGTGTCGAGAGCTGTTCCTCTACCCCACTAGGAGGTAGAGAGGATCCAGATGGATAGGAGGTGTAAGATGACGGTCCTGCATGGTGGCTAGTGGTGGTGGTGGTGGCAGTGGTGAAGATTGGGGGTGGTATAGATGAAGGTGGTGGTGGAATGGTGAAGGTTAGGGGTGGTATAGATGAAGGTGGTGGTGGAGTGGTGAAGATTAGGGGTGGTATAGATGAAGGTGGTGGTGGAGAGGTTGTGGTAGTGGTGTGTGAGGTGGTAGATAATGTGGTGGATGGGATGGTGGTAGTGGATGGAGTGGTGGAAGTGATGGTAGTAGTGGTGGTGGTGATGAAGGTCATCCTCCTCCTCTTATTCTTCAACCCGTGGGGCTGAGCCATCCTTTTCCTCCTCGCGCCCCTCGAGGTGGATGCTCCCCCTGGAACACTTCTAGACTGATCGGGAGCATAAGTAGGATGAGTGTCAGCCTCCCTCGACTCGCCAGGGCGTCCTCCAACCTCCCGAATACCTTGGTCGATGGCAACCACCCGGCTCCCCATAGTACGGGTTAGGTGCTCCTTGTCCGTCTCCTCCTCATCATCAAGATGAAAGTCCTGATGGAACCCTGTAGCCTCTGTTCCATCTTGGGTGGATGCTGGAGATGCTATATCAGCAGTGGGGGCCCTCAGTTGAGTGGGCCCTACATCTCCACCATCACCGCTGTCGTCATCCTCAAAGTCATCTTCAGGGAGCGCCAGTTGCTCGACATCCGAATCACTGTCTACGTGATGCCATTTACGCCTCCCCGGTGACACGTAGTCCACCTTGGCCAGATGGCCGATGAGTCTCTTTACCGGTGGGTTGACCTGCGTTCCCCGGTAAACCTTCATACGACCCAGTGTTGTATCGTCCATAATCTCCACGCCATAGCATCGTGGCTCTCCTTAGACAGTGGGGCAGCTTCTCATCAAAGATCATCTGTAGAAACCTAGGGCACATGCAGAAACCTCTTTGCCCTTCGCCTCCAAGGTCTCTATTAGGTAAGAGAAAATCATGCTAGGAAAGCTGAAAGGGTGGTTAAGAACCAGACCCACATAGGGATTTTGTATCTGGTCTGAAAGATCATCAAACGCACCCCTTCACGAAGCCAAGCACTTGAGGATGACATGTGCCAAGTACTTGTACTGGGGACACAGGTTGTTCTTGTTGAGCACCCCTGCATTGATATCCCCAGCGTACTTCATCCTCAAGAAGCACCCTCTCACCGTCAGCGGTGAAGTCTGGTGGGGTGGTCTGCATCGTCACCCAATCCAAGTACACGCTGAATGTCCTCAGCAGTTATCTCTAAATCCATCGCAAAGATAGAACTCCTTATGTTGTACGGCTCACGTGATCGATCAACCGATGCACCCTCCCAGAAGGCCTGTTGTATAAACCTGTAGGGAGTGCATGGTGTAGATATCGCCTTGTAGATCCTGGATCGCTTGAGGAAAGCGATGATCCCTGCAAAATAGGCACCATTCCGAGTCGTAGAATCTAGGTAAGAACAAATGTTGTGCTTGGGGTTGATGGACCACCTGTCCACCATCAATTTGTAACACAAGACACATAGACATTAGCTACCCACATTACACAAATCAGTCTACTTAACTTGGTTGAATTCATTTGGGTTCATTCATGCGATTGAACCATGCGGCTGTGTTCAGTCGGTTGACTTGGCATGCGCTTGGATACAATCGGATGACTAAGTAGGCGAATAAGTTCAATCAGTTGACTGAGCCTGCGATTGGTTCAGTCGGCCAACTGAGCTCATCTGTATGGTCCATTTGGCCGATTGGGCCATTCGACCAGCTCAATTGTGCGATTGGAGTTCGTCTTGGCGACCAGTCGCATGACCCACTGTTCGGTCGATTGTGATTCGATTTGTACCCAATTCTTGAAATTAGACGTTGTGTAATAGTTCTTTAGACTCGCAATCATTATACTAATAACCTAATAACTTTAATCTCAATATTTTACCCGGTTTAGTTAGGTTATGAGTCCATTCATAGTTCGGTTCTTGTTTGGTTCAATTTCTTGATTTTGGAGGCCAATCGATGGAATTTTTGGCATCATCACATTGCATTTTACCTGTATAATCAATAACGAAGGTCAGAATACGCGAATAATCAAGAAATTTGGGTCAGATGAAAATCGGCAGAGTAACGGTAGGCTGTGCGATATGAGGGCGATCAGGGGGTGATGAGTTGAATGCGATCGATTCTGGCACTATTTATACTGAATCTAATTTCAATTGGCCGACTGGACCCATTGATCTGTTCATTCGGGCGAATGGACCTCAGTCGTGCGATTGACTCAGTCGATCACATTTAGTCGGGCGACTGGATTTCAGTTGGCCGACTAACTCATTCACACATTCCCATTCGGTCGAATGGCTCATTATGATAAGCCATTTGGGTAAATGGTTCATACTCGTGTCATTCGTCTATTTAGTGCATGAGTATGGTCCATTCGTATGGTTTGTCCATACTCATGGTCCAGTCGTATGGTTGGTCCATACTCATGGTCTAGTCGTGCGATTGGATCATACTCATGATTTTGACTTTATGACCATTTCTCACTTAACCCCTTTTTAAATTTTGGCTAAACTTTATGAGCATTTTATCATCTCAGACATGATCATTTTAACTTGAAAAACTTTTGACCACTTCAGACGTGATCCTTTTAAACCATTTGTCACCTCAGATGGACGGATTTTACCTTTGAAATCACGTGTGGTCACCTCAGACATGACCTTTTTAGAATATTAAATACCCTATTGAATTCCATGACGTAGTCTGATATCAAACAAAACTGAATTCGACTAAATTTAAACAAATTGAAAGACTTAAACTGAAATACAAAACAAAAGTTGTTTTTGACGTTTTGTGCGAGGTGTAAATCCTTAGATAGAAATCTAATGGATTTGGTTCCAGAATAGGCAGCTTCAATTAATTTTGACCAAAACCGGAACAATTCAATTTCGAATCATACAGGCAAGTCAAATCATTTGGGACATGTTATCAACACCGCTTGATGCTCAATTCTTGTTTTTCGTCTAGACTCGTTAGCAAGTTTAGGAAATCATACTAGTACTATTAGATCCCACCTTGATTTGGACTATCAAGAATTGTAGCTTGATGATTGTCAAGTCCTCTTAAATCCATACACAGACTTTTGACATAGATTGGTGATAGTTTAAGGTTTGATTATTTGAACAAGCACTTGTGGATCCCACACTTATATGGTAATCAACATTCCTGAGGAGATTTTTGAGCGGTCTCAGGGTAGTTTTCAAGAAGACTCTATTCTTAGAACTTTCAGAGAAAAGCCAAGCCTCACGTCTCTGCCACCGCACAGCAGAGAGGCGTCAAACAACAATGAAGTCTAGAATATATAGGTTATGCTTATCCTCAGGTCAGTGCCACCGCACAGCAGAGAGGCACATAACCTATCTTCTTGTTTGAGCAGTTTTACTCTTTGGCACAGTTCTCACCAACAACATAAGTTATTAGTTTGATTGCTTTTACTCATATTTTAGTCTTACGCCCACATATATGGTGTTATTCTGCTCGTCATCCCTTATTGGAATTTGTTGATTGTGTTAACCAGGGATAAGATGTTAACCCACAGCTTGTTGAACAACTTAGTTTGTTTTTGATATCACCAACACGGTCTAATCATCTATTGTGTTGAATCTACCGACATATCATCTATGGTCTACAACCTCTAGGTCTACTTTCTTTGTGTTACCTTAGTAGTAGTTAGTTTTACTATCATATTTCCTTTTATATTGCTTAGACTACACAGACTTATACTTTGAAACTTCGCATCTTATTTTATTTAATCTTTTAAAGTCCCAAGTGATTTGTACCTGTGTACTATCATTTTTCAAAGTCATTGAATCGGTATCATAGATACGATCTACTTTCTATGAGCTAGCCTGTTGATACATGTATGTCCCTAGATCGTGATATGTGATGTAATAGATCTTGTTTGGTATGATTAATGAACTGATGTTGATAGTCTGTTGGTTATAATGTTTAATAGTTCATTAATGAGTCGTAAATGAATTGATTGAGTTATGATTACTTGAATGATTACATATAATATTATATTAATTAACTAAAACATTCAAACTTAACTTAATGAAGTTTCCATGCGAATGGCTCATGCGAATGAACTATAAGCATGAAGAACCTCATACGATTGACTCAGTCGCACGACTGAACCAGGAGACTGGATCAGTCGTACGACTGTAACATAAGATTGGCTCAATCGCACGACTGAACACTCAGTCGCACGAATGTACCAACCGCATGGTTCAATCGCACGACTGAACCAAACTAATGGTTCAGTCGCACGATTGAAGAGTGCCAACCTATAAATACAACTCAATTCGTGAAAAACAGTGAGATTCGATCAAGTTCAATTCCATACGAACCCTAGCCGTCCAAAAACCTTCCAAATCGTTCTCCAGTTCATAGAACACATTAGATCGATTCCTTATGATTTCTAACGTTAGTTTCAATCCCTGATTGATTCTTCGTGTGTTCTCACTGATTGGATCGCCAATCAAATAGGATTCCGCACTATTTGATCCGGTATACACGTGATCTCTAGGTATTTCAGTCGAATACTAGGTCCTAACAAGTGGTATCAGAGCTTTTGGCTCTTGATTCGTGTTGATTCAATCAAGATTGCATAAAGTTTGTGTTTTTACACTAAAAACGCAATCTTTGGCATCAAAAGTGATCTTGGAAGTTCCCTGCTCATCGACGTTTGGTTTCTACGGACTCAAGCAATCAGAACTTGTAAAATTTCGAGTTTTTACGGCTGAAAACCGTCAAACCTAGAAATTTTCGCAAACCAGCGGCTTCAATCGCACGACTGACTCATTCGTACGACTGGACTCCATTCGTACTGCTCATATGCACGATTGGACCTAGTCGCACCTTCATTCGGCCGATTGAACCATTCGTTCGCATAGCTCATACGTACCAGATTCATTCGCACGACTGAACCAATCGCCCAGTTCATTCGCACGATTGAACCAATCGCAGAGCTTATACGCACGACTAGCTCAGTCGCATCCTTCAGTCGCATAGTAAAAGTTTGTTTGATTAGATTATAAGTTTATTCATCATGGAAGATCAGATGTCAGCCTTTACTGCTGGGAAGGACTCAAGGATACAGAATCTGTTGCTGCTTGAGAGTGAGGTGGGGAATCACAATAAACCACCAAAGCTTTTGACTTTAGATGAGTTTCCCCACTAGAAACAACGTTTTGAGATCTACCTTAATGGAGTAGATCCTAATCTGTGGGAAGCCATTGAGACAGGTTATAGTACACCGGTGGAGCTGATGGGGTTAAACTAACATTAAGCGGGATGCCCGACGCACAGAAAGTAAAGTACAATGCAGAGAAAAGAGTATATGCATTGATCACTCAGTCGATCCCCAAAGACATATTCCACCAGTATTCCGAGAACAAGCAACCATGAAACTGTGGGATGCGCTAGAGAAGAAATATGATGGTGCATCATTGAAGGCAATCAAGCAAAGGAGTTAAAGAAGGAATTCGATAACTTCTCTTCAATTGGTAATGAAAGCTTGGACGACGTCATAGATAGATTCTACCACTTGATGAGCGAATTGCATACCCATGGAGTGGCTACAACCATGGAAGAAAAAGTAAGCAACTTCGCAGACGGTTGTGCCGATAAGTGGGCTACATTCGTGTCTAACCTGAGACAGAATGGAATCCTTGTAAAGCTGGATATAAATGACTTCATTCTAAGTTGCGAGAAGAAGCACTAAGGATGAAGTATAGAGCTCACAAGTCTTCGTACACACAAAATCCAGCTTTATACAACGCCACACCTCAAGCAAAGGCATCTGGAGCACCCCTCGAGACTGCTTTTGGTGTCTAGCTCGTCAGGTCCACACATGCTTCTCCTCTGGATCAGACACGTCTGGGTCATCTGTACCCATCATATTGGATCAGAAGCAAACGCTACCAAACTAAAGACGAGAACTTCGGTATGTGACCATGGAAGTAGCACGAGAGCATATGGATCTCTTAGCAGCAGTGGTTCATTCATATGATGGACTTGTTGCTGGGAAGATTGGAAACTGCCATCTGGCAGATGAGGACTACGAGCAGGTGGATGAGATGGAGCTTGAAAGAAGGACATAATGTGGGCCTTAGCAAGTGCTGTTCGAGGGCGAAAAAGTTTGTGAAAAAGACTGGACAGAACTTGGTTGCTACTAAGGACACCACCTTTGGCTTCGACAAGAGAAAAGTGACCTGTTTTAAATGTGGTGAGAAGGGCACTTCAAACGAGAATGTGTCAAGCCAAAGAAGACGGGGAATGGGAACCCGTTCTCATCATTTACTCTCCAGGACAAGCAACCCTCTAATTCTACTTCATCAAACAAGGACCCTAAAGCACTAATTGCTCATGATGATGAAGGACAGGATTGGCGTTTCAGGTTTGTCTCACCAAGAGAATCTAACATTGCCAGTGTCGAGGATATTGACGATGATTCTGCGAGTGAAAGTGATATAGCTGTTGAAATTGCAATGTCACATAGTGAAGAAACAACTGCTGCCGAGGTCAGCTACAAGCCAAATGAGGAAGTTTCCACCTCAGAGACAGAAAAGCCAGAGTCGACAGAACCAGAATCATCTGATGCGGCACTGATGGCTAATACTTCTGAACCAACTCAGGTAAGTACCACTGACCGAATTGTTTAATAACCATGCCTGTTCTGATTGTGACACGTTTAGAAGAGCATAGATGAAAAATTTGCTAGGTTATTAGACCATAATGATAACTTAGTAAAAGATTTACGTCTGTGTACTGAGGCAAATAGAGTGCTAAAACAAAATGAGCATGTTATAAAGAAAAGATAGACCTATTGACCAAACAACTTCGGGAAACCGATGTAGTGGCTTTTAACCAAGCAAACGACATTAGGTACTATCTTAACTCCCTAGAAGACACTAAGAAACAAGAGCAGTTTTAGAAGTCGAAGTTAATTCATTAAAACAGAAACTGCATAGTTGGACTAGTTCTTCACACATAGTTCCACATAGTAAGAGAAAGGAATAACGGGGAGGGATTAGGCTACAAAGTGGTTCCACCACCACCTGAGACCTTGATGAACACCAAGTCTAGACTAGTAATAATAACTCCATCAAGGATCATGTGGTGACCACCTCTCTTGTTACTGATCCAGAACCTCATGTTCATCTACTGAATCTGGTAAGAAACAAAAGAGGCCACTTCAAAGGCAAAGGGTAAAATGCCATGTGTTAACCTGGAAAATGAATTTGAAAAAGTTAATTTAAAGTCAGGGCCAAATAGAGTCAAATCAGAACCTAAAAGGACTTCAAATGTTACCTTTTCACATGCTTCAAGTCAAAAACCAGTTCACCAAAAGGAAAACAGGTTAAATCAGTAAAGTTTTTTTATGCAGAGAAAACATCAACATCCAAGAGTCAAAAACTAAAGTGATTGATGTTACTAGAGTGTCACGCACTTCTCCACAAAGAAAGTCTACTCATAAAGTTGATAGCAGGTCATGCTACAACTGTGGAGAATGTGGACACATTGCTTCCGACTGTCATGTCTATCAGACACCTAGGAAGAAGATTGATCTTCTGGACTCTCGACCTAGGTCTTCTAAGCGGAGTTCTCTAACTCCACCTAGAAGAGCTAGTGACCCTAAAGTCCAACCTGTAAGCCAGACGACGCTTTATCATAAACAGGCATTGCACAAATCTGGCTTATGGAAAGAAAAATCCACCCTCGTGTCTGATACTGATAACAAGAAGAACCTGAGCTACCCTCACCTTCTAAGGGTCAATGGGTGGAGTTCATGATGTGTGATGCCTCTGGGAAACCCAAGACAGTCAAAGCTTGGGTTCCTAACCTAAACTGATTCTTTTACTTTGTATGCGCAGGGTGCTCGATATAGTGCTGACACTAACACGTGGATTATAGACATCGGAGCCAGGCACATGACAGAAATAGCGCCCTTTTATCTAACGTCAAACAAATAAAAGGAGGGCATGTTTCCTTTGCAGGAAACAAAGGAGGCTATATCACAGCTCAGGGAGAAGTGGGAAATCAGAAAGTTAAGTTTGATAAAGTGAACTACGTTCAACAACTTCAGATAACTTACTTTCTGTGTCCCAAATCTGTGATAAAGGATTTAAAGTCGTCTTCGATAATAAGAAGTGTTAGTGCTGAAGAAGAATATATGATCCCAGAAGACCAAGTTCTGATGACTGGTTCAAGATATAAAGACCTTTATGTCTTGGATCTGTCAACAGCTGCCACAACGGATCATGAGGTTCAGTGTTTCTTATCTAAAGCTACTGAGAAGGATTCCATCTCCTGGCATCGGAGAATGGGACACATTAGTCAAAGGAAGATGAATCATTTGATTCTGAAGGATTTAGTTAGAGGAGTGAATGTCAAGAACTTCCAACTTCCTGACTTTTGTGTAGCTTGCAAGAAGGGAAACAGACAAAGAAGTCTCGTAAGGAAAAGAAAGTTCATCAATAGAACATCCTCTTGAGCTTCTTCACATGGATCTGTTCGGTCCAGTTAGTACAAGGAGCATTGCAGGCGACGCGTACTGCTATGTGGTCACTGATGACTACTCAAGGTTCACTTGCGTAATGTTTCTGAAATCAAAATCAGAAACTTTGGAGACATTCAAGGAATTAGTCCCCACACTGGAATCACTCTACAAGCTCAAAGTTCGACAAATACGCTCAGACAACGGGACAGAATTCAAGAATCAGGATGGAGCATACTGCAAGAAAAGGGAATTGTGCATCAATTCACTTCTGCCTACACACCTCAGATGAATGGAGTTGCTGAGAGAAAGAACAGGAGCTTGATAGAAACAGCCCGACTATGCTGGCAGACTCGAAACTGCCTATCCAATTCTGGAACGAGGCAGTGGCAAATGCTTGCTATACACTGAACAGAGTCCTAATAGTCAAGCGCCACGAAAGACATGTTATGAGCTACTTCAAAGACGCAAACCGATTTGGAGTACCTTGAACCTTTGGCGCACCGTGTACACTTCTGAAGAAGACACAAGAAGGAAAATTCAGCGAGAAGGCAGTTGAAGGAATTTTTCTAAGATACAAAATACCGAACAAGCGAGTTTACAATAACTCAACGGGTCTTGTAGAAGTGTGGTGTAATGTCGACGTTCAGAGATATACCACACCACCTACAGGCAAAGGACCTGCATACTTCTTCGATTATGATGGATTCTTCAAATCCTTCAACATCCCTCTCTCTCCCTCGGATGATGAGTTAGCTACTAGGAATGTCTGATACTAAACACTCCATCCAGCACACAAGGAGAGTCATCTACTCAGTCAGAAGTGGTAGTCGATGAAAGTGACTCCTCCTCTGAAGATGAAACTGAAGCAGATGACCAGAACGGTCAGGAGGAACAGGTTCCAGTTCCTGAAAGTCCACAAGCATCCACAAGTGATGCACCCTCGACTTCGGAACCCCAAACTCCAACCTCTCAGATGCAGACCAAAATTTCACATTCTTGGTTCGGAGGTGACTGTGTCGACTACTCCAGGATCACGACTAAACGTCTATCATCCCCTTGACAATGTTATTGGAGATGTCCGATCAGGAGTACAAACCCGAAATCAGCTATACTCAGCTGACTACGCCTCAGTTATGGAGAAGGGTTACATTCATGATGGTGCTTATCGATGTTTTGTCTCGCAGGTTGAGCCAAAATATGTCAGTGAAGCACTAAATGATGAGGCGTGGGTGAGTGCCATGCAAGAAGAACTTCTGTAGTTTAAGAAGTTAGGTGTATGGACACTGGTAGATAGACCTAAAGGTGCTAAAGTCATTGGCACAAATGGGTACTAAAATGTAAGAGTATGACCAAGGAGTCATCATAAGGAACAAAGCTCGACTGGTGGTTCAAGGTTTTCGCCAAGTCGAGGGTATTGACTATAACGAAGTGTTTGCACCCGTGGCAAGGATGGAAGCTATTCGTATCTTTCCTCGCCTATGCCTCGTACATGAAGATTAAAGTCTACCATTAGATGTGAAGAGTGCATTCCTTCATGGTGAAATAAGGGAAACAGTCTATGTCAGTCAACCCGAGGGATTTGAAGACCCTTATCATCGGGATAGAGTTTACAAGCTCGACAAAGCTTTATATGGGCTCCATCAAGCTCCTCGAGCTTGGTACGAGAAACTCTCGACTCATCTTGTGAAACACGGCTTTCGTAGGGGAGTCATTGACTGTACACTGTTTATTAAAGAAAAGGATGGTGACCTACTGCTTGTACAGATCTATGTTGATGACATAATCTTCGGGTCAAAGAACGAAGAGTTATATGCAAAGAGTTTGAAGCAGTGTGAAGAAAGAGTTTGAGATGAGTGCAATGGGGGAGATGAAGTTCTTTCTCGGGTTACAGGTGATCAAACACCTAATGGGATCTTTCTACATCAGACCAAGTATGTAGGAGGACATTCTCAGTCGCTTTGACATGGAGAATGCTTCTGCTGCGTGGACTCACTTGCTACGAATCATGATATAGCACCTGATGAGAGTGGAGATCTTGTAGATGCCACTATGTACCGAGGAATGATTGGATCCCTCATGTATCTCACTGCCTCAAGACCTGATATCATGTATGCTACATGTTTATGTTCCTGATATCAGGCTAAACCTAAGGTCAATCATCTAATCGGGGTCAAAAGGATCTTTCGCTATCTAAAGGTACACCCACCCTGGGGTTGTGGTATCCTCATGATGACGATTTTGAGCTCACAGCGTATAGTGACTCGGACTATGGAGGCTGCAAAATGAACTACAAGTCTACATCAGCAGGGTGTCAATTCTTTGGGAGAAGATTAGTTACATGGCAGTGTAAGAAGCAGACATCGGTTCATTGTCAACCTGTGAAGCCGAATATGTGTGCTGCTGCAAGTTGCTATTCCCAAATCATTTGGATCAACAGCAAATGCGGGATTACGGTTTGAAATTCTCGTCTACTCCTATTTTTGTTGATAACTCTGCTGCAATTGCAGTAACCAAAAACCCCGTTCAACATCCGAAGACCAAACACATCGGTATTAATACCACTTCATAAGAGACTGTTTTGAAAGAACTAATAGATGTGGTTAAAATTAATACTGATTTTCCACGTGCTGACCTCTATACAAAAACCTTTGATAAACCACGTTTTCAATACTTGCTAGAGGTCAACGGCGTTAAAAAGAAAAGTGAGGTAATTCCTGATGAGAATAATGTGTAGTCCGATGTAGTTTCGTTAATTTATTTTATCTTATGTTATCTGTTTTCTTTTGTCGGTTATATTAAATTCATGTTATCTTGCTCTTTTAAAATCCAAAAATAATTAAATCCGAAATGATTTTAGTATTTTAGGGGGAGAATATGTCAGCAAGTTAATATTAAAAAAAAAGAGAGGAGAAGGGGTAACTAGCTGAAATAAGGTAGATTGTGTCTGTGATACTGATTCAATACCTTTAGAATATGATAGTACACAGGAACAATCAGAGGGATTTTAAAATTTATGGTTTGAAAAGATGCAAAAGTTCAAAGTATAAGTCTGTGTAGTCTAAGCAATATAATAAGGGAATATGATAGAAAATTGGCAACTCCTAAGGTGACATAGAGAAAGTAGACTTAGAGGCTGCTAGACCACAAATGATATGTTGGTAGATTCAACACAATAGACAATAGACCTGATTTGTGATTTCAAGATCAAACTAAGTGTTCAATGAGTGTGGACTTCCATCTATCACTGGTTAACACAATCAAATATATTCCAATAAAGGGCAATGAGCATTTAAACGCCACAAAAGTGTGCGGATGACCAAATTAGAGCAAAGCAAGAAAAAAATGAAAGACAAATGCAATAAAGCTAATGGCGCATGTTGTGGTGCATTTTGTGTAAAATAAAAGTAAGCTGCTCTAACAAGGAGATAGGTTGTGTGCCTCTCTGCTGTGCGATGGCACTGACCTGAGAGATAAGCATAACCTAGATATTCTAGAATTCATTGTTGTTTGCCGCCTCTCTGCTGTGCGATGGCACTGACCTGAGGACAGACTTCCCTTTGAAAGCTCTAAGAATAGTCTCTTCTTGTAATAATCCCTTAGACCGCTCAAAACCTCTGAGGAATGTTGATTACCATATAAGTGTGGGATCCACCAATGTTAGCTGAAATAATTAAACCTAAATCAGTCACCAGTCTGCGTCAAAAATCTGTGTATGGATTTAAGTGGACAAATATACTGGCAATCTTAGTGGCTACATTCTCAACAGTTCAACTCAATGTGAAAATCTAAGAGTTTCAGTATGATTTCCTTAAGTTGCTAACGACTCTGGATGAACATCGAGAATTTAAGCATCAAAGAGCTTTAATAACAAGTCCCAAAATGATTTGACATTCCTGTATGATTCAAAATTGATTTGGTCCAGATATGATCAATCTAAGTTAAAGCTGTCTACTCCTAATCAAATCCCTTAGATTTTCATCTTAGGGTTTTATCTCTCACAAAAAGTCCAAACATAAACTTTAGTTGTGTAGTTAGTTTAAGTTACTATGTATATCTTTTAATTTGTGTGTGTGTCGGACTACTCAGGGAAATCAGAAGGGAATTAACCTACCAAAAAAAAGGGTATGTCTGAGATGGCCACATGGTTTTAAAATTTAAAAGGTCACGTCTGAAGTGACTGAATTGGTTAAGAGCTTACAATGTTATTATCAAAAGTGAAAAGGGTCTGAATAGTAAATGTTAAAGTGACCGTAAATCACAAAGTGTGACCCATTCGCACTAGTGGATCAGGATTATCGACCAACTATGCGAATGGCCTCCAATCGGCCGAATGGACATGAAATTGATTCATTCGACCGAATGGAAGGGGGAGAATGAAACAGTAGACCGACTGAGGCTCAGTCGGTCAACTAAAGGGGAGAATGAAGGAGACCGAATGAGTCAGTCGACCGACTGAGACTCAGTCGGCCAACTGAATGCGATTGACTAGGCCAATCGTACGACTGAACCTCAGTCGCCCGATTGAACTGAGCGACTGAAGCAGTCGGCCGAATGAACCTAGGTTTAGTATTTAAGGGTCTTGATCGATCGATATCGCTCATCACTCCCAAAACACCCCGAATCGCGTTCATTACCGTTACCCTGTCGAAATTGCCTCCGATTCTGATATACATTGCGGTTAAGATTCTTACATTCCAGTGATGTTTTACAGGTACACTACTCCTTGAATCCTACCAAAATCAGTACAACACACCGAACTACAATAGCGACATTGGATTAAATCAAGAACCGAACTGCGAATCGACCTAATCACCTATGTAAATGAAGCAAAATGTAAAATTGAGGTTAATAGGTTATTAGTGGCAAGTATACGAGACTTATGGACCATTACACACTGTTAAAAGACTTAGAAGGGTCAAGATTCAACCCACAGGGATCGAACAGGGGGGCAAGCGACTGGTCGTTCGAATGAACTCCAATCGCACGATTGAACCTTGCGATTGGATCATTCGGCCGACTGAACCACCCGAATGAGTCCAGTCGGCAGATTGAACTCAATCGCATGTCTCAGTCGGCAGATTGAACTCAATCGCATGCCTCAATCAGCCGATTGAACTCAATCACATGTCTCAAACACCCGATTGAACTCAGTCGCATGTCTCAAACAGGCGATTGACTTCAGTCGCATGATTCATTCGCACGAATGAATCAAAATGACTTTCAACTTTACACTTAGAACAGAAGTTTTCATGTCTTATGTATTAATAGTTCTATGTCTGTGTGTTACAGATAATGCAGAGAAAAGTGGACCATAAATCCCAAGCACAACATTTGTGCCCACTTCGATCACACCACCAGGAACGGGGCTGAGTTTACCGACATAATTGCATTTCTGAGACGGTCCCGGATCTATAAGGCGATCTCCACTCCTTGCACGCCTTACAGATCACTCCATCAGCATTCTGGGAAAATGCCTCGGTGGACCGCTCTCGTGAGCCATACTGTATCAGGAGCTCCATACTGGGCCATGATATTGAGATCTCTGCCGCCGATATTCAAAGGGTCCTAGAGTTCGGGGAGCATGCTGATCATCCTACAAAACTACATCCATTGACTGTAAGAGGATGCTTCCTAAGGCTAAAGTACGCTTGGGATATCAACTCAGGTGTACTCAACAAGAGCAACCTGAGCCCCCAGTACAAGTACTTAGCACACGTGATTCTAAAGTGTGTAGCTTCGAGGAGGGGTGGGTTTGACGACCTCTCAGACCAGATTCAAAATGCCTACGTGGCACTGGTTCTGAACTACCCCTTTAGTTTTTCCAGCATGATATTTTCCTACTTGGTGGAGAATTTGGAGGTAAAGGGAAAGAGGGGTTCTGTATGTACCCCAGATTCTTACAGCTCTCTCAACGAGAAGCTGCCACAGTTGCCCAAAGAGAGTCATGACGCAGTGGCTCTGGAAATAATGGATGATACTACTCTGGACAGAATGAGAGTTTACAGGGGAAAGCAGATTAAGCCCCAAGTGAAGAGAATGATTGGCCACTTAGCAGATAAAAGCTATGTGGCACCGGGGAGACGCCAATGGCGTCACGAGGACAGTGACTCCGACGTGGAGCCAATTGTCCTCCCTACTGATGATTCTGAGGAGGATGACATTGAGGATGAGGCTGTTCCATCCCGAGGCACGTGTCTGACTCTGTTCCCTCGGTGTCTGTCTCACCTGCTGAGGTAACTGAGTCAGCAGGATTCCATCAGATTTTGTGCTTACCGAGGAAGATGAAGATGAATCTAATGAGGAGCCATTGACCCGGACTGTGGGAAGGAAAGTGGTTCCCACAGAACACGGGTTGAGGGTGTCGGTGAACAACCGAGGCTCCGGAGAAACAGAGACTGATCCATCATATGCTCCGGAGTCCTCAGGCGGGATTGAAGGGGGAGCATCCACCTCGAGGGGAACGAGGAGAAAACGGATGGCTCAACCCCATTGCCAGAAAAAGAAAAAGCGTAAGGTAACCTTCATCACCACCACATCCCCCATACCTTCCACCACTACCACCTCTGCAGACACACCTTCCACCACCATACCTCTCCCCACAGCAACCACAAACACCACCATACCGATCACCACAAGCCAGACCCCTGCTACCACTACAACATTCACCCCACACTCACCACCACCATCATCCAGACCTACCCGATATTCACCACCTCCACCACCACCACTAGCCACCAAAACGAACCCTCAGCCTACCCCTCACACACCTCTAGATCTCCTCTACTCCAATCGGGGTAGAGGAACAGCTGGCAGCCTTAAATAGAATGGTGTTACGAATGCTGGCGGCTGATGAGGAAAAGACCTCTCAGATCCGCCAGCTTACCGACCTGACTGCTGCACAATCGAAGAAAATTGCAGAGCAGGATCGAGCTATTGAGGAGCAGGCCCAGAAATTGGCTACTCAGAACACTCAGTTGGACCAACTCCGAGCACAAAGCGTCACAGCAGGTAAGCAAATAGAGGAGTTGGAAAAGGCGAAGAGGTCCATTTTGCTAAAATTAAAAGGATCAAAGGAGGAACCTCTAAAGATAAAGGATGGAGAAAGAGATAGTGAGGATGATGATGATGATGACAGTGATTCTGATGAAGAGAAAACAGAAGAGTGGTGTGCAGATGAAGAGACTGAAGAAGGAGAAGCAGCTGAATCTGTCTCAGCTCCCGGTCAAGAGCAGAGAACAAAGAACCGACAGGATCAGTCAGCTTCTACTTCTGCCACCTCACACGAAGAGACTAGCATACAGGATAAAAGTAAATAGTGGATGTTTATGTATTTAATTACTTTTGTACTCTGTATTGAAAAACGATGTACTGAATGTTTATATTAATTTAATGCATTTTGTTTGATATATTACTAATGATTTGAATGTGAAATGTGTAAATCAAACAGATCCAAAGTACCACAGAGATGAGTTTGATATTGCTCCCCTTCAACAGGTCAAGTCTCAACTCACAATGATTCTTGATCTGCAAGGGATTGTCAGAAGGTCAGTGAGTTATACACCTGAAGAAGGTGAAATAATTCACGACCTATCTAACGAGCAACTGGCAGAAATGTTCAGACTCAATCCTGATGATATTGTCAAGGATGCTCCAACGGTTGATTCAACCAGTGACGACGAACTACACGACGTTGATGAAGTTGAGGTTGAAGATATTGCTGCTGAAGAGTACCCTCAATACGCTGACAACGCGGGGGTAATGTGGTCCCCAATCTAGGTGAGTCCCTAGTCAGTGATATGTTTGAGAAACTAGACAAGATGGAGCAGGAAGCAGGAAAGACCGAAGGAACAGCCCAAGCCTCAAACGAAGATGTATACATTCGAAAGGCTGAATGGGCTGAATGTTTTAAAGAAGTCAGAGCTAACGTGATGCACCGAAGAGGGATGCCAACACCAAGTTCTACAGCGTCAAGAAACATCTTATGGTGGCAGGCAGGATTATAGCATTGGCATATTTTGATGATCTTAACGTTTATGCCGTAAGAGGGAAAAGGGCATAGAGTACTTTAGATTTCCACATGATCTAAAGACTCTACCGGATTTGAGCTCAACCAGCTGGCCAAATTGAAGCTGTTGTATGCTGACCGAGAAAAATGTCAGGCTGGTTTGAGGCTGCCCTCAAGAAAGAGTACCACACCAGATGGATTAACTTCAAACCTCAACAATACAAGGTTATATAGAAGGTCTGAGATGGATGCCATTACTGGAAAACCTAAGATTGTGTTGAAGTGGAGTCCTCCTCGCACTATGTCGAGAATCCCTCTGAGCGAAATGCCACAGACTTCACTCCACACTTCAAATGGTGGTACTATGATTGGAGAACTGCTGAAGCTGTCATAGTTCTGAACAAAGGGGATCAAAGGATACTGTCAGGGTATTCGACCCAATGTGGCTAACCAACTTGTCTGTAATGATGTCTATACATTATACAAGTGGCCACTGTTCTATGACACACAAGACATTGTACAAGCCCTCCAGTTCCAAAATGTTATACGACTTTGTTTCGCGTTTGATATTCACGCGGGAGTCACAAGAGGACAAGTACAAGAAATATGAGAAGGTAATGAAGAAAACAAGATATTAGAGAGATCTAGGTCCAAGGGGGAGTTTGTTGATACATGTATGTCCCTAGATCGTGATATGTGATGTAATAGATCTTGTTTGGTATGATTAATGAACTGATGTTGATAGTCTATTGGTTATAATGTTTAATAGTTCATTAATGAGTCGGAAATGAATTGATTAGTTTATGATTACTTGAATGATTACATATAATATATATTAATTAACTAAAACATTCAACTTAACTTAATGAAGTTTCCATGCGAATGGCTCATGCGAATGAACCATAAGCATGAAGAACCTCATACGATTGACTCAGTCGCACGACTGAACCAGGAGACTGGATCAGTCGTACGACTGTAACATAAGATTGGCTCAATCGCACGACTGAACACTCAGTCGCACGAATGAACCAACCGCATGGTTCAATCGCACGACTGAACCAAACTAATGGTTCAGTCGCACGATTGAAGAGTGCCAACCTATAAATAACTCAATTCGTGAAAAACAGTGAGATTCGATCAAGTTCAATTCCATACGAACCCTAGCCTCCAGAAACCTTCCAAATCGTTCTCCAAGTTCATAGAACACATTAGATCGATTCCTTATCGATTTCTAACGTTAGTTTCAATCCTGATTGATTCTTCGTGTGTTCTCACTGATTGGATCGCCAATCAAATAGGATTCCGCACTATTTGATCCGGTATACACGTTATCTCTAGGTATTTCAGTCGAATACTAGGTCCTAACATAGCCTCTCCTCCTCCCTTGTTTTTTTTGTTAATGTTACTAGCTGACCTATTCTCCCCCTAAAATTCAAAAATCGTAACGGATTAACGCTTTTTAGGATTTTAATAGGCGACCGAATAACATTAATTTAATTAAACTACTTAAAGTTAAACAAATAAATAAAGAAAATAAAAATTAAAAGAAAACTGGACAATACGCGTCGGACTACACATGGTCATCATGAGGAATTACATCACTTTTCTTTTTAATGCCGTTGACCTCTAACAATATAAAAAACGTGGTTTGTCAAAAGCACTTGTATAGAGGTCAGCGCATTGAAAAAAAGTTTTATTTTAATCACATCCATTAAGTTCTTTTCAAACCAATCACGTATAAAGTGATATTTTATGCCGATGTGTTGGTCTTAGGATGTTGGGACCGGATTTTTCTTACTGCAATTGTAGCAGAGTTATCAACGAAAATAGGAGTAGAAGAGAATTTCAAACCGTAGTCCCGCATTTGCTGTTGAATCCATATGATTTGTGAATAGCAACTTGCAGCAGCAACATATTCGGCTTCATAGTTTGACAAAGCAACAGAGGTCTGCTTCTTACACTGCAATGTCACTAATCTCCTCCTAAAGAATTGACATCTCACTGATGTAGACTTGTAGTTCATCTTGCAGCCACCATAATCTGAGTCACTATACGCTGTCAGCTCGAAGTCATCGTCATGAGGATACCACAACCCAAGTGTTGGAGTACCCTTCAGATAACAAAAGATCCTTTTGACCCCTATCAGATGGTTAACTTTTGGGTTTGCTTGATACCTTGATCATAAACATGTCATGTACATGATATCATGTCTTGAGGCAGTGAGGTACATGACAGATCCAATCATTCCTCAGTACATTGTGGCATCGACCAGATCACCATTCTTGTCGGGTGCTACATCATGGTTTGTAGCAAGTGGAGTCCCTGCTACGGAAGCATTCTCCATGTCAAACCCACTAAGGATATCTCCTACATATTTGGTCTGATGTAAGAAAATCTCTTTTGGTGTCTGATCCACCTGTAACCAGAGAAAGAATTTCATCTCTCCCATGGAACTCATCTCAAACTAAGCCTTCATTACTACTTCAAACTCTTTACATAGATCTTCGTTCTTTGAACCGAAGATTATGTCATCGACATAGATTTGGACAAGCAGTAAATCTCCATCCTTTCCTTTTATGAATAGTGTACAATAAATGACACCTCTGCAAAAACCATGTTTCACAAGATGAGTCGAGAGTTTCTCATACCAGCCTCTAGGAGCTTGATGAAGCCATATAAAGCCTTGTTGAGTTTGTAAACTCTGTCCTGATGATATGGATCCTCAAATCCTCGGGATGACTGACATACACTATCTCTCTTATTTCACCATGAAGGAATGCACTTTTCACATCAAGTTGATAAACTTTAATCATCATATATGATGCATAGGCAAGGAAGATACGGATTGCTTCCATTCTAGCCACGGGTGCAAACACTTCATTGTTGTCAATACCCTCTACTTGTCGAAATCCTTGGACAACAAGTCGAGCCTTGTTTCTGATGGTCATGCCTTGATCATCTTTTTGCATTTCAAGACCCATTTTGTGCTAATGACCTTAGCACCTTTAGGTCTATCCACCAGAGTCCATACACCTAACTTCTTGAACTGCAGAATTATTCTTGCATGGCACTCACCCATGCCTCATCATTTAGGGCTTCACTAACATACTTTGCCTCAAACTGAGACACAAACCAACGATATGCACCATAATAAAGATAGCCCTTTTCCATCACCGAGGCATAATCAGCTGAATACAACTGATTTCTGGTCTAAACTCCTCATCTCACATCTCTAATGACATTATCCAAAGGATGATACACATTTATTCGGGAACCAGGAATGGTTGGAACAACTACCTCAGACTGAAGATTATGAACATTTGGTTCAATATCTGAGGGAGTAGGAGTCTGAGGTTCCGAAGATGCAGAGGCATCAATGTCTGATGCTTGTAGTTTATTGGTAGGGGGAACCTATGCTCCTGGTTGTTCTGATTAGTCTTCACAGCTTCTTCATCAGAGGAAGAGTCACTATCTTCAAGTGCTCTTCCTGGGTTGTTAGATGAATCGCCTTATAGACCAGATGATGTAGATTCCTGAGTTGGTGTGTTTAGAACATCATACATCATCTTTGTTGCTAATTCATCATCAGAAGTGGAGAGTGGGATGTTGAAGGACTTGAAGAATCCATCATAGTCGAAAAAGAAGGCGGGTCCTTTTTCCAGCCGGCGGTGTGGTGTATCTCTGAACATCAACATTACACCACACTTCTACTTGACCCGTTGAGTTGTTATAGATGCTCTTGTTCGGTATGTTGTATCCTAGAAAGATACCTTCATAAGCCTTCTCACTGAATTTTCCCTCTTGAGTCTTCTTCAGTAGGGTGCACGGAGCGCCAAATGGCTCGAAATACTCTAGATTGGGTTTACATCATTGTAGTAGCTCGTAACACGTCTTTCCATGGCGTTTAACTACTAGGACCAGATTTAGCATGTAACACACCTTTGCAACTGCTTCATTTCAGAATCAGATAGGCAGTTTTGAGTCTGCTAGCATCGTCCGTGCCGTCTCTATCAAACTACGATTCTTCCTTTCAGCAACGCCATTCATCTGAGGAGTTAGGCTGAACTAATGCACAATTCTCTTTTCCTTGCAGTAAGCCTCCATCCATCGATTTGTGAACTCGGTTCCATTTTCTGAGCGCACTTGACGTACCTTCAACTTTTATAAGGACGCCAGAGTAGTTACTAAATCCTTGGATGACTCAAATATTTCTGATTTGGATCTCAGAAACATCACCCAATTGAATCTTGAGTATTCATCAGTAACTATATAGCAGTTCAAGTCGCCTGCGATGCTTCTTGTACTGACTGAACCAAACACATCCATGTGAAGAAGTTCAAGAGGAAGTTCGATAGAGTGAACTTCCTTTTTCTTATGAGACTTCTTCCTCTTACTAGAGCATTCTGGATCAAGTGATTCATCTTCCATGGATTAATATGTCCCATTCTCCTATTCCAGGAGATGGATTCCTTCTCTATAGCTTTCGACAAGAAGCACTGAACTTCATGATCCATTGTGGAGGCCATTGATAGATCCAAGACATAAAGGTCCTTATATCTTGAGGCAGACATTAATACTTGATCCTCCGGGATGACGTAGTCCTTTTGCAGGACATAACACTTCTTGTTGTCAAACACTATCTTAAAATCTTTATCACAAATTTGAGAAACTGAAAGCAAGTTATTTTGAAGTTGTTGAACGTAGTTTACCTTGTCAGACTTCACTTTCTCATTACCTACTTCCCCTTGAGTTGTGATGCACCCACCTTTGTTTCTAGCAAACAAAACGTGACCTCCTTTTAATTTTTTGACATTTGATAAGAGATCCCTATTCCCTGTCATGTGCTTGGATGCTTTGCTGTCTATAATCCACGTGTTAGTTTTAGCACTACATCAAACACCCCGCACATTCAATTTGAAAACATTAGTTCAGGTTAGGGACCCAAGCCTTCACCGGCTTGGGTTTCCCCGAGGCATCACACATCATAAAAGTGACCCATTGACCGTTCGAGGGTGAGGGAAGCTCATTTGTCTTCTTGTTCTCATTATGAAACAATGAGGTTGATTTCTCCTTCCATAAGCCAGCTTTGTGTAAGGCCTGTTTGTGATAAACAAACGACTGGCTAATGTGATAAACTTTAGGTTCACTATCTATTTTAGGTGGCGTCACTGAGTTCCTCTTAAAAAGACTAGGTTTTTGTTCAGGGAATTCAACATTCCTCCTTGGTGTTTGATAGTAAGGACAATGAGATGCAATGTGTCCATACTCTCCACAACTGTAGCAAGCTCTGCTTTTGACTTTACGTTTTTATGGAGATGTATGTGACACCCGGGTGACCTTACTCTGTTTGGGTTTTGACTCTGATTGTTTAGATGTTTGTCTGGCTTAACAAAGTTAATTGCTTTAACACTTTTAACATCCTTTTCTTTTCTATTTTCTAGAGTTTGACATGATGCACGTGAATGGTTAACATTACTCGTCTTTTTAGGTTGAGATTTGACAATAGTTGAACCAGACTTTATATTAACTTTTTCAAACTCTTTGTCCAGATTAATGGAAGGCATTTTACCTTGTGCCTTTGAAGTGGCCTCCTTTTGTTTAGTGCCAGATTCATTTGATGAATATGTGGAATCTAGATCACTTACAAGAGGAGTGGACACCACATGATCCTTTATTGGATTATCATTAATTAGTTTACATTTTGTGTTCATCAAGATCTCATATGGTGGTGGAACCACTTTATAACCCAATCCCTCCCCATTGTTTCTCTCTCTCACTAAGTTTCGGACTATGTGTTAAGAACTAGTCCAACTATGCAGTTTTTGTTTTAGTGAATTAACTTCTACCTCTAAAACTGCTTTTTGTTTCTTAGTGTCCTCTAGGGAGTTTAGATAGTACCTAATGTCATTAGCTTGGTTAAAGGCTACAATTTCTGTTTCCCTTAGCTATTTGTTAAAAAGGTCTATCTTTTCTTTGTGACTATGCTCATTTTGTTTTAACACTCTGTTAGCTTCAGTGCACAGTTCCAAGTCCTTTACTAAGTTATCACTATGATCTAATAACCTAGAAAACATTAAATCAATGCTTTTCCTAAATTTATTACAATCAGAGCAAGCATGATTATTAAAAAGTTGGTGAGTATTACTTACCTGAGCGGTTCTGAAGAATTAGCCATCAATGCAGAATCTGATGTTTCTGGAGCTGGTGATTCTGACGTTGTTGCAGTTTTCCCTTCTTGAGGCAGGTAGGTGACCACTGGTGCAGTTTCTTCTGATGTTGACATGGCAAGTTCGACTGCAATATCTCCAGATGTTGACATCGCAAGTTCGACTGCATTATCTCCTTCACTGGCAGAGTCATTATCTATATCCTCCACACTAGGAATAATGGATTCTCCCGGTGAGACAAACCGAAAGCTCCAGTCCTGTCCTTCATCATCATGAGTAGTCAAGGCTTTGGGATCCTTGTTTGATGAAGTAGGACTGCTAGTGGGTTTCTCCTGACGATTGAAGGAGGAGAAAGGATTCCTATCGCCAGTCTTATATGGCTTCACGCACTCCCTTTTGAAGTGCCCTTTCTCTCTGCAGTTGAAGCATGTTACCTTGGATTTATCAAAGCCGAAGGTAGTGTCCTTAGTTGCAATCAAATTTTGTTCGTTCTTTTTGAAAAACTTCTTAGCTCTCCGGACAGCACTTGCTAAGGCCCACATTATGTCCATCCGCTCCAGCTCTGTCTCATCCACTGCTCATAATCCTTATCTGCCAGATGGCAGTTCCCAATCTTACAAGCAATTAGTCTATCATAGGAGTGGACTACCGCAACTAAGAGATCCATGTGCTCTTTAGCTACCTAAACTGTCACATTGCCAAAGTTTTCGGTCTTCAGCTTTGCTGCATTTGCTTCAGGTGCAATGTATTGGGTACCACACGACCCTGACGTTTCTAACCCTGAAATAGAGGCTGGTGAAGGACCAGACGAGCTTGTTACAAAAGCTGTCTGAAGAGGTGCTCGAGATGTTTTGGCTTGAGGAGTCACGTTGTACAGTGCAAGATTCTGATCATAAGAAGCCTTTTGAGCTCTGTAGTTTATTCCTAGTTCTTCCTCTCTCAGCTTCAGAATGAAGTCATTAATATCTAACTTCGTTAGCATATCATTCTATCTGAGATTGGAGACAATGACACCCATTTCTCCGGCAGCCCGTTTGCAAAATTGGACATTTTGTCCTCCATTGACGTCGATTCTCCATGAGTGTGCATCTCATTCATCAAGTGGTAGAACCTATCGATCACATCATCTTGGCTTTCTTTTCCCATCAAGGAGAAGTTGTCAAACTCCTTCTTTAAAGCCTTAGCCTTTATGGCCTTCAATGATGCATTTCCGTCAGACCTTTTCTCCAATGCATCCCATAGCTTCTTTGCTTGAGTATATTCCGAGAATTGATGGAAAATATCCTTCGGAATTGACTGGGTAAGCAAATCATAAACCTTCTTTTCTACATTTTATTTCACTTTTTGTCCGTTAGTCATGCCACCAAGTGCGAGTTTGAAACCATCAGCTCCTACAGGCATGCTGTACCCCGTCTCTATAGACTCCCATAGATTGGTATCTACTCCATTTATGTAGATCTCGAAACGTTACTTCCATTGTGGATACTCGTCTAACGTGATAAGCTTGGGGCTTGTTGTGATTCCCCACTTCCTTCTCCAGTAGCAGTAAGTTTTGTATACGTGAGTCTCTCCCTGCTGTGAATGCTGAATATTGGTCTTCCATTGCTATTAACTTCAACTTTAAACCAAACTGTTGAATTAGTCCGAATGAAGTTGTGCGATTAGGCTATTCGTGAGATTGAACTATGCGGATGGTTCAATCGTGCGACTGAACTAATATGGATGACTCAGTCGGCCAAATGAACTAATGCGGATGACTCAGTAGGCTTCCCAGTCGTACGAATGGAGGTACAAATGAGTCCAATCATGCGTATGGGGAATGCGTATGAACTCAGTTAGACGATTGAGTCAATCGTGCGACTGGGCCTGCTAGATTTCGAAAATTCCTAGGTTTAAGGTGTTTGAACACAAAAACACAACTTTTGGCTAACCCTAATTGCCGTGTGCTGGAAAAAACTTAACTTTTTGACCAGGAGACGTCTAAAACCCGATTTGACACAAAACATTGCGTTTTTTAGAGTAAAAACACAATTTTATATCAAAACGATTGAATCACACGTAAGTCTAGAGCCAAAGATCTGATACCACTTGTTAGGGATCGTGTACTGTACAAATACTAACACATTAACGTGTGCACCGAATCAAATAGTGCGGAATCCTATTTGATTGGCGATCCAATAAGTGAGAACGCACGTAGAATCAATTAAAGATTGAATCTAAACGTTAAGAACGATTAGAAATCGATCTACTACGATCTTTGAAGTTGGAACATGTTATTAGAGGTCTCTGGGCGGATAGGGTACGTCTGGGTATCGAAATATTCGAAGTGTCTATTTTTTTCCATGATTTAAGTGGTATTTATAGGTTAAGGTTTCTCAATCGTGCGACTGGACCATTCGCATGGTTTAGTCGTGCGATTGAGTCATGCGGTTGATCCATTCGAATGACTGAGTGTTTAGTCATGCGACTGAGTCAATCTCATCTTTCAATCATGCAACTGATCCTGTCTCCTGGTTCATTCATACGATTGGTTCATTAGCATGAAGTTGTTCATGTGTATGGTCCATTAGCATGGGCTAATCGCATGAGAACTTCACATGATTAAGTTTTAATATGTTTCATAGTCATTAATTGATTTAGATATTATTCAAACAACCACAACCTATATAGTTATGTCAATAAGCATTATTACATACCAACCAATGAAATAGTCAACATTATATAAGCTCAACCACATATTGTATTTCATTAAGTACCTGTACAATTACATATGGGTAAGACAATACAAACATATTAAGTTTAAAAACTAGGGACACATGTATCTACAATTATGATAATGACTATGGTGGCTGCAATATCAACAAGAAATCCACGTCAAGAGGATGTCAATTTTTTGGTGGAAGGATCATCTCATGGCAGTGCAAAAAGCAATCCTACATTTCAACATATACTACTAAAGTTGAATACATTAATTTAGCTAGTTGTTGTGCTCAGCTACTATTGATTCAAAACGAAATGATAGACTATGGATTCAACTTCATGAGTACCCCTATCCACACATTGACAACAGTGATATATCCAATACTAAAAATCCAGTCAAGCACTCCAAGATAACGCACATTGATATTAGGTAAAATTTCATTAGATATATCATGACAAAAATATGATTAAACTAATCAAACTTGATTCAAATGAGCAATATGCTTATTTGTTGACAAAATCATTTAATGAAAAAAGATTCAAGTATCTTATTATGACTACTGGGATGATAAACATTGATTAGTCTATCTCCTTTGAAAACCTTTTTCAAAATGTGTCTTGTCTTTTTCAATAAAATCTAAAACTCTTTCAAAAGGTTTTCTTTAAATTCCTCCAAGTACAAATTCTTCATAAAAAGAATTAACACTCGGAAGATATTATATATATATCTTCCAAAGCAAAATTCCTCCATGGGAAATCATCTTTTCGGAAGAATTTTATTCTCGGAAGAAGCTTTTGATAATATATTAGAGTAGCATGTGAAGATTATCAACTTTTTATTCGGAAAGCTATTTTACTCTCGAATGTAAGCATTTACCTTCGGAAGTAAGATTGGCTTCAAAAGAATATTACCTTTGTAAATGTTTTATACTCGAAAGAAAACCTTACCGTGAAACAAAGAACTTTTGGGCCCACACTGTAAAAAATAATGATAATGATGTTAGATTATTTTAAATGGTTTTAACCTTACCACCTTTGTCACATCATACCCCAAATCATCTTTTCACCTTATCCATCTGCCACTTTCACCCATTTAAAGATTTCTAACTCAGTCAATTTAATTTTCTTACAAATTTACTACCCGAAGCTTCCATCATCCTCACTTTACCTAACCTCAAGCTTGTTTCTCTTTCTCACCAAATGGCTCTTAACCGTCAGCACAATCAATTTGCACTCCTGGATTCATCCATGGATGCTTACTTCTTAGAAATCATCTCCTTCCTAACCCAATCAACCTATTTCATAGCCCTAATTATCAACCCCACTATTCATTCAAATCACATGGCTGAATTTTAGGGAATGGACAACTTTTAAACCAAAATGAAGTTAGGGTTCTAAGGTCGATCATCTAAGGTCAGGAATTGATCATATCTAAAAAATCATGCAGGAGCATTTAGAGCTTCATGATGAATCATCTTCTATACAGTTCCCCAAAATAGACCTTGATGACACGTATATCCAAATGGGATATGGTGGTGATATGAGCAGGTCAACGGTATACAAAAATGAAACTTCTCATATCATTGGAAGTTCCTACTGTACATAGTCCTTCGCTACTTGTCAAACAAGTCTGGGGGATGGGATCAAATCTCATATGAACTAGGATGCCTAGTTCATGGGTTGGTAAAGGGCCTCTGTTTCAACTATTCAAGGTTTGTGCCGACTAATCTGATAGGGAACCTTCAAAGGGAAACATTCTACATGTATCCCTGATTCATCTAGCACATAATCAACTATGAGCTGGACCTGAGTAAGCTTGTATATGCGGCTACTCTGCCTATCCCTCACATCAGTCTGACCATCTTCAAAGTGCTGAAGAAGATGTCCACCAACTTCACTAGAACACACACATCACTTCTTCCAATTTTGATTGAGCGCATAGCTCCTTGTGGCATCCTTGTACCTTACAGGTACCAACAATAACCCTCACAATGCCAAATCTACCTTCTCTCCCCATTAAAATAACATATCAGAGACGTCCCAAAGGAACCCTTGTTCTATCTACTCTGATTGAGCAAGCACCCTCGGTTCAATCCAAAAGAATTAGAGTGGAAACATGGGCTCCCACTTACTTTTAGGTCACACTTTCAATCTCATTTGACCTTAATATGGGTATTGACTCTCCTTAGTCTAAATCCCTAGGGCCTAAAACACAAGCTGAAACTCCATGGGATGAGTCACTTTACTTTCTTGAGTAGCCAAAAAAGGACAACCCTCTTAAAGGTTCAATGCCATTAGACATTGATCAAAGTCTTAGGTGGTTAGGCATAACCTCTATATCCATTGATGACCTCTTATAAGAACTGATGAGGAGATTATGTCTTTTCAAGGCAATGAAGTTCATCCACAATACCCTCTTATGAATCAACAAAGCCTAGAGATACCTCTTATTTCTAGCCCCCATTAGCAATCCCAAATTAAGGTGAGTCCTACATATATGGAGGGGACTCGTGTAGATTTAGTTGCTACTACTGAAGGAGCCTCATTAGACCTTTAGGATAGTGGTAATATCTCTGAGACAATCTATGATAACCATGCCCATTGATGACTATGAAAGAGACATTATTAGGCAAGGGAAACTAGAGTGCCAAGAAACCACATCTAGTGGTGAGGCTGAACATACTAGGTATGTTATGTGATGTCCCCATGATTCTTCAAAAGAAGAATAAGGAAGACTGTAACTCACTATCAGAGACCTACTTTCTAATGTCCAAAACCTTGAATTTATGATTAAGTCTTTAGAGGATAGGTTTGCCACTCAGCAACTTGAGATTGAAAGTCTCATGGCCAAACTAGCTGAGAAACAGATAAAGACATCTGTTAGGCACGTACCAACTCAGGTCTCCTTGGCCTATTCCTCCAGCTCATCCACATCTGAAGTTGATGCTACCATAAAAGGGGAGAGTGCTCAAAGACAAACACTGGATGAATCATAAAGTTTAGCACTTTCAACTCTAACTTCAAGATATCCTTATCAACAAGCAACGATTTCCCTTGAGACTCGACCAATTCTTCTTCACATGGACCCAAGGATGCTCAAAGATCTAAACGGTTTAATTTCCAAGTTCCTGATGGGATCTTTAGTTGAAAAACCAAGTCCATATCTTGTTATGGTGTACATTGGAGCTGCAAGCTTCAAAGGTTGGATTCACCTTCTACCACTATTCTAGAAGTAGGTCAACCTAAGGCCCACATTGAACCTAATACTGAATTCAAAGGGGAAATTAGTACTAATGGCCAAACACTAAAACAGTTGGGACCAAAGGTGAAATCCCATAGACTTCCGGAGTAGAAGTCAAAGCCTCGGAACAACCAAATCAATCTTTCAAAGCTGAGATGGGCTGTAGAAGGGTTATTTTTTCGATCCAATGATCTAGTCATCATTGATTCAATTCTTGAACTAGCATAAGAGATGAAGTGTGAGGATTTTTTCTACCATCCCCTCACTCAAACACCATCATTACCACATGCTCCTATCACCACCTCCCAACCTGAAACATCTACTCAAAAACCTCCAAAGTCTAAAGCTTCCGAAGACACCAAATGGAAGAGGAAGATGAGTGCGGAAGAACATAAAGAGGAAGAGAGGTTCTCCCTATAGGGAAGTTGCTAGCTGCAAGAAGTAAATCTTGGAGTTGTTAATGAGGATGTACTCCGACTACCACTAAAGGAGCTAATTGAGCTAGAAAAGGCAACCCTGCTGCAAATTGAGCAACTAGAAGAAGTAGCAAGGTTGGACCTTCAGGAAGAAAGGATGAGAAAGAAAAGAGAAGCTGACCAACAGCTGAGGAGCGAAAGGATAACTTTCCTATGCTCCAGGGGATTCTCTCTTGAGGTATTAACTCCTCATAATAATGACACGATCTCCTTGCTCTTCAAGAAAGAGCAAAATCAAGTAGAGAAAAAGAGAAAAAAGGTTGCTAAGGAGAAGTTAAGAGAAAGGAAGATGAAGGAGGAAGAAGTTGAACTTGTTACGGTCAAGAAGCTAGGTGACAAAGCCAAGATGAAAGACTATCTACGGGATCTGGCTTCTCCGGCAGACACGTGCGTCCTATGTCCGAAAGGACCTTGTAGCGATGTGTCAGTGACATCAAGGCTGGCATTCACTTAGGAAAAAGGAAAGAGATGTACAGAAGAGTACATGGGACAACTTTTCACCCACCACCAAAATCTCAACCTCAACCTCAACCAATCCCTTTTCCTTTCCCTATCAACACTGAACTATCCTCTGAGCCATACACCCCTGAAGCCTCACCATCAACCTTACCCTCTTCCTTACCTCAATTGCCTCAACTACCCATCCTCAAACCTAAAACACTTCCCAAAACCAAAACCTCTCTACCTACCCAACAAACACCCAAGTCATCCTCTTAGCATTTTAAACATCTTTCCTTAGAGGAATTCAATAAAATTAATTTGAAGCTCATCAAATGTACTACCTTGAGTGACAGCTCACATGAGGATGAGTCTATCAAACTAACCTATGTTAATGGATCCTCATGTTCCCTCACTAGAGAATTCCTTGATCTGCCTAGAGGAACATTGGACCAATCCATCAAACTCCTTAGCCTCAACTCTAACTCACCTAATGAAGAAGAGAAGAAGTTAAAAAGAAGGCTGGTGACTATACTAGATACAAAGAAAGGGGACATAGTATCAAGTTAGCCTCTTATGCCTTGAAAGAAGATAAACTAGTGGAGGTTCAAAGACTCTTCTCATAACTTTGTTGTTAAGAGGGAGAATGGTCAAACAAATAGGCTAAATAGCTCATCTCTACTACACTTAAGCTAGTTTGCATTGTTGAGATAGTACATAAGTTATTCTCTAACTCCTCCAACTATGAGGTAGCAGCTCATATCAGAAACCATCTGAGCAGTCTTCATCTGCCCGAGCTAACTGCTAGGACCAACATCGAAGAATAGTTGAAGCTGAGAGTGAAAGATAAAAGGGAAGGATTAGTAAAAAATGGCAAAGCCTTTCTTCAAATGGTTGAAGGTGTTGAACTTGAGCCTATAGTTAGATGGGAGTATGACCATAGCTCTCGTCAACTAACTCTCTTCAGAGGGACACAACAGAGGGTGCATATCATTCAAAGTGATAGACTAGATCTCCTATCCACGAATGATTTGTGACTGGGTAGTGAGATTGAGATTCTCACTAGTATTGAATATGATGATCAATCAAGTTAATGATTGAGTGACGGAATCAAACAATCAATAAACATTCAATGCAAGAAATACTCATAAATGCTTGTTTGTATGGATGAAGGTGAATGATTACAATAAATGCTAAGGCTTGAGCGTGAAACAGTAATAATACACCTTGAGAATGTAAGACACAAAATATTCTTATTGTCTATAAACAGTCACCTCATGTACGAGATTTTCTATTCTATTTATAGGCTGACAACATGCCTTTTTATAAAATCACTAAACTACCCTTGACCTATACATTAGAACTAGTCAAAGTCTTCATCAGCATTTTTTCTTTTCATTAGCATTGACAAATGTGGATGAGTTGGACTTATCAACATTTCTTTTTTTGTCACCCGTATTAGTAGATGGTCATCCACATTGACTAATACGGATGAACAAATACTTATGTGTATTTGTTGTCCGGCTATCCCCATTTGCAAATGCGGATTAGCAAAACTTGTCTGTATATCTTTTATGCTATTCGCATTTGTTAATGCGGAAGAACAAACACTTGTCAGCATTTGTTCTATGTCTTCTACATATACAAATGCGACTAGCCAATACTTAGTCTTCTCAACAGATTCTTCATCCGCATTGGTTCTTGGACTTGTGGGATTTCGAGCAGAACAACCACCAACTCACCAATTAAATTATCATGTATGATCCTTTCATTGTCCAACAATACTCCCCCTAAGGATTATACAGCCTATGTTCTTCAATGGTTTGGTGGTGGTTGAGGTTGTGAGGATTCTGCTGTGTCTTGTGGAGGCACTATGGAGTCTGCTTGAGATGGATACAAAATGGCCTTTATCATGTTGACAAAGTCATTTGCATGTAACATATTCTGTGTGTGTAGTACGTGAATCTTCATCTGACTCATAGTGTAGATGGCTTCTAAGGGTTGTTTCTTAAGAGAAACTCGTTCCAATATGGATACAGTAAATAACCCATCCCTATGTATCAGCAAAGCTCCATCCACATCAACCTCGAGCTTCATAATATTTCCGAGTTGCTGAGGATCTTTTTCTTCTTTCTCTTTTGGCAATGATTTGATCATATGCCATGTTCAGTATTTTATTGCATTTTAAGAAGAAGTGCATGTCTTTTTCTCCCAGCTTGTTTGTTATTTCTTTGATTTGTCTGGCATAAATGTAGTGGATATATGATTCATCAAGGAGTCTCATCTCATATCCACTGAATAGTCTAATCTCTGCACCTTCCCTTCCTCCTCATCATCTCTCAATTACTAGTTAAAAGTCTTTTCATCATTACGAACATTGGAAATTGGAATGGAGGAATAAGTGCCAAACATCATCTTTCTCTTCAATGACTCAGTTGGTTTCACTTTAAGTTATGGAAACACAACTTCCTCTGCTTGTTTGGTTCTTCTCTTTTCAAGTGGGTTGATGAAGGATCTATCTTTCCACATACAAATAGCTTTCAAAGATTTGAAGTTGTTAGTTCTTTTGAACATTCCAAGTATCTCTTCAAACTCATAACCCCTGAACATAGCCTTAAGATTTATCAGTTCCAAATTCGCTAGTTCCTTCAAGTCATGAATCTCCAGGGCACTTACAAGAGCATAGTACTCTATAATGAATTGAATTAGCCTTGAGATCCTTTTGACCATAAACATATTCCATTCACTGTCATACTTCCAAGCAATAGTTTTCTGATCAGTTGGGCCTTGGGAGTAGACACACCTTTGATCATCTCTGCAGTGGTCAGACCTTTTTGATGTTTCAACTGTAAAGGCTCTGCAAACCGCTAAGATTATCTGCGTAAAACATGTGCCAAAGAGTCATGATCTCATTAGGTGAGCTGCATATCTTGAGCTGATACACTAATTCTAGGCTTCTTACTCGTAATCTCTTATTCTAGTTTTTTAGCCTTTCTTTCTTCTCATTGTCAACCTAAGGATGGCAACCCTTAGGGAAACCCTTGACTGGAGAGATAATCCTTCATTTTCCTATCAGACATGTTGTAAGGATCATGATATAATGAATGAGGAGTAGATGTTTGCTTTTTCATGGATGATAATTTTGGCACTGAAGCTTTGGGAGACAGAGTTTTCTCATAATGAGTCTCAAACATGGGGTCCAGCAGCTTCTTTAGTTTCTCTTCTTCTGCCTTCATTCCGTCATAGGTCATACCAGACACTTCATCTAGGTCATATCCATGTGCAAGACCGGTGAAGGGGGTCACTAATAACACAAAAACACAAAAAGGAGAATAACTAAACTTTATCAAACTGTGAACTGGATTAACCACAAGTAAAGACACTAAGAACACAAGTAATAAGGATACAGAACACAAGAGAAAACTACACAAGAGTATGGTTTTCAAGATTGCACTATATTTCTTTCTCAATGTTATATTACAAGTGTTTCAAATCATCAAAGAAATATACAAGAACATGAGATACTTATACATCCTACAGCCATGCATACTATGAAAGCCAGCTGGATACAATTGACTACACACAACACAAAATCAATTGTAGAGTCAAAAGGCAGATTGCCTTTTGACTAGTGACTATGACATGCCATAGCTCACATCCTTATCTATTACAAAAAGGATAAAGTACGTGAAGTATAAAGTTATAGACTCAAGACCTCAATGTACAGTTACCAAAAGCATGGACCTTTTCACCAACTCATGTAAGTTGGTGACTTTACAGAGTTGCAGCGGAAAAGGGTCCAGCTTTATGGAAAAGTACATCAGATAGAGCTTGTTACTAAAAGTCTTCGAAAGAAATCTATCTTCAAGAGTTGAGGTTTGGAAGAATTTGTCTTTGAAGCTTCGGAAGACTTCATCTTGGCTTCGGAAGATATTGGTCTTGGCTTTGGAAGATTTTACACTTAGAGTATTTTGTGTTGCATGTGTAAAACTACCTAAGCATTCTACTTCAATGCACTTGTGCAACATGTAGGATAGACTTTGGATGTTTGGGTTGCATCACTCTCTTCATATATTCTCTACAAATTCCCCAAAGCTGATGCTACCAAAACACTTAGTAGACTTCAGATATCAATAGCCCTCGTTAGGATGATCACCATTCCTTTCTTCATTAGGTGATCAGGATCCTTCAGACTGTCAAAATGTCTTCTCAATGCAAAGAGGTCATGCAGAGGCAACTGAAACATGTCTTGCCAAGTGTAAATGTCTTAAGTGCCTTGATCTCTAATGACATGCCATCTTTTTGGATTTGTGGTCTATATCTAGGATAAGATGGGTCTTCCTGATGCTAGAGGAGCTGTTTGAATAGGAGTTGATGTAGCATCTTCTGGCTGCACATCCTCAGGATGTTTTGACTCATCCTAAGGTTCATAAAAGGATGCAGTCTTCTTCTTCTTTGGCTTTGGTTTAGAAGCCATCATTTTCTTTCTCTTTACAACTTTTAACTGAGATGACTGGCCTACAGTACCAGATTGACATTCATTGTCTTTCTCAGTTGGGTCTTCTACTCTCACAGGTTTAGATTGAGAGTGAGGTTGACCCTGCTGTGGATCAGAAGATGAAGCCTGTTGAGATTCAGCAGGAGGTCCAGGTTGTGTTGTCTCGGCTTCTTCACCTTAACCTCCACTTCAGGTGGGGCTTGACTTGGAGGGGAATGTAAGTCAACAAGCTCTCCACTCTTGATCTTCTGCTTGATCACCCTGATATGCTCATCCATAGTGGATAGAGACATAGGGCCAAGTCTCCTTTTGGAGAATCCATACACGTTCAAGAAGCTTATCATCCTTTGCCTGTAAGGATACTTCTTCATGTTCTTTTGGATGATGGCTCTTGACTTAGCAGCTTCTTCCCTTAGCTTCCTTTTTGTTGTCTTCTTCTCCTTGACTATCTCAAGTTCAAGTTGTTTGAGGTACTCAAACTCAACATAGTCATAGGACAAGGAAAGAAGTGCTTCTGCCTGATAGAGACCTATGGTACTCAGGTAGTAGATCATTTTGATCCAATCTTCTTCTTTATCTACCTGAGGTTCTTGTTGAAGCACATCCTCTTATGGAGGACTTTCTTGAACTGTGGTGAGGGTAGGCACATGCTTGTAAAATCTTTTATTTCTTATGTCTTCTTTGATTTGTACTAGAAGCTCTGCATCTTCTGCCTCATTCTTCTCCCTTGACCTTTTCAGTTCAACCAGTTCATTTAACTCCTAGAAGGGGAGAGAGATGACATTGTTTATGTCATAGCTCCTTGTCTGCAGATAGTTTATCCTGACTGCCCTTAACTTATCATTCTAAGTATCTGGCCTAGGGGTAGCCCTAATAGCAGACTCCATGAGTCTTAAAAACTCAACAGAGGTACTTTCTCCCCTCAGCTTCCATTTCCTCTCTCTCTTCTCCACCTTAATCTCCTCAGAAGTCATTTTTCTTTTCCCTTTGTCACTCACAGACCTTTGTGACTCAGGGTGGAGAGAGCTTTGGCATTCATTGCTTGGTGTAGCTTCCAAGCTCTGTCCAGAAAGAGGTTGAGAAGCACCTTCACCAGCAGGTGTCTCAAAAAGGGCATTGATCTCTACAGTAGTTGTTGGTGAAAAGACAGGGCTCTCAGGTTCTATCACTGGGTCTTCAGTCAAGGTTTCCACTATGAAGCTAATCTTATGGTCTGTCACAATATCCAGTTGACCGATGACATTACCTCATTCCGATAGTTTTCTTCTAAGGATGAACTCTGCAGTGATCCGGTCTTGGATTCTTTGAGTCAATTTGTCAGTTTTTCTTGATTGGCTTGGATTGACAAGTGGCATGTTGACTAAATCCAGGCTATCATAATAGTTCAAGGTCTGAAAATTGAAGATCTCTTGTTGCCATTGAACTTTCATGAGGATTAGGGCTCTCCTGTTGCTGTCATACCTCCACCAAATGATGTGATTGGAAAATGGTGGAGATGACATGGCCCTTGGTATCCCTTTCTCAAACAGACTTTGTATGAAGGAGTGTATGTAGTCCACATCAATGTGAACTTGAGGAGGTTGCTGAGAAGGTACAATTGCAAGTGAGGATGGTGAGTCCTCAGTCTCCATTCTCCTTGAAGAACTCCCACGTTCTATGATTGTAATGAGTTTCTCCCCTTTTTAGGTAGCATCACCTAATTTTATAGGTGAGCCAAGAGTTAGGTCAATCACATCCATAGGTTCTTATGTTCCTGGTTGAGCACTTCTTAAAGGTCTCCCAGCTAGTTGTTCCGTAAGCTATGAAATCTCAAGTTGCTAATCATTGACCCTGTTCTGCAAGGTAGTCACTTGAGATTCAAGGTGACTAACCTTGGAGACTAAATAGGTGCATGTTGTAGACAGTTGTTGCAACTTTAGTCTTAGATTCCCCTCATCTTCATCAGAAGAATCATTGGGGGATGAGATGATTCAACCAAAGTCCTCACTCTCACCACCAGCTTCAGGTTCTTAGCTGCAGGATTTCCTCTGCTTACCGGCAATCTTAGTTGAGATGGCCATAAGAGACTCAAGAGCCCTCATCTCTCTTTGAGTGGGGGAAAAGAGGATAGAATCATCGTACTCACTGAATCCTATATTTTCTTAAGTATAGAAGTCAAGGTTGGGGATAGGTTGATTTAGATCTAAAGGTTAGGGATGGTAACTGCCCCCTGGAGGTTGATCACATGAGTGTTGAGACTCAGTGTGATGGCTTAAGGCAGTTTGGGAAAGGTGGCTAATGAGCTCATTAGGCTGAGCATAAGGAACCTCAACACTGATCCTAAAGAGATGGGAGTGGTCTGCTACTCTAGAGAAGTGGGAGCTCCGGTGTCCACTTCCTCCTGCATGGGTGAGTGTATAGGGACCTGCAAAGAATGAATAGCCTGATTAGGGGTATGTTTGGATATTATTTGGTAAGTGAGGGTGATTTGAGGCTATTTGGGTGGTAAGGATGTAGAAGGTGTGGCTTCAACAGTAGTTGGTGCTGCTAGGTTGTCACCATGAGCAATGAGCTCTAACATTTTTTGGGGCTAGGGCTGTTTCGACCCTAGAGAAACCAACAGTGGGTTTTCTCAGTATTTTAAAGATGTCGGGCTTCATGTGTCCCAATTTAAGAATTTTACTTGTTCCCCTTAACTCTAAGCCCAGTTCACAGTTAAGAATGTACTGGACATATCTAGGGAACATGTAATATTCTAAGGAGTCCAAGTTTGCAAGTAAATTAGTATAAACAAACTAAGAATACCTAAACTTGACCTCCTAAATCATTCCATGGATAGTGAAGGAGAGATCCTCAGGAATCTAGTCTTATCCACCATGCTTGTTGGATAAACTATGGATAACCACATGGAGCAGGAATCTCCACTCGGATGAGACCTTCCCTTTCTTGAAGTTCTTACAAGTAGTCTCCCTCATACCCCTTCTGCAAAAAAAATGAATTACATCTTCCTTTGGGAAGAACACCTCACCTTCTTCATCATCGAGCTGAAGATGCATGCTGATGATGGCTGGAGTGATGAAGATTGTTCTTCCATGCACTATGGTAGATA
>CM046451.1:74873382-74893382 GCA_025506515.1 Flaveria trinervia | reverse complement strand
AACCGGTGACATGAAGCTTACACTTGACGTATCTCACGGTTTGTGGCGTGTAGCAGGTCGTGGATTTCTCAAAACTCCTTGGAAAAAGCTGGAGAATCTTAAGTAAGGCTGGAAATCCACGAACTTGTAAGATTCAGGCACCAAAGCTTAGCAAATCTTCACTTCCTTGCGGTTTGATGCTTGGCCGATAGGCTTGTGGTGTTTCTTCGAGATGGCTGGGATTTGAGAGGGGATTTCGAGTGTGTGTGTGTGTGTTTGGGTTATGGGGACCGAGAGGGAGAGAGGGAGAGAAAAGGGGCGTGGTGGTGGAGTGTTGAAAGTTTGCATCAAGTGGGATAGCTGGAAGAGGGGAGTGGAGGAGAGGGGGGCGACCGATTTGGCCTTTAGGGGGGGGGCTTGGTTTTTGATTTTTAATTTAAATGATTAGTAATATTATGTAGTATAATTTGTAGTGTAGTGTAGTAATGGGTAGTATTTTAGATGGTAAAATTTAGTTAGTTGAAAATTGTTATTATGCATGAACATGGATGTTAGTCAAAATTCTTAGTGTGTAGGCACCTCATTAATTGTTTTCATCCATGATTTAATTTTGCAAGGGTGACTAATTAACTTTCCCGGGACACTAAGATTTCCCTAACTAATGTTTGATCGGTTAAACTATCAAGGAAGGCACATGAAATACCAATAAAGACAACAACAACCATAATAATAAAAGTGGCAATAATAATAATAGTAATAGAAATAATATCATTATATATAATATTTGACTAAGAAATGATGCAGGTTGGCAATGTAAGAATTATGACCTTGGGGTCAGTTGTTACATTCTCCCACCGTTTAAGAAATTTCGTCCCAAAATTTTAGTTTTGCTTAGGTTTGGTACGGGTGGTTTGAAGAGGTATGGGTAACTCTTCCTTATTTCATCTTCTTGCTCTGAAGTGAAATCAGGTCCTCATCTAGAGTTCCACCTTACTTTGACCTTGGGTATGTGGCCACGTCTGAGTTTCATGACTAGCCTGTCAGTGATCTCTACGGGTTTTTCCGCAAAGTTCAACTTATCAGTTATCCTAACTTCCCTCAATGGTGTCTCCAAGGTTTTGTCCACTATTGGACCAAAAGAACCAATGAGCCAGATTAGAAAAATCTTTGAGTCCCACAAGACATCACAACAACTGCTGAAGACTTGATCAGCTGTTTGACAAACTCTGAAGATCAACAGCTGAAGACTAAAGTACTGAAGACTTCAACAGCTGAAGACCAAAGTCTGAAGACTTCAACAGCTGAAGACCAAAGTCTGAAGACTTCAATAGCTGAAGACTAAAGTACTGAAGATCAACAGCTGAAGTACAAAGACTGAAGACATCAGCTGAAGACATCAGCTGATGTTCTAGAAGTCCAGTACTGAAGCTTTTAAAGTTTGTCACAACAGCTGAAGAAGCATTCTTCAGTTGTTGTGATGGTTTCCATTCAGTAGTTTTATTATTTAGTTCAGTACTTGTAAAACGACTGAAGAGCATGTTCTTCAATTGTTGTTGTTTCAGTAGTTTCTTTTCAGTAGTTGTAGTGATAGTTAACACTTGGTATTTTTTGGTAGAAGATGTCAGCTGTTTGACATCTTCAGTAGTTGTGTTAACTTTCAGTCGTTAAATAATAGTAAGATGTCACTGACATCAGCTGACGTCAGCTTTCCTGATAAAAGAAAAGATGACCTAATTGTAACTGTGCGATAAGCCGAGCCAAAGCGTGGATTGAATGAATATATTCCTTTTCGCAGATTTTCTCTCTCTATAACAAACACTGTTTCATTGATAAATTTCATGTGTTCTTGTTTAAATTTGTTAATTTGTGTGCTCATTCCGCTACAAATCCAATCTAATTGATCAAACTAGATACCGTGATCCTAACAAATGGTATCAGAGCTGGTTAATCATTGATCGACTTAACAATTGATCATTGAAACTGTTCTTTTGCTATATATGTTTGATCGAATTAGCAAATTTGCAAGAATTGGTTATAGATATTGAGTCTCTACTGCTTCTGGCTATTTTGTTTGAGGTTCAAAGTGGTTTTGAGCTAGATTTACTTTGTTTACCTTGAATTTGTCTGAATTCTGATTATGACTACTCCTTCTAATGACCCTCACAATACCGGTTCCTCAACCAAGCCTCTGATGCTGGTTAGGACTGAGTATAACATATGGCAACGAAGAATGCTCTATCACCTGTCTGTTAATAGTTCAGGTTGTTGGACATCTGTGGTTCATGGTCCACATAAGCCTATGGTGAACAATCCGGAAACCAACCAAATGGTTCCGAAGAAGAAGGAACAATACTCTGACGAGGATTGTAAACTGTTTGAGATAGATGCTAAAGCTCATGGAATTATGGCCATGGCACTGCCTAATAAAATCTATTCTGGGCTTATGCATCATGAAACTGCTCATGACCTCTAGAAGGCACTGAAAGAATGTTAGGATCTCAGCCTCTAGGTTTAATCGATTGAACAGATATAGCAGCGGAATAGCTCAGAATTAGACAAATTCAAGCAAGAACATTCGATATAAAGCGATAAAAGAATTTTGTTATAGAGAGAGAAATATCAGACAAAAGGAATATTGCATTAAGATTGTCGGCCTCAATAGCACGATAACAGTGAGTCATCTTTCCTTATAAAGGAAAGAATGACGTAGGCTGATGTCACTTGAAAGTGACATGTAACCGTTTTATAACTACTGATGTTTAACAACTACTGAAGATGTCAACAACTGACATCTTCTTACAAATGTTCCTAAGTGTTAAACATCTTATTTACAACTACTGAAAAACATAAAACTACTGATACTACAACAACTGAAGAACAACCTCTTCAGTTGTTTACAAGTACTGAAAAGGAAACAAAACTACTGAAAAGTAAACAAACTACTGAAAGGAAAAGAAAACTACTGATGAAGAAAAACCATCACAACAACTGAAGAAGCCCTCTTCAGCTGTTGTCATCAGCTGTTAACATCAGCTGATGTCTTCAGTACTTGAACATCAGACTTTGTCTTTCAGCTGTTGATCTTCAGTCTTTGTCTTTAGTACTTGTTGAAGTCTTCAGACTTTAGATCTTCAGCTGTTGTCTCAGTCTTTGTCTTCAGTACTTCAGAAATACTTCAGCAGTTGTATTCTTCAGACTTTGTAGAACAGCTGATCAGGTCTTCTTCAGCTGTTGTGATGTCCTGTGGACTTAGAGGTTTCTCTGATCAGGCTCATTGGTTCTTTTGGTCCAACAAACTCCCCCTGAACCAATGCAGCCAAAACCTCTAAGTTATTGACGAGTCCCACTTATTTTGGCAGATAGATTGGTCTTTTTATCCTCTTGATCAGATGAGAAGTGACCCTTTTTCAGCTCCGGCCTGGGAAGAAGTCTCTGATGATCTGTTTTGCATGATATGGTTGGGAGCTCTGTATTGGGGACTTGGACACCGAGCTGTTACCCCAACCATGAGATCTACTTCCCGTGTATCAGCCTATATGATTCCCTGGTGTAAGCCCTTAGAAACATGATCTGCTCATCCGTTGTCAGCACCTCGGGCACACCATCAAATAATCCTTCTCGGCCATACACTTCAGATATGTACTTGGCCTGTTTTCCATTCTTGAGCTCAACCGTGGTTATTTGTCTGTAAGCAAACTCATCTGGATGAGTCCCTTCTAAGAGCAGGTTGAGCTCTTCTTGTTTGAAGTTTTCAAGTCTTTTGTAAACCAATCCCTTCTTTATGATTTTGTTCTCCAACATCTTTTGAGGTGGTTGTTTGGCTTCATAGGCTTTCTTGAACTCTTCTACGATTTCCCAAGGGGACACTACAAGAACCACAGTGATGTCTTCGTCGACAACCCTCTTCACTTGGCCCTTGTATTTTGAAGGAATTTCTTTCTTGACAATCCGGTGTGCCACCCTAGGATCAGGCCATATCCTTACTTTTTCCCTTTGGTATTGAAAGGTATTAGCAAGGGTGTACAATCTTAAGACTTCTTTCTTCATGCTAATCATTGAAGAGGATGTGGCATATGCTTTGTCAATGCTTTTCAGCATTTCGTCATCATGTCTTTGCATCTGTTCCTCTTTAATCTTTATCATCACATCATGCATTTGAGAAGAAGGAGTGATGGACATTGGTTTACCTTAGGCAAAGTGATAACTGCAGAGAGTGGCAGTCTGTCTTCATCCTCCTCTTCTTCTTCATCAGGCCTCAGTACCTTTCTTTTCTTTTGTCTAGGTACATCACTGGCAGTGGGTTTTGGGGGTAAAGGATTTGGTTTTGTGAGTTGGATGGTTGGTTTAGAGGGTAAAGGGGTTGTTTTAGTGGGTTGTGGAGGTAGTGATTTTGAGGATAAAGGCTTTTCAGACTGTTTTAGCATTTTGGCTGTAAGGGAGGCTTTAGTAAATTTTGTCAGTTCTTTTCGGTTCCCAACCCCAGCTTCATTCAATGCCTCAATCACTAAACCTTTGGAGTATGCTTCAGACGAACAAATCTTGGTGGTTATTGCCAAGATGTTGTCCCTGGTCCAGGCCCTTATTTCAATCAGAGATCTTCCCAAGTATTTTGCTATAAATCGAATCATTATCTCCAGCCTTTCTCTTTCTAAGGCATCATAGCTAGCCCATCTTGAGTTGATCTCCTCTGTCTCCAACCTTCTGATCTCGGTGTCTAGTTGTTGGATGTCAAAACCCTGCCTATATAACTGTTCAATGATTTTATCCATTGAACGGTTATGGTTGGCATCAGCTTCTTTCACCATATCATTCAGCTCCTTCTCCTTCTCAGACTCTCCTTTCCTCTTTTGATATGTGACATGAAAGTCTTTTTGACTTTCATTCACTTCAGCTCTCTTCTCACTCTCCTTCTCCTTCTCATTTACCTTCTCTGATTTTTTCTCCTTCTCCCCATCTGTCCTCTTCCTTTTTCCTTTAGCTGACTGACTCTCCCCCTTTTTGGTTGCATTGGGTGCAAGGGTTTGAGCAGTAGAAAGTGATTTGGTCACCAACTCCTCCACCAGGGGTTGTATTATTGTAGGAAGCCTCTCATCAATGGCTTTGATCACTATATCTGTGATCATGGGAGTGATGAGAGGTAGGGATTTTTGAAGGTTAGCAACTGATTGATCAGGATGGTTCTGTTCCTGAGAATCAGTGCCAAAAGCAGAGGCTGGTGGCTTGGAAGTATGTATTGGCTCCGTGTTTAGGGGACCTTCAGAAGAAGGTGCCATCTGTGGGTATATTGTGGTGGCAGATGGACTTTCATCCTGAGACATCTTGGCCAGCAGCTCTTTGAGTCTGCTAACCTCATCCTCTAGGATGGTGTTTTGAGCAACTACATCATAGAAGAAGCTCAGGTCATCATCAGTTGATACTGAATCACCTGACCTCCTGACAGAGTCTGGATGAACATGCCTTGAGTGTAGATCAATTATAGCATGTGCCCCTTGTTCTTGGTTCTGGGGACTTCCAGCCTCAGGACTATGTCCTTCATCAGCTGTTGCCGCTGGTGAGATCTTAGAGATGTTACCAACTGCACCCTGGTCATTTGCTGAGTCAGAGGCAGTGGCAGCCTCACCAGAAGTTCGCACCTCCTTGTCTACACTAGAAGATGGAACATGATAACCCCTGTGCTGTGGGTTGACAGAAGCATTGTGATCCTCCCCCTTAGATGTTGAGGTTATCCCAGTAGTGATTGGTGTCTGGGTGGGGGGTGAGGAATGCAACTGCGTCAGCACTTTTGCAACAATTATTGTAGGGCTTTGAGGGGCGGTTGCATCAGGAGAGGGTGTGGAAGCAGTGTGCACCCTGGGCGAGTGGTGCTTTTCAATGGTAATCCCCTCAAGTGAGGAGGATCCCAGCAGTGTGGCTTCCCTTTAAGTGGTTGCATCAGGTTCCTTTTGAGAGGAAACCTGAGCGGCTTCGGTTGGTGGAGTCATAGTCTCTACTGGGGGTTATTTCCAGTAGAGATAACCTGCTTTGGTGCTGCAGGAGCATCCTCAGGGGACTCAACTCCTGAGTAGCCTTCTTAGGCTTCTTCTTTGTGGGTTTGGAGGGGACTCTGGATGTGGAAGTGGAGGCTGTGGGTTCCAACTGCGTGGGTTTTCGCAGCTTGGCAGCCTTTTTAAGAGTTTGGTCAGTGTTGTGTCGGGAGTATACCTCCGGCAATACAGCCAAAGCAGGACTCCCAGACCAACTAGTCCCTCAGCATGAAGCTGATTCTCTATTATGGCCATTATAAACCGAGGATATAGTATCCAACGGTTAGAAAGTGGTTTTGTGGCCATATCCTTGATTTCAAGAAAGATTAATCAGAAAAGTTTAGTGGTTCTTGTTCAAGGATAGAGAACAGTACCTGTTGCCATCTGGAAGACAGTTGATCCCAAGAAGAAGTCTTCGGGGCCAGGCAAACATTTACCATATGAAAGATCAAGCGTTCAGCATCTAGAAAATGTTTCTTCAGGATGGTCGAAGCACTAAGATCGCCTTGATATCCATGTTGTCCAAATGAAAGATCAAGTTGGCGCTTAGGATATCCAACAGGGTAGGCAGCATCATCTAATAGTAATATCTGGCGGATGGTAGCAGTAGAGATTACCACCTTATGAGAGTTGATGGACAAATGGATAGATTCTCCATTAACAGTTGCATTCGTCCAAAACTGATGTAGCGAATCGGCATAAATGATTGGATTTAGGAGGAAAGCCGTTTTCAGTGGTGATTGGACCATAAGATCTATAGCATTATCGAATTTGGTCCAGAAGGGCGATTTAGTGAGGTACGCGACACAGTTGTGTCGAGGCTTGAGTTGCATGGTCGCCATTAATGAGGGTGAAAGGTTTTCAGAGCTTTTGAAATTTTAGGTCGTGAAAGAATGAAAAACTCTGAAAGAGGGATCAGATATATATAGGGTACGGTTTATGAAACGACTGAAGGTTTTGGTGTTAGTCATCAGTATTTGAAACAACTGATGACGTGGTATTAACTCTCAGAGGTTTTAAACGACTGATGGTATTGGTGTGGTCAGCAGTTTTAAAACAACTGAAGACATGGTGTTTACAATCAGACGTTGAAACAACTGAAGTCTCTGATTTAGGCATCAGTAGTTTAAAAAACTACTGAAGACAAGTTGGACTTCAGATGTTGAAACAACTGAGGACTTGGTATTAGTCATCAGTAGGTGTGAAACTACTGAAGACATGGTATTGCTTCAGTTGTTTATGAAGAAACAGCAGTTTGTGAACTACTGAAGAGAGAGTACTCATCAGTAGTTGTCGTCAATTCATAGCCTTTCAACTGTTTCATACTGTCCTCAACACTTACTCATCAGCCTTTTTGCTGTTTGCAGTTGTTTCATAGGACATCAGTACTTATCTGTTTCTACTGATGTGGTCCATGTACCACAGATGTCCAACAACCTGAGCTATTGACAGACAGGTGATGGAGCAATCTTCTTTGCCAAATGTTATACTCATTCCTCACCAAGATCGGAGGCTTGGTAGAGGATCCAGTATTGAAAGGATCATTCGAAGAAAAACCATCACAACAACTGAAGAAGCCCTCTTCAGCTGTTGTCATCGGCTGTTAACATCAGCTGATGTCTTCAGTACTTGAACATCAGACTTTGTCTTTCAGCTGTTGATCTTCAGTCTTTGTCTTCAGTACTTGTTGAAGTCTTCAGACTTTAGATCTTCAGCTGTTGTCTCAGTCTTTGTCTTCAGTACTTCAGAAATACTTCAGCAGTTGTATTCTTCAGACTTTGTAGAACAGCTGATCAGGTCTTCTTCAGCTGTTGTGATGTCCTGTGGGACTTAGAGGTTTCTCTAATCAGGCTCATTGGTTCTTTTGGTCCAACAAAGAACAATTCGGTGGTACTAATGAGGTCTTAGCAAACAATAGGGAAATACTTGCCTAACAATATGAGACATTTGCTCATAGGAAGGGTGAGACTCTGACGAGCGTTTTTCATGTTTGATCTCTGAGCTGAAAATGGTCAAACATGAATACACTAATAGCCAGATGAACCACAGATTCCTCAGATCACTGCCTGAGAGATGGAACACATATACAATTGTCCTACGCTCCAATGCAAATCTGGATAGCCTATCTCTCACCCAACTTCATGGGAAACTGCTTACATTTGAAAGAGAGATAGAGCAGAAAAGGAAACTGGCATCCTCATGCAAGCTCACTGAAGACTTTGTACCAAGGAACACTGCCCTGGTCGGTCATGAGTCAGAATATGCTACATGAGAATGTAATTATGATGTGCATATAGATTTCTCTTCAAATAGTTCTGATCATGCATTTGTGAGTGTTGATAGTCAGTCAGGCTATAATAGTGACAATTTGTGCTTTAGTATGGATGATTTGAAAGGTATAGCTCATGATGACTTAGAAGAGATGGATATTCTGAGCCAAATGGCCTTGATTAATATCAGATCTCAGAAGTTCTACAAGAGAACTGGTAGGAAATTCCCTGGACTATTTGGCAAAACCAAAGTTGGTTTTGACAAGAGTAAGTTGAGGTGTCACAAATGCCACAGGCTTGGCACTTTACAAGAGAGTGTAGATCATCTGGATCTAACTCCTCTACACCTTTGTTACTTTTCCAAGTAATATTCAACAAAACAGAGGGCAACATCCTGCTAGTTCTGGTCATCAATCACAACCTCTCTCTCCTTCATATTTTGTCCCTCAGGGTCCAATTCCATATTCATATCCCTGCTATTACATGCCATAAACAAGTCATGTTCAAGTACCCTTGCTCAACAACCACCTCCTCTTCCTGAGCCTTAACCTTCCCAATCTCATCAACAATCTCAACCTCCTCAACACAGCTTTTTCACCCCAGGAGTTGTTGACTGGAGCAGTTTGCCAGATGATATGTCGGGTCATGAACAACTGTTTTCTGGTGCTGGTCAACATGGCGGTGACAATCCTTTTGGAAATCTTGCTCTTATGGCTCTAGAGTCTGTTGATACTTCATCCTCTAATGCTTCCACACCACAGGTATCACAGGTATCCTCTGAGGCCAAAGCCAAGTTATGTTCTGAAACATGCATAGCCGCATTTTCATCTATTAGAGAAGCTAATGTAGCTTTAATTTAAAGAACATTAAGCTAGAACAAATAATATCCAAAAGAAAAGCTGAATTTGAGTGTGTGCTTAATGATAAGAATGATGAGATTTACAAACTTAAATGCCAAATCACTAATAATAAGGCTAGGGAAGAGGTACTTCTAGAGAAGTACAGAGACCTCAAAGAAATACTTGCAGCTACCCAGGTAGAGTGTGATCGATGGGTACATTCCTGCAAGGGTTTTCAAATGCTTCTCAGTAAGCAATCTGCTTCCAATGTGAAGTTTGGCATTGGTTATAGTCACACTGCTCCTCCTACAGATTTTACTCCCAGAGCAGAGGTAGAATCTGATGGAGAAAGCAATAACCAATCCTTTTCATCATGTGATCTACTATCTGATACAGCACCATCAGAGGTTGATGTAAACATTATTTCCTCCCAAAACCTATGAGCTGATGTTGATGGTTCAAATGCTCACACTCACATGATCAAAAAGTTGATCACTCTAGGTGGTATTTCACAAAGTACTGAAAGTACTAAAGAGCAAGTCATAACACCTTGAGAACAAACCCAAACTACTGCATGTACTAAAGGGAAGAAAACTGTTAGTAGAAAGGGTGGGAAAACTACTGAAGAAGATATCAAGAAAGCATGTATTGCAAGGAAGAAAAATGTTAGTACGGATCGCAAACTGCTGAAGAATAAGTCTTCAGTAGTTTCATCTTCTTCAGCAGATGTTCAACTTAAGATGAAGAAAAAGCCATGTGAAATATGTGGCTTATTCAATCATCTTACTCATGATTGCTCGTATAAAAAGGGCTCCAAACAAAAACACAATGAGAACATTAAAAAGGAAATGGATAAAATGAAAACTGAGTTTGAAACCAAGTTTGTACTAGCAACATCAAAACCTGTAACCCCTAAATCCAAAAAGAAATCCAAAAAGGATGGGGTTAATCAGGCAACAGCTGAGGTTGCTCAAAGGAAGATGGTACAACACACGAATCCATCACTTTCAAGCATTAATGTGTCTGATGAGCTGAAGGCTTTATCATAAAATCAGACACAACATGTTATGATGGTTCAACATCTATTGGGGAGAGTTAACCAATTAGATGCTCCTATGCTGAAACCACAGAGAAGAAAATCCATGCCAAAGGATTCTTCTTCTTCACCATCTCCTTCCCCTCAGGCTGTTCTTCATAGCAAATCTGTTAGTTTACCATGTGTTGATGTGAACAGACCCAAAACCAAAAAGGTTTGGGTCTCAAAAACTAACTAATTTATTATGATTGCAGTGTTCTTCAGCATGCCATAGTAGCATCTGGTATGTAGACAGTGGAGGATCTATGCATATGACAGGGAACAACTTTCTTCTTCTTGATTACTCTCAAGGAAAGAAGGGGTTCGTTTCTTTTGGCAATGATGCTAAGGGTTACATCATTGGCAAAGGCTTTGTTTCCAATGGGGAAATAAGGTTTGATGATGTTAACCATGTGGAGAATCTCAAGTACAATCTCTTGAGTGTCAGTCAAATGTGTGATAAAGGCCATGTTGCTCTTTTCACCAGTCAGAATTGCAGGATTTTGTCATCCAAAGTTCTGAGTTTGATTGATAAGGTGTTGGATGATCACACTCTCCTGAGGGCCAACAGGGTAGGAAGAGTGTATGCCTTAGATCTTTCCAAGAAAATAGATCTCAAAGGCCATCCTTGCCTATTTTCCAAGGCTTCTCCTCAAGAATCTATTCTATGGCATTGAAGGCTGGGTGATGTGAATCTTAAAAACTTGAATCAGCTGATACATCATGGTTTAGTAAGGGGATTGCCTATGAAGGAGTTCAGATGTGAAGACAACTGCACTGCTTGTTTGAAAGGAAAACAGCACAAAGTCTCTTTCCCTCCTATTGAAGAACCTAAGTCCATTGCTTGCTTGCAATTACTACACATGGATATCTTTGGTCCTGTGAGAGTAATGAGTATGGCAAAGAAGAAATACTGTCTGGTAATTGTGGATGATTACTCTAGATTTGTATGGACTTTCTTCTTGCTTTCAAAGGATGAGGCTGCTCAGACGATTATCAACTTTATGTTGTATGTTGAGAAGCAGTATTCCCTATCTGTCAAGCGTATCAGAAGTGATAATGGAACAGAATTCAAAAACCATACACTTGATGATTTTTATCTCTCAAAGGGAATCAAGAGGTAGTTTAGCATCCCAAGGACTCCAGAACAAAATGGATGTTGGACCAAAAGAACCAATGAGCCAAGATCAGAAAACTTCTAAGTCCCACATGGTATCACAACAACTGCTGAAAGCCTCATCAGCAGTTTGACAAGTGCTGAAGACTTCAACAGCTGAAGATCAAGTGCTGAAGACTTCAACAGCTGAAGAACCAAAGTACTGAAGTACAACAGCTGAAGAACACAAGTGCTGAAGCTGAAAGACCAAAGTACTGAAGTACAACAGCTGAAGAGTTACAAGTGCTGAAGATCAACAACTGATGTACAAAGTCTGAAGACAAAGACTGGAGACATCAGCTGATGATATCTACTGAAGTCATCAGCTGATGAAACATCTGAAGGTCAAAGTCTGAAGATCAAGTACTGAAGCGTCAGTAGTTTGTCACAACTGCTGAAGAGTACTTCTTCAGTAGTTGTGATATCAGTAGTTCCTCAGGGTCAAATGCCATATCCGTACCCTTGTTATTACATGCCATAGTCAAATCAAGTTCAAGTTCCTATGGCACCACAACCTCATGCACTACCAGAACCTCAGCCATCCCAATCTCATCAACAAACTCAACCTCAACAACACAGCTTCTTCACCCCAGGAGTTGTTGACTGGAGCAGTTTACTAGATGACATGTCTGGTCATGAACAACTGTTCTCAGGTGCTGGTCAACATGGTGGTGACAGTCCTTTTGGGAATCTAGCTCTTATTGCTTTGGAGTCTGCTGATACTTCATTTTCTAATGCCTCTACACCACAGGTATCACAGGTATCCTCTGAGGCAAAAGCCAAATTATGTTCTGAACCATGCATAGCAGCATTTGCTTCCATTAGAGAAGCAAATGTAGCTTTAATTAATAAGAACATTGAGCTAGAACAAACAATTTCCAAAAACAAAGCTGAGTTTGAGTCTGTGCTTAAAGATAAAAATGATGAGATTTATAAACTGAATTGCCAAATAATTGATGATAAGGCTAGAGAAGAGGTACTTCTAGAGAAGTACAAAGATCTCAAAGAAACCCTTGCAGTTACCCAGGTAGAGTGTGATAGATGGGTACAATCATGCAAAGGTTTTGAAATGCTTCTTAGTAAGCAATCTGCTTCAAATGTGAAGTTTGGAATTGGTTACAATCACACTGCTCCACCTACAGATTTTACTCCAAGAGCAGAAGTAGAATCTGTGGTGAGAGTGATAACCAATCCATCACATCATGTGATCTACCTTCTGATACAGCACAATCAGAAGTAGCAGTCAGCATCAAGCCCTCTTTGAACCTATCAGCTGATGTTGATGGTTCAAATGCTGACACTCACATGATTAATGAGTTGATCAACTCAGGAGTTAATTCTGAAGTCCTGAAAGGACTAGAGAGCAGGATTTAACACCTGAAGTTCAAACTTCAACTGCTGTCAGTACTGAAGAGAAGAAAACTGCCAGTAGAAAGAGTTTGAAGCCTACTAAAGAGGCAGTCAAGAAAGCAAACAATGCTTCCAAAGCATTGAAGATCAAGTCTTTAGTTGCTTCACCCTCTTTAGTTGATGATCAACCTAAGATGAAGAAGAAACCATGTGAAGTATGTGGTTTGTTCAATCATCTTACAGATGATTGTTGGTACAAAAGAGGTTCCAAACTCAAACAAAAAGAAGAAATTAAAGAGAAAATGGTAAAAATGAAAACTGAGTTTGAGACCACATTTGTATCAGCAATATCAAATCCTGTAACCCTTAAGTCCTCAAAGAAATCCAAAAAGGAAGGGGTTAAACAGGTGACAGCTGAGGGTGCTCAGAAGAAGAAGGTGCAACATAGGAACTTATCAAACTCCACTGGCAATGTGTCTGATGAGCTGAAAGCTCTATCACAAAATCAGACACAGCTAGTTATGATGGTTCAACATCTGTTGGGTAGAGTTAACCAACTAGATGCTCCTATGTTAAAACCACAGAAAAGGAGGTCCAAGCCAAAGGACTCCTCTTCTACACCATCTTCTTCCTCTCAGGCTGTTGTTTCAGATAAACCTGTTAGTTTACCATCTATTGATGAGACCAGGCCCAAAACCAAAAAGGTTTGGGTCTCTAAAACTAACTGATTGGTTATTATTGCAGGGTTCTTCGACATGCCAAAGTAGCATCTGGTATGTAGACAGTGGGGGATCTATGCACATGACTGGGAACAGCTCTCTTCTTCATGACTACTCTCAAGGAAAGAAGGGATTTGTTTCTTTTGGCAATGATGCTAAGGGTTACATCATTGGTAAGGGCTTTGTCTCCAATGGAGAAATCAAATTTGATGATGTTAATCATGTGGAAAATCTCAAGTACAATCTCTTGAGTGTCAGTCAAATGTGTGATAAAGGCCATGTTGCTCTTTTCACCAGTCAAAACTGTAGGATTCTGTCATCCAAAGTTTTGCATTTGATTGACAAGGTGTTGGATGATCACACTCTCCTGAGAGCCAACAGGACAGGAAGAGTGTATGCCTTAGATCTTTCCAAGAAAATAGATCTCAAAGGCAATCCTTGCCTATTTTCCAAAGCCTCTAATCAAGAATCTAAACTGTGGCACAGAAGGCTTGGTCATGTTAATCTCAAAAACATGAATCAGCTTACCCACAACAGTTTAGTCAGAGGCTTACCAATAAAGGAGTTCCACTGTGATGAAACCTGCACTGCTTGTTTAAAAGGAAAACAACACAAAGTCTCATTCCCTCCTATTGAAGTGCCTAAGTCCACTGCCTGCTTGCAATTACTGCATATGGATCTATTTGGTCCTGTGAGAGTAATGAGCATGGCAAAGAAGAAATACTATCTGGTAATTGTGGATGATTACTCCAGATTTGTATGGACTTTCTATCTACATTCAAAGGATGAGACTACTCAGAAGATTATTCACTTTGTGCTGTATATTGAGAAGCAGTATTCCCTTCCAGTCAAGTGTATTAGGAGTGACAATGGAACTGATTCAGAAATCATACACTTGATGACTTCTATCTTTCAAAGGGAATCAAAAGGCAGTTTAGCATTCCAAGGACTCCAGAACAAAATGGAGTAGTGGAGAGAAAGAACAGGACCCTCATTGAAGCTGCAAGGTCCATGCTGGCTGACTCAGGTTTGCCACTGACCTTTTGGGCTGAAGCTGTCAACACAGCTTGCTATGTGCAAAATAGAGTTTTAGTAAATCAGAGGTTGATGAAGACTCCATATGAAGTACTCCTCATTTGGCTCCTGATTTCATTTTTCAAAGCATTTGGGTGTCCCTGTTTTATTCTCAACACAAAGGATCAACTCCATAAATTTGATCCTAAGGTGGATGCAGGGTATTTGTTGGTTATTCATCTACTTGCAAGGCATACAGAGTCTTCAACTGCAGAACAAAGATGGTTGAAGAAACTCTACATGTTAAGTTCAATGAATCTCCAAAGGAAAAGATTCCACAAAGCCCTGTGGAGTTATTTGATTTGGACATACTGCAATATGTTCCTTATCAAGCTCCTGCTGTTGCTCCTGTCAACAGTTCACCACCTGGTGGTACTGCTGATGATGATGATGATTGCAGTACTCACCTCTTCAGGTTTAGTGATCAGCTGCCTAATTCAGCTAGACCTGATGTTCCTGTAGCTCCAGTAGCACCATCCACAACAAATGCTGATGAGATTTCTTCGAATTCAACTTCCTTTGAATTACCATCCACAGATTGGTTTTAAGGAAATGATTCACCATCACCATCTGTTACTGCTGAGCCTGGTACAAACACTTGCACAGATCTCATTGTGTATCAAGATCTGAAGAATCACCCTATGTCTCAAATCATTGGTGATATCACTGCTCGAGTATCAACAAGAAGTCAATTGTCAAATTTCTGCTTCTATGCTCTCTTCATCAGTCAGCAAGAGCCAAAGAATTATCACATTGCTTTAAAGGACAATGGATGGGTTGATGCCATGCAGCTTGAGCTTCTTCAGTTCAAGAAACAGCAAGTGTGGGAACTGGTTCCTCTACCTCCAGGTAAGTGTGCAATAGGCACTAAATGGGTGTTTAGGAACAAAACTGATGAAAATGGGCTTATTGTTAAGAACAAGGCCAGACTGGTTGTTCAGGTGTTTGCACAAGAAGAAGGTATTGATTATGATGAAACCTTTGCCCCTGTAGCCAGACTGGAAGCAATTCGATTGTTTTTAGCTTATGCTGCTTATCAAAACCTTAAAGTTTTTCAAATGGATGTCAAAAGTGCATTTTTGTATGGAAAAATTAAAGAAGAGGTTTATGTATGTCAACCTCCAGGCTTTGAGGACAATAAACATCCTAATTGGGTGTATAAGCTTGATAAGGCTCTTTATGGTTAAAACAAGCTCCTAGAGCCTGGTATGAGACATTATCAACTTCCTTCTGGAAAATAATTTCACTAGAGGCTCCATAGATAAGACTTTATTCATTAAGACAGCTGGGCAGCATAATCTACTTGTTCAAATTTATGTAGATGATATCATTTTTGCATCCTCTGATCCAAAGTTGTGTGATGCCTTTACAAAGTTGATGCAACAGAAGTTTGAAATGAGTGCCATGGGAGAATTACAGTTCTTTCTGGGGTTGCAAATCAAACAAAAGGCTGATGGAATTTTCATTCATCAGTCCAAATACACAAAAGATCTTTTGCAAAAGTTTGATTTACAAAACTGTAAGCCCTGTTCTACCCCCATGTGCAGCACCACACAACTGGATACAGATCAGAAAGGTAAAGTGGTTGATGAAACACTTTACACATGTATGATTGGGTCCTGGATGTATTTAACAGCTTCTAGACCAGATATTATGTTTGCTACATGTGTTTGTGCTAGATTTCAGGCTGCACCTAAAGAGTCTCATCTGATTGCAGTCAAGAGGATCTTTAGATATCTACAAGGCACTCCATCTCTAGGTTTATGGTATTCTACTGGACATTCTGGTAAATTAGTTGCTTTTTCTGACAGTGACTATGCAGGGTGTAAGTTGACCAGGAAATCAACTTCTGGCGGATGTCAATTCCTAGGCAACTGCTTGATTTCTTGGCAGAGCAAGAAACAGACCTCAGTTGCTACATCAACTGCTGAAGCAGAGTACATTGCTGCTGCAAGTTGTACATCTCAGGTACTCTGGCTTCAAAACCAACTTTTGGATTATGGAATTACAGAGACTAAGACTCCATTGTTAATGGATAGTGCTTCAGCTCTTTGCATTGTCAAAAATCCAGTCCAGCACTCTAGGACCAAACATATAGAGATCAGACATCATTTTATAAGGGATTGTTTTGAAAAAGGTCTGATTGATCCTAAGTTTGTGCCTAGTGCTGATGAGCTTGCAGACATTTTTACTAAGCCTTTGGATAGTTCAACTTTCCAAAACCTGGTGTTAAGGCTTGGTATGCTACAGCTAGAATAAGTGACAACTACTGATGATCTTAGTAATAAGTACTGATGATCATTAGTAACTATGTCACATATAAGTACTGATGAGTCCTTTTCCCTTCAGTAGTTTTTATAACTACTGATGGCTAAATGCCTCATAAGTACTGAAGTACATTATCTGTTCCAAACTACTAATGTAGTTAAAACTACTGATGTAGTTACAACTACTGAAATCAGTATAAACAGATAAGTACTGATGTCCTATGAAACAACTGAAATCAGCCAAAAAGGCTGATGAATGTGTTGAGGATAGTATGAAACAGCTGAAAAGCTAAGAATTGACGAAAACAGCTGATGAGAGATTTCTCTTCAGTCGTTTGTACAACTGCTGTTTCATTCTAAACAACTGAAGCAAAACCATGTCTTCAGTAGTTTTATAACTACTGATGACTAATACCAAGTCTTCAGTTGTTTACAACAGCTGACGACAAAACCACTGTCTTCAGTAGTTTCATTACTACTGATGCCAAACACCATGTCTTCAGTTGTTTCAATCATCTGAAGTCAAAACCACGGTCTTCAGTAGTTTTCTAACTTCTGATGCCTAAAACCACGACTTCAGCTGTTTCAACGTCTGAAAGGATAATACCATGTCAACGGTCGTTTAAAACTACTGATGACTAACACCACATCCTTCAGTCGTTCTCTTACCCGTACCCTATAAATATCCCTGACCTAAGCTCTCAATGCTTCATCTTCTTCAAACTTAACGTTCCTCTCCAAAACTTCCCTCTTCTCAATGGCGTCCATGCAAATTAAACCGCGACACAACTATGTTGCCTACCTCACTAAATCGCCTATCTGGACTAAGTTCGATACTGCTATCGATCTTATGGTTCAATCCCAATACAATACAGCATTTCTTCTGAATCCCATACTACATGCCAAATCCCTTCAACAATTTTGGATGAACGTTACTATTACCACTGGGGAGAACAACACACCATCTCTCCAGTTGGTCGTCAACAACAAAGAAGTAGTCATCACTCCTGCAATAATCCGCCAAATTCTTCATCTGAATGATGCTAGTTCTCCTGCTGGATATCCGAAGGGCACCACAGATCTATCCTTTGCCCAACATGGATATCAAGGCGACCTCAGTGCCTCCACTATGATGAAGAAACACTTTAATGACGCTGAGCGCCTGATTTTTCACATGGTGAATGTATGTTTGGCCCCTAAGACGTCGTCTTGGGATCAAATGTCGACAAAATGGCAGCAGGTAATGTATTCTATTCTTGAGCAACAACCACTAAACTTTTCAGAAATAATATTTTCGGAGCTCAAGGATATGGCTCAAAAACTAACTGCCAACCGTTGGATACTATATCCACGGTTCATAATGGCCATCATTACAAACCACTTAATGCTGAGGGACTTGTTGGCTTGGGAGTCCCTGCTACGGCTGTTCTGCCGGAAGTATACTCCCGGCACAACTCTGACCAGACACTCAAAATGGCTGCCAAGCTACGAAAACCCACGCAGCTGGAACCCACAACCACCACCTCCAAATCCAAAGTCCCCACCAAACCCACGAAAAGAAACCCAAAACGGCTACTCAGGGAATTGAGTCCCCTGAGGATGCCCCTGCAACACAAACGCAGGATATATCCACTAGTCCAACCCCCTAGTGGATACAATGACTCTTCCAGCCATAGCCGCTCAGGCTTCCTCTCAACAGGAGCCTGCAGCAACCACACAAGGGGTACCTACATATCTGGGATCTTCCTCACTTGAGGAGATTGCCATTGAAGAGCACTACCCTCCCCAGGTGCACACTGCTTCTATCCTTTCACCCCAAACAACCGCCCCTCACAGCCCAACTTTAATAGTTGCACAAGTGCTGACTCAACTGCACTCCTCACCCCCTCCCCAGAAACCACTTACTACTGGGAATACCTCTACAATTGAGGGGGAGGAACACAGTGCACTTGAGAACCCACAGCACAGGGGTTTACCACTTCTATCTCCTGGTGTAGACAAGGAGCTTAGAATATCTAGTGAGGCTGCCACCTCCTCTGACTCAGCACATGATCAGAGTGAGGCTGGTAACATTGCTAAGACCTCACTAGAGGCAACAGCTGATGATGGACACTGTCCTGAGGCTGGAAGTCCCCAGTACCAAGCACAAGGGGCACATGCACCAACTGGTCTACACCCAGTGCATGTAAATCCTGCTCTAAGCAGGAGGTCAGATGATTCAGTTTCGGCTGATGATGACCTGGGCTTTTTCTATGATGTTCTTGCCCAGAACCAATCCTTGAAGAGAAAGTCAGTAGGCTGCAAAACCTACTTGACCAACTCTCACAAGGAGAAAGACCATCTGCCTCAACCCACCCACAGATGGCACCTTCACTTGAAGGTTCCCCAAACACTGAGCCACTCCAAACTCAACCACCTGCATCTGCTTCAGGCCCTACTTCTCAGGAACAGAACCCTCCTGAGCAAATAGGTGCTGTACTTCAAAATTCCCTCCCTCTCATCACACCCATAATCACTGATATTGTGACTAAAGCCATTGATGAGAGGCTTTCCTCAACTTTACAGCCCTTGATTGATGCTGCTATACAAAAGGCTCTTTCTGCAGTACAAACCCCTTCCTCCAATGCATCCAAAAAGGGGGAGAGTACTGCAGTGAAAGAAAAGAAGAGGAAACGAATAGAGGAAAAGAAGGAAGAGAAGCAAGCCCAAGAGGAGGAGAAAGAAAAGCAACCTCTGCTCACTTACAAGCGAAAGAGAAGTGCTAATGATCACACTGCTCAAGACAAATCCTTGGAGGAGCTGGTAAAAGAAGCTGACACTACACACAGCCGATCCATGGATAAAATAATTGAACAACTCTTCAGGCAGGGGTTTGACACAGCCACACTGGATAGTGAGATCAGAAGGTTAGAAGTGCAAGAGATACAAACCCGATGGGCAGGGTATGATGCTCTTGAGAAAGAGAGATTGGAAATAATGATCCGCTTCATTGCAAAATACTTAGGAAGATCGTTAGTGGAGATTCGCGCATGGACCAGGGACAACATTCTGGCTATAGCCACCAGAATCTGTCTGTCTGAGCAATTCAACAAAGGGATTATTGTGGAAGCCCTTGATGAGGCTGGGGCTGCTAAAAGGTTAGAGATGGCTAAACTCACAAAGGCGAAACTAACTACAAAGATGCTGGATCAACCTTCCCTTCCACCCACTCAAACAGAGCCTATCCCTCAAATCTCCCAACCAATCTC